>OY992876.1:342620799-343030799 GCA_963921405.1 Cepaea hortensis
TCACACAAGATCTAGCCAAAGTAAAGGAATACAATAAAGCTTCACGAAAACTAACGAAACCAGCTGCGAGAATATTCGTACAAATTATGTGTCGGAAAATAGGACCGCTAGCAGTACAAACCACGAGAGTTTTAATGTTTACTCAGGATGAGATACTTGGTTAATTTATTACAAGATTGTTACAATTAATATGCTTTGAATACTAAAATGATATAGTAACTTAATGTTGAACTGGGTGAGAAAGAGTAGTATGAAATTCATAAACATAGCCTAGCTATATTTACTACAAGTGAATCGGCACAATTGTCTTGGAACAGTCATAACATCTTATGGGGATGCCTTGAAGAGATTTGAACAAGGATCGCCATGGCGAAGGTAGCCTTTTGCAATATTTAAAAACATATTGACCAATAAAAAGATGTCAATTGTTACGAGTAAAAGAGTGTTGAGGTGCTACATAGAGCACTTTTGTATGGATGTGAAGCGTGGACAAAGAGCAGTCAAGCTGAAAAACATCTTATGGCTGTGAAAATGTGGTTTCTGAGGAGAATGCAAAGAATACCATGTGCAGACAGAAAAGCCAATGGCCAAGTCTTACAAGAAACAAATGAAAATCGTAAATTGGTTAGAGACATTAGACGTAGACAGTGAAAATTGTTTGGACATGTTATGAGAAGAAATAAATTGGAGACTTGGTGACAATTAGCAAGATCAAGGGGAAGAGAACAAAAGGAAGACAAAGAAGTAAATGCCTGGATGGCTTGACCACTTGGCATGGTCAAGACAAGAACACTGAGCTGATCCACGACTCTGGTGATCGAGTGAAAGGGCGAATAATGACCTGCCCCCTCCCCCACGCTTACCGGCATGGTTCACGATGGATGGATGGATATTTATTACCAGCCCCAGGCTGTGTCATGACCTCATTGTCATCCACACGCCGTCTGGGCAGCCATATTGTTCTTTTCTATCCAAGTTCATTTCTCGAAGTATGTGTGTATTTTCTCTTAGATATTCAATACATTCTCAAGAGGGAAGATTCTCATTCAAATTAATACTATATATGTGGGTGAATGTTTGTCACAAAACAAGACAGGATACTTTGTAAACTGCTCTTAGACAACTAGGAACGAGTATCAGTTAGTGAGATGATAAGTAGGTCTATACTTTCTATGAACTATCCTCTAGAGAGCAATAGCCTGTAGGGACATGTCATTGCATAATGAAACAAACAAGCACGGCCATCCGACATCGGGATGGTCGAGCAGTCTACGGATTCGTCACTAATCAGGTATTGTTATAGAATTTCTTCTGCAGATTGTTGTATCAACACCTACGACTCCAATAACCACGGAACGAAACCATTTTTAAAATATTAACTTCCAAACCAAAGATTTTTAACATATGCAAAGTGATTTAATATAGCTACCAGAGAATGTCCTCCATGAACTGTATAACCTTAAACAGCACATTGCTGTAGTCATATTCAAACACACTAGCAAAGTACTCAGATCAGCCAGGGGGAGTGCAGTGTCGTTCAAGCTGAATTCGGGGGAGGGGGGGGGGGAGGGGGGAAGAAGTGAGATGGAACTTCACTACAGACGTTTACTGGGGATCGGAAGAAGACACGCTAAGTTCTTGTCTCCTCCACCCACACATCCGACTTCTTCCAGAGCCACCACCAACCTTCAACAGCATAGCTGATGTGCTGATGCTTCATTCATAATGTTATATGTAAAAGCATTGCACGCTTAACTAAAGACACAAAATAACTGCTAAGTGGTAAAAGATCAAACCACAGTGCTATATGTATAATGGGTATTCTTTCAGGAGTGAACTATATATATACTAAAATATTGGACGTTGAATGCAGTCAATATTAGTTAAGTGATTAGATTAAAACTATAGTGTGTCAGAGTGAGAGATTGTCGTATTGTTGTCTTCCTATCGTCCAGTTGGCAAGAAAGGGAGACTTGGGGTTCGTTTCTTATCCAGGTTGTATGTAGGGGGAATAAATATGTCTGCAGTCTTTTAATAAAAATGTTACTGCTGTTCGCTTTAGTTTCCCTTGAAACCTGCCACTGTAAGGAGTCTATAATTCTTCTGGGACTTGTTTGTTCATATAGCCTAGCTATCTACGAGCCACTTCTATGGTGACTGTGGCCATTGCTCTGGTTAGTGCTAAATGGTGAATGTGACCATCGCTCTATTTAGTGCTACATGGTGACTGACCATTGCTCTGTTTAGTGCAAGCACAAAGGGTCACAGGAGCATTAACGCCTGGGCGTTGCTTTCGGGTTAGAGACAGCCTATGGTCTGGGCTGATCTATTGATCCTCGTTACTAATCAGATTTGACTCGTAAAGTAGCACAGAGAATGAGACAGGGCGTGAGTGAGAAAGGCACGGTGTATCACTGAGGGAGGCAGACATGGAAGAAAAGGCGTATGGTAACAATGAGAGAGAGAGAGAGAGAGAGAGAGAGAGAGAGAGAGAGAGAGAGAGAGAGAGAGCGAGCGAGCGAACGAACGAACGAACGAACGAACGAACGAACGAACGAACGAACGAGCGAACGAACTTTATTTTCAAAGGGTAACAGATTCGGCACACAGGCCCGTCTTACATTCGGTCCTTCCAATCACTCATCTTTTGTTCATCAGTGCATAATGCATTCACATGGGGGGGGGGGGGGGGGGGGGACATTGTCAAATGAATGTTGTAAACATAAACAATGCATGTTACCATGTTATGAGACAAATCCCCCACCCACCCATCCCTTATCCATCCGCGTGTCCCCCACACACACATCCACCACCCAACTACACACATACCCACAGGCACATACATACCCCCATCCATCCATCCATACCCAAACCAACACATTCCACACACATCCCCACATTCACCATCTCCCCACCCACACACACATCTCCCACCCACCATAATCCCTCCACACACATCCCCCACCCACCCACACACAAACCCAGGCACACATGCATGCATCCTCCCATCTATCACCCACCCACACATCCCCCCCCTCTTCACACATCTCTCCACCCACAAGCACACATCCTCCACCCATCCAATAACCTACCAATACTCACCCACCCACATATCCTCCACCACCACCCACACACCCCAAACACACAGCCAAACACACATTCCCCCAACCACATATCCAATACCCACACACACACACACACATTCCTGCCAACTCACATATCCCGCTCCTACCCACACAAAGCCCGCACCACCCACACATCTCCTATTTACACACATCCCCCACCCACACAATCTCCCCCACCCACACATCCCGCACCCACACACACATCCCCCACCCACCCCAACCTACACACGCTCACCCTCCCACATATCCTCCACCCACCCACTCACCAACCACCCCCTCCCCCCCCCCATTTCCAATCCACAATTACGCATCCCTTAACTACACATCTCACCACCCATACACTCACACACACACACATCCCCACACCCATACAGACATCCCCACCCACCAACACATTCCTCATCCAAAAACACACACCTCCCACCCACACAAACCCCACAACCCACATATACCCCACCCACACACATCCGCCACTCACACAATCTTCTCACCCACATACACACATCCCCCACCCATACACTCATCTCTGACACAAATCCACCCAATCACGTACTCATCCATCAACTACTCACACCCACACCCAGACAGACAGAGAGAGAGAGAGAGAGAGAGAGAGAGAGAGAGAGAGAGAGAGAGAGAGAGAGAGAGAGAGATTTATTGCTCAGGGAACGGAGCAATGGAGGAAGAAACTGGGTATGAATGTGATAGGGAAATGGTAAAGACAGGTAGAAACAGTGTGAACGGAGAAGAGAGGGCGATAACTGAAACAGGTCCAGAACCAGAAGGAGAGTAATTTTTGCCGAAAAAGAGGGAAGGGGTGAGGTGTTCCCCGGGGAATGAACAGGCTGATAGGCTAGCAGGGAAGGCATCTCTTGGTGGAATTTTGCCTATGGACAAGGGGGAGGTGGTCATGCGCTTGTGGGACCAGGTGGAGAAGGCGGAGGAACAGATTGAGAACCCATATGTGGAAAGAATGAGAATTGCGGGGGGGGGCGGCAGGGGTTCTGAAAGAATCTCAAAACTGAGAGGGAAGACCAGGAGAACTTTTAATCAGATGGCGGTGGGAACGAACGAAGGAACGAACGAACAGACTTTATTTTCAAAGGGTAACAAATTGGGCACGCAGCCCCCCCCCCCCCCCCTTACATTCGGCCCTTCCAATCACTCATCTTTCTTTCATCAACAGTGCATAGGAAAAAACATTGTCAAATGAATTTTGTAAACATAAACAATGCATATTACTATGTTATAAGACACATCCACCACCCACCCACACATGCCTCCCCCATTCACTCCAACTCCCCCACCCAACCACACACATAACCTACACACACATACATTCCCCAACCCATTCACCACATCCCTACACCTACACATCTCCCCACCCACACACACCACTCACCCACCACACATCCCATCTACCCACACCCCAAGCACACATACATTCCCCAACCCACACATCCCCCACCCACATACATCCACCCACCTACATACATCTCCTCACCCACTCACATAGCCTTTACCCATCCCATTACCCACCAACAATCACTCACCCACATATCCTCCTCCATCCACACACCTCCAACCACTCAGCCAAACACACATTCCTCAGCCACACATTCCCCACGCACACACACATCTCCCCGCCAACTCACATATCCCGCACCTACCCACACACGAATTCCGCACCCACCCAAATAATCTCCCATCTCTCCCCCCCCCCCCCATCAGCCCACTCACAGATCCCGAGCCCACCCCTAAAAACATCGAACGATTAGTAGTATGACTCTTCGCTGGTTGTTGAATGAGGGGACGGAGCACGTATGGGAATGTCCTGAGTGCAGTGATGTCGGTTCTTAACTCAGCTCAACTCAACTCGTTCCAGAACAATTTCCAGAATATTATTAAATTTGCCTTGGGAAGGACAGACGACAAGCAATGGAACTGGGCATCTCACTTTAAAACAGGGTTTTAAAAGGCCAGAGATCATTGCACCGGGTTTTATTCCAAATGGTAGGATCTCTTTCCGCAGAGCGGCCTGCAGAAAGCGTGGCAGAAAGCACGAACTCCGTAGCTCCAGCGACAACCCCCAGGAGTCTCCTAGCAAACTGCTCTGGTGAATCAAACGATGTAGGCCGAAATCGAAAAACCTCAGAGCGCGAGGCAAACAGACGTAACCACTTGGTCGCTGATACGTCCACCCTATTTTATATGTCGTGGACTAGAATATGTAATGGCCTGACAGTTCATGTCCCGACGGTCGTAGATGCCACGGAATTACCTTTACCTGTTTTAGTTTAGGTAAGACATCACTACTGCTACAACCATGGTGAGACTGCGAGAACAGCAAGTTAAAGGAGGTGTGGCCAAACAAGAACACTTTGCAAGAAGCTTAATAACTTAAAAAGAAGATTAATAACCCAACACAGCACTGGTGTCGTGAGCACACGCTGCAGGATTTACTGAGGAGGGGATGCGAGCATTTATGGACTGAATGGTTCGATGTGCAATGAGAATGATCTGTCAACTAAGTAAGTAACTAACTAACTAACTAACTAACTAACTAACTAACTAACTAACTAACAATTTCACTGCACACCTATCTCTAAGTTCCCCAGTCTTCTTCCATAGATCACATATGGGAAATTTCAACGAAGTGCACAAAATCAGTAGCACTGTCAAGGATCCTAAAGTGTGTGTACCAGAATCACACAGAATACAAATAGTTTTTGTGGGTATATTTCCTAATTTAGACATGTACTTTGGGGAGTGGGTAATTTGCCTCCTCTCGTCGTTTTCCAAATGCTGATAGATTGGTAACGTTAGCAACGTGTACACGGCTCCTCCGCCCTTATCCGACAATGTTAGATGTACTATTCCCTATCCCATCATTGCGAGAGAGCATATTATCGTTGTTTCATTTATTACTAATAACAGTAAATTATGTTCTTTACTATCTATATGCCGTCTCTCTGGCCTAGGCGTTAAACGACTTTCTCCGTAATCTCGTTTATCCACGTAGGGTAACGATGTGCGCGTGAATTGGACGCGGTTCTCGCCACGTTGGTAACTTACGGGATAAGTGAGTCGGATGCTCAGAAAGCAATGGCAAACTACTGAGCGTAACCTTGCCACGAAATCAACGACAGTGGTAAAATTTTGGTGTTGACAGCGATGTCCTGTAATGGATATGCGAAAGAATTTTTTTTTTAAAAACTATCTAAATGTCTCCCTCTAGCCCAGGGGTTAGCGACTAATCCGTTTTTCTCCGTAATCCCGTTTATCCACGTGAGGAAAGGCAGCTGCACGAGAAGCAGTAGCGGTTCTCGCCGCGCCCTTTACTTACGGGATATGTGAGCCGGCCGCTCAGAAAGCAATGACAAACTACTGAGCGTAATCTTGCCAAGAAATCAACAACAGCGGTAAAATACTGGTGTTGACAGCGATTTCCTGTGATAGGATATGCGAGAAAAAAAAACCTCTAAATAAAAATAATTTAATAAAAAACAGTAAGCACTCTTTTCCCACGCCTTGAGACGCATCCGGTATATGGTGCTAGCCCTGTATATTATAGACCAATCAGCACTTGAGGGATGATGTTGGCAATATGACTCGATCGCCTTGACGTCCCAACACATTTCCTGGTACTCATTTTAGGCTAGATCGACCTGGGGAGCTGAGGTCAATATTATCATATTCAGTGCCGACCAAAAAATGGATGGCGGAAAGTGAGAAGTAGGGGTGTGTCACTGTTATGGTCTAAATGTTGTTAATATAGTAGCAGACATATCGTATCGGCGATACATAAGCCCATGGCAGATATGGAAAGTAGCTTAAGGCGATTAATCATCCCACGGCACTTAATCATTTAAATATCAACCTCGGCTACAAACCCAGGATGGGTGGGGGGTGTGTGTAGGGGTGTGTGTAGGGGGTGTGGTGGATGTGTGTGGGTTGGGAGATGGTGGGGGATGTGTTTATGGGTGGTGGATGTGTGTGCGGTGGGCAATATGTGGGGTGTGGGTGTGGGGGTGAGTGGGGGATGTGGGAGTGGGTGGTCGGGGGATGTATGTGTGAGCTGTGGGGTGTGTGTGGGTAGGAGATACGTGGGTGAATGGAGGAATGTGTGGGTGGTTGGGGAGATGTATGTGTGGGTGGGAGATGTGTGTGGGTGATGGATGTGTGTGTGTGGATGGGGGATAGGTGTGTGGGGGAGGGATTTGTGGGGGAGGGATTTGTGTGGGTGGGGGAGGTGTGGGTGGCTGCGGAATGTGTGGGTTGATAGAGCGATGTATGTGTCGTTGGGGGATGTGTGTTTGACTGGATGGTTCTGGGTGTGTGGGTGGAGGATGTGAGGTGGGTGGGTGAGTGTCGGCTGGGGTACGGTGTGTGGGTGGGGACATGTGCGTGGGTGGAGGGATGTGAGTGGGTAGGTGGGGAATGTATGTGTGCCTGGGTGTGTGTGGGGGGAGGGGTGTGTGGGTGGGTGGGGATGTGTGGTGGGAGGGGGATGTGTGGGTTGTGGGGGTGTGTTTCATAACATGGTAATATGCATTGTTTATGTTTACAACATTCATTTTATAATGTTGTTTTCCTATGTGAGTGTATAATGCATTATTGATAAACGAAAGATGAGTGATTGAAAGGGCTGTGTGTAAGACGGGCCTACGTGGCCAATTTGTAACACTTTGAAAATATAGATCAATCAATCAATCAATCAATCTTCTTCTTCTATTTCTTCTTCGTCTCCTATCCTCCTCCTCCTGTAGATCCTCTTCCTTTTCTTCTTCTTCGTTGCTCTATTCAATGGAATGCCTCACGCCTAGTTCTGCACTATATCCTTCGGTAGTATGTCTCTGGTACGGATTTAGTCAAGTTACTTCCTCGAGACAGATGCAATCCAAGGCTCTATCTACCCGCAAGTAGGTTTTATATACTAACAAATTTTCCAACAGTAGCTACCTTAAATGTAATCTTCACACGCCTCCAGCCTACCGAATGAATAACCCATTTTTAAAAGAAACGGCTACGTAATTACATACATTATGCCATTAATTATGGGCTGAATACCATACAGAATTATTATTTGTATCCAAGGAAATATTACTGTCATGTATCAATTCCCATGCTGGATAAACATAGACAGATAAAAGACTCGGCGTGTCCTCCAAGGATTCCGTTATCAGGTTATTATTCTACACACACGAGGTGTTCGGTTGCAAGTTTATAGGAAAAGCCATGTCCTAGGATGAAGAGCGACGGATTACCTCCCATGAATGGGCATATGTTTGACCTACTTTCGGTGCGTGCTTATCTATCTATCTATCTATCTATCTATCTATCTATCTATCTATCTATCTATCTATCTATCTATCTATCTCCTCTGCGCCCGCCCGTCCATCTCCGTTTGCTGTCTGCCTGTGCTTCATTCTATCTTGCTATCGTTTTACATTTTTGTGCTCCCCCCCCCCTCTCTTTCTCTCTCTCTCTCTCTCTCTCTCTCTCTCTCTCTCTCTCTCTCTCTCTCTGTGCGTTTTATCTCTGTGTATCTATTTCACCCCAAGGAGGTTAAAAGTACAGTAAAGCCTCGGTTTACGTTGCCTTCGTTTATCGTCGGTTTCGGTTTTCGTCGGTTGCCTCGAATTTCGTCGGCGTGCCCACATGACCTCGCTGCTAATTTGCCGAAAACAAAGAGACGCACGCGTTTTTCTGCTCATCGTGGCGTTGTTTTTCGTTGTGTGAGCATCACTTGCTAATAATATAGAACGAGCGCGGTATTAAGATTGCTAAATCGGCCGCATGTACGGGCAGTCGCCATCTACAATACGTTCCATTGTGGCGAAAAGGGAAGACATAAAGGAGGCTAATGTAGCGAAAGGCATGAAGGTGCTAACGAAACAGAGATCGCAAACAATTGAAGATGTCGAACAGTAATTATTAATTGTGATAAATGAAAACCAGTTAGATGGAGATTCTGTTTCGGGGGCAATCATATGTGAAAAGGCCAGACTGTTGTATGCTGATCTCAGTAAGAAAATGCCTGGGACGAGTGCTAGTGTACTTAGTGATTTTAAGGCCAGCAGAGGATGGTTTGAAAAATTCAAGGGGCGCACTGGCATACACCGTGTTACCAGGCACGGCGAAGTTGCGAGTTCGGACAAGACAGAGGCCGAAAAATAGTATTAAACACTATATTTATTCTCTATAAAATGGGTTTTTTTTGTTTTTTTTTTGTTTTTTTTTTTGTATTTTGCAATTTCTAGCACGAATTAATTGGATTTACATTAATTCATCTGAAAATAATTGCCTCGGTTTTCACCGGTTACGGATTTCGCCGATTGTTTTCGGACGGATTATCGACAAAAACTGAGGATTTACTGTATTTATTTAGACAACGAGATAGCTACAGGCGACAGCAAAAGAAAGAACGGCCTGGCGTGGGTTGGTTGAGGGTCTGAGCCCGAACGGAAGAGAAATGGCGAAATAAAATGACTAATTTCTATATTCCTACTCTTAAGTTAATTTGCCTCGTGGATGGCAGGCGTCTTGTTTGGATCGTTTTGAAGTAAGATCTAGTCATGGCTGTAGCTGCTAAAATATGCTCGCTCTCAGTGTACGTTTTCTTTTTATTATTTCCAGCTCGCTTGCTTTGAACTGAATTTTCAATGTGGATTAGCTTGCCCTACTAACAGTGTCCCTCGCCATCAGGCGAACCGACTCCGACTTCAAAAGTACTTTTAATTTACATCCTCAAGACAAGATAACATTTTAGTCCGACTGTCCGGTGTAAGAGTTGAACCTCTTACCTCGGCATCAGCACACCGGATGTTTAACAACACGCGTTCTTATTCACTCGGCAATGCTGACCTCCGTGTTGGTGTTTGAAGCCACGCCTACAATGCCTTCAGCTTCGTTACCATTATGTGTACTTTGTCAAACATTTGCAACAACGAAGCAGCAAATAAGGATCTTCTTCTTCTTCGTTCGTCAGAAATGTTTGTTTTGGACGTAATTACCTTGTGTTGTTTACTGCGACATCTGCATCTTCTTGCAGACACACACAACTTCTTCGGGCATTTGTTGACCCGGTTAACCTTCCCTGGAACTAAGAATCTATTTCCAACGATTCTTCCATCATCATCATGCTCCACTTCTTGTGTCAAACGTCCTATGGAGGGTGTTTCCGCGGTTGATGGGTGGTACTGGATAGTGTCATTCCGAGTGATTGTACAATGTTTTTAATTTTTATCCATTTTCTTTTCGGGCGCCTTCTTGCTCTCGATCTTTGATGTAGCGCCAGTGCTGGTAGCTGATGGTGTTGCATTCTAACGAAATGACCGAAACATTTGATCTTATGCCGTTTAATATACGTGGTACAAGGTGTTGTTCTCACTGTCCAACATCATTTCTTACTTGTTCTTGGATAACTAAGTTGGCAGCTCTTCTCAAACAAATCATCTCGCAGGCGTTGATTTTGCTTGCGTATAATTTGGATAATATCCAAGTCTCACATTGGTAGCATAGGGCTCGTGTGAATATACTATATTTGTCGTTTCGTGGAAGTAGGTATAATGGGACGTTTCAGTATGGGTGATAGATGATATATAAGCGCACTTGCTTTTTGAACCCTGATTTCGATTTCTCTGTTCATTCTGCATGTTCCATGATCATACTAGACCAGGGGTGGACAAACTACGGCCCGCGGGCCGCATGCGGCCCGCCAACTAATTTTATGCGGCCCGCGAGGGCATTTAGAAATAAAATATTTTACTTAGTTTTTAAGTTATTTTGTTGAATTTTGCAGCATTTCATGTACCGGTATGATTGTTTTAACATTTTCGATCAAAATTTCTTTCTAATTATCTATTTTTGTAAACAGTCTTTGACCTTCGTAATGTAATGCTTCGGCTTCTTCTTCTTCTTTTGTTCGCCTTAATTATGTCTATAACTGCAGTGTTGCCTCTTGTATGAATTTAACTCTCGTTTGTTAGTTCACTCAGTGGTCCATAGAGTTTATCTTCCACTGTCGTCTCTCTAGGCCAGAAGGTTTGCCTATACATGTTGTAATTTGGGCAGTCTTTGAGTATGTGCTCTGTTGTCTGCGACGCCAATCCATATTGCACATGGCTGATTCACCAATCTTGAATCTTGTATACATGTGGTTGCGTAATCTGTTGTGTTCTGTTCTGAGGCGCAGAATAATGACTTGTTCTGGTCTGTCCATAACGTGGTAGTCGTCTTGAGCAGGTTTTGGTGGCTTTCTGACTGATTTGATCATTCTTTTCTTTTGGTGGTATGTAACGGGCACATCAGGTTGTTCTTCTTTTGCTCCTTCCTTAGCCAATCGATCAGTTCTGTCGTTTCCAGGTACTCCACAGTAGGATAGTATCCACTGTATGGTGACCTTATGCTGATTGCTAAGTTCAGAAAGTAGTGTCCTTAGTGTAGTGGCAATTTCCTAGACATCATTTCGTTTTCGTTGAGGTGAGCTTCTTGTAAGCGGCATACGTTTACCTTTTCTTGGTCTAAAATGTTTTCTAGTTCTTTTTTTTTTTTTTTTTTTTTTAGCTGACTCCCTCCGCATTCCACTGCATTAGTTTTAGTCTTTATTTGGTATGGCCAGACGCTCTATTCTTAGGTCCCATGGCTCGATAGGACATCTGAGAATGACCTCCAGTAGGTATGGTTGGACCCTTTCGAGGCATAGGGCCGGGCACTGCACTTGCCTGGGTGTCCAAAGCAGGAAGAGCGCCATAACATTTAGCAGTAGTCGAAATATTTCATTATGCGTGATTGCGTGGCATCCTGATTTCTGTGGTGCGCCTCTTGGTTGGTTGCCTCCGTCTTCAGCACCTTTCCTTTGCTAGAGCAGACTGTGGTCTTACTCGAGTTTAGGTGTGTAGGCACGCACACACATGTCTGCGCATGCATGTACATGCATACACATCTAGAGCGTTCTGGTTATTTCTCGGCGCCAGTGACTCGCCCTTGTCCCTTCTCCTGTTAGTTAAAACAGTTCCGCTACGAGAAGGCCTGGAGTTGGACTTTTGCTGCATAGGTGCTGAATGCACGTGCCATTGGGGTATTTATGCAAGGTTGGGCGCTCACCCCAATCCCGCCCCGGCTACATAGGAATCATTTGGAATCATGTAATGCTAAAATAGGAATGTATCTATTTTCATATAGAGAAATATTTATCGACATGTAAAAATTTAATAAGGATGATTTTATGAAAAACAGATATTTCTCCGGTGAATAAAATGATTTATTTTGCAAGAAAATATTAAATTTAAAAGTTATTTGCTGTTATAAATTATTTCCACATTTACAATTTTCAAATTAATTTATTTGTTGTAGGAGTCTTGATATATTTCTGAAATGTATTCCGAGTTTACTACTTGTTTTCCCGAATATTTTATTTTCACACACAGCCGGAAGTAGGTTTTGTTTCATTTCCGTTTTAAAGTTTTGTACAATTCTAATTGTTCGAATTTTATTAAACAATGAATGTCAACAACAAACGTAAGATTGAAGATGAATGCCGTGTTTTTAATGATGAATGGACAACTAAGTACTGTTTTATAGATGTTGGTAGTAAATCATTTTGCTTGTTGTGTCGTAAATCAGTGGCTGTCTTCAAGGAGTACAATTTAAAAAGACATTATCAAACAAAACATTCCGATTTCAGATACAATTTAATAACCGAAGGGAGGGAAAGGAAATGCCTGGAGGTGGTGAAAATTTTGGAGAAATAACAAACTGTTTTCACTAAACAGTCTTCAATTCAAGATGCTGCAGCTGAAGCTAGTCTTGTGCTGTCACACGGAATTGTAAAACAGAACAAGTCATTTTCTGATGGCGAGTTCATTAAGGAATATTTTCTAGATGAAGCAAAGATTATGTGTCCAAACCAAAACAAAACAAAACAAAACAAAATTGACAACATTAGTTTATCAAGAAGAAATGTGGTCCGACTTGTTGACAAGATATGTGACAATCTGATGCATAAACTTCAAGATACAAGTAAACAATTTTGGTAGTACTCTCTTGCATTGGACGAGAGTATCGATGTACATGATACTGCCTAATTATTGATATTTATACGTGGAATAAACACTTCTTTCAAACTCACTGAAGAGTTATTGAGTGTTGAGTCACTCAAAGACACAACCACAGGCCATGATATATTCAATGCTGTTACTAACTGTATTGAAAGAACTGGGTTGGTTTGGAACATGATGGCAAGTGTTACAACTGACGAAGCTCGTGCTTTTAATTGGAAAAAAAATGTAGGCCTGGTAAAGTTGATAAGTGATAAGATTAAAGCAGAATATCCAGACCACACATTATTACCACTTCACTGTGTGATTCATCAAGAAAGTGTGTAAAACTATTTTGAATATCAAGCATGTTACTGACCCAGTTGTCAGTGACATCTACCTCATTAGATCACGAGGACTTAATCACAGACAGTTCAAGGCATTCCTTGAGGATTTGGAAACTGAACATTCAGATGTCCTGTACCACACCAGTGTTCGATGGCTGAGTCTCGGCAAGGTGTTGAGGCGAGTGTGGGAACTCAGAGAAGAAACAGTGATGTTCCTAGAGATGAACGGCATTGAATGTGACTTTAATACTAACATTGTCAATAAAGAGTGGAAGTTAGACTTTATGTTTGCCACTGAAATTATGCAAAAGTTAAAAGAACTGAATGTCAAACTTCAGGGCAATGGTGTGTTTGCACATGAATTGTATGTACATGTAAAATCATTTCAGGCAAAACTCTCACTGTTCTCCAGACAAGCAAGTGAAAAATGATTTTGTCACTTCCCTTTGCTGAAACGAGAAACCATTTATGGTGAAATGACTGAAAAGTACAAAGCCCAATTAGATGCATTGATTGAAGAATTTGGATGCAGATTCCAAGATTTCAAAAACTTATAGCCACAGTTCAATATTCTCAGTTCCTCTTTTAGTGCAGAAGCTGATACAGCCACAGAGGACATACAGTTGGAGCTGCCTGACTTACAAGCAGATCATGCCCTGAAAGAGAAAGTCAGATGGTTTGCTGGATTTCTATGGGTCTTTATCACAAGAATCATTTCCCAACTTGAAAACCTTTGCTGCTAAACTTTTATCTTTGTTTGGATCAACATACATTTGCGAAAAAGCGTTCTCTTGCTTGAAGATCAACAAATCTAAGAATAGGCCTCTATTGTCGGACTGCAACTTGCAAGCTGTCATGCGAATTTCAACAAGTAAACTCGCTTCAGATTTCAAGAATATTGTCGAAAAGTGCACGCAGTTACATGCATCTCATTAGAAATCAACAATTATAGTCACACTATAGATGGTTTATGTCTAAATTAAAGCCATTGATAGATAATAAAGAATATTTGTTGTTATAACAAGTTGTAAAATCTTGTTAACAAATTAGTAAAAGTTTTTGTCCATATTGTCAAATATAATGTACTAGCTGACCCGGCCCGGGTTCGCCCAGGCCCTGGAGGGGATCTATCTATCTATCAGTCTGTCTGTCTGCTTGTTTGTCTGTCTGTCTGTCTGACCCGGCCCGGCTTCACCCAGTCCCTGGTGGGGAGCATCTCATTTAATTCATATACGTAGTCATATAAGCTCCCGTTCCCGACTATCTGTCTGTCTGTCTGTCTATCTGTCTGTCTGTCTGACCCGGCCCGGCTTCACCCAGTCCCTGGTGGGGAGCATCTCATTTAATTCATATAGTAGTCATATAAGCTCCCGTTCCCGACTGTCTGTCTGTCTGAGCCGGCCTGGCTTCACCCAGTCCCTGGTGGGGAGCATGTCATTTAATTCATATAAGTAGTCAAATAAGCTCCCGTTCCCGACTATCTGTCTGTCTGTCTATCTATCTGACCCGGCGTGGTTTCGCCCAGCTCCTGGCGCACAGTAACTTAAAAGAATGTCCTTCCACACACCATCCATTATTTTTAATGAAAACTGTTTTTAATCACCGACATGACAGTTGATAACTTCTTTAAGCAGAAAAAGATGGGTTACAATGTTATGCATTATGCATTATTTTTATGAAAACTTTGAAAATGCCTTAAAGATTATATCAGTATTTATTATAACACATATTCCTGAAAATAACTATAGACAAAGAGTTTAACAATAGTGCAAGTAAGTCCAACAATATGACTATAAAGTACATAGAAATTTTATTAAAAGTTATGCCCCTTGAAATAACTTTTCTAGAGTGAAGTCCCCCTGCTATATAGAAATTATATAAGGAACAATGAAATATTAAATGTTATTAAGTAAGTAGCCGATTTTACACTAAGAAACTATTACAGTCGGTTGCAGAGGAATGAAAGGAAGACGTGTAGAAAATTTCATCTCAATCGGATGTACCGTTATCGAACGCATCCAATACATAACCAACCACCCACACACATACTCTGTTACTCTGTTTTATATATATATATATATATATATATATATATATATATATATATATATATATATATATATATATATATATATATATATATATATATATATATATACACACAGGTAATCGTCGACTTACGACCACGATCGGTTCCGACAGACCGGTCGTATCACGATTTGGTCGTAAGTTGAGTACGCTATGTGTACAGTTATGTGAAGTGATGTGATAAAAATATTTAAGTTAAATTATATCATAAATTTCTTTTATTATTGTTATAAATCATAATTTTCGATGTTCATTTTGTGCCATTTGTATCATCTCTACACCATTTTGTTTCTTATTTTTACATCGTCAGGTTTAAGAAAAACACTGCATTAACTGTACATGTACAACTGGTTTAATATTTGCAAAACATACAAAATACAGGTGTGGAAAATACTATAGGAAACATTATTATTACATGGTCTACAATCTCTAGTTCGGCGTCGTCAATAAAGATTGATGGTACCCCATGTGCACCTTGTGCCATAATCTATGTCTTCTTTTTGCTAATTCTTAAACCAAATTCTGAACAAGCATTGGAGAATGCAGATAGTAGACATTGTAATTCTTCCTCAGAATGGGTCGTAACTGCAGCATCATCTGCAGAAATCAAGTTATCCATCTAAGTCTACGAAGACTGAGCATGGAATAAACCGTCACACAACCTGATCTTTGCAGACAACGCCGTTCGACTGATAATTTAGGCAGAAATAAATTTTTAAATATTGAGCACAACCCACTACTGGCAACGCTGATCGCACTCTGGTATGAACCTAAGGCCTATCCACGTCATGTGGAAGCACTAGACTCGAGTTAATAATATGGCTAGTGATTGTGGTCGTAAAGTCGAATGGTCGTAAGTTGCATAGGTCGTAAGTCGCCGACGAGCTGTGTGTGTGTGTGTGTGTGTGTGTGTGTGTGTGTGTGTGTGTGTGTGTGTGTGTGTGTGTGTGTGTGTGTGTGTGTGTGTGTGTATATATATATATATATATATATATATTTTATGTCTTGTGTGTCCTTTATATGTTCGCGAACAGTCCATCGGATTGAGATGAAATAATTTTCTACAGATGTTCTTCTCATTCCCGCCAAGCCAACTGGCATTGTTTGTTAATTTAAAAACAGTTATTTACGTATTAAATTGAATTTAATTAAAATATTACAAGGGGACTTAACTTAAGAAAACTTTTAGTAGCATGTAGTATTATGTAATTTAAATAATTGTATTTTTCTTAAGTTTCATAAAATGTTTAAAGGAGTTATCTACAGTCATATGCGTTATAATGATTAAATCTTTAAGGCATTTTCAAAGTTTTCGTAAATATAATGGATCTATTTTAGATACGTGACAATTTTCGAACCCATTTTTTCCGCAACGGTAACGGGAAAGGGCCAAACATTTACAGACAGACAGACAGACAGACAGACAGACAGACAGACAGACAGACAGACAGACAGACAGACAGACAGACAGACAGACAGACAGACAGACAGACAGACAGACAGACAGACAGACAGACAGACAGACAGACAGACAGACAGACAGACAGACAGACAGACAGACAGACAGACAGACAGACAGACAGACAGACAGACAGACAGACAGACAGACAGACAGACAGACAGACAGACAGACAGACAGACAGACAGACAGACAGACAGACAGACAGACAGACAGACAGACAGACAGACAGACAGACAGACAGACAGACAGACAGACAGACAGACAGACAGACAGACAGACAGACAGACAGACAGACAGACAGACAGACAGACAGACAGACAGACAGACAGACAGACAGACAGACAGACAGACAGACAGACAGGCAGGCAGGCAGGCAGGCAGGCAGGCAGGCAGGCAGGCAGGCAGGCAGGCAGGCAGGCAGGCAGGCAGGCAGGCAGGCAGGCAGGCAGGCAGGCAGATTGATCGCCGCCAGGAGTTTGTCGAAGCCGGGCCGGGTCAGCTAGTGTATGTGTGTGTGTGTGTGTGTATTTATATATATATATATATATATATATATATATATATATATATATATATATATATATATATAGATATATATATATATATATGCGGCCCGCTAATAGCTTTGCATGTGTCAATGCGGGCCTACGCACAAAAAGTTTGCCCACCCCTGTACTAGACGATTCTTCAGTACTACTATTTCCCTCTCTGAGTTGGATCGGGGTCAGCTGACGATGAAGTACCTCAAACTTGTGGATGAATCATCACCAAGCTAGGCACTATCGCATGCAGCCCACGTGGCGGATGTGTTCTATTGTTACCTAGTTTAATATGCAAATGTGAAGTTCAAGAAGCGACCTTGCACATTCCACATTATAATTGTCATGTTGCCGCCTTGATAGTCGATAGTTTGTTACATTGTGCTTCAAAACGGCTTAATAACTACAACCCATGGCAGTAGCGAATGTGACTGATCGGACCAATTCGCGCTGTAAATGTTCGTCCACAGTGGATGCATGTGAACACATGGTCGTTTTCGCCATCACACACCATCTTACGTCTCACACGCTCAGTGTGTGATCTATCTGCAGTCATTTTTTCCCCTTTGTCTTTATTCCATTTCTGATAGTTGCCTCCATGCAACACTTTCGGCGGCGACTTGCTCCCAATGTGCATTATCAATGCCTGTATCAATCATGTCCTGCTTACACACATCGCTGTATCGTAGTAGAGGCCGACCCTGAGATTTCTTACCCATCTGTAATTTACCAAAAAAGATGTATTTGGTATTCTACTAAAATCCAACCTTCTAATGTGCCCTATCCATCTAAGTCTGCGAAGACTGAGCATGGAACAAACGGTCGTACAACCTGATCGTTCCAATACTTCAGTATTTGAGATTTTGTCTTGCCATCTAAT
Source organism: Cepaea hortensis (assembly GCA_963921405.1). NCBI lineage: Eukaryota > Metazoa > Mollusca > Gastropoda > Stylommatophora > Helicidae > Cepaea > Cepaea hortensis. The sequence continues at coordinate 342,639,281 of OY992876.1, forward strand.
GCCAAGTATTCTTCACAGACACCGCATATGAAATATGTTTAAACGTTTCTCTTGGTGTGAGTAAGTTGTCCAGGCTTCATTGCCATAAAGAAGAGTACTAAGGACACAGGCTTGATAGATAAGGACTTTTGTTTTGGCAATAAGCTTCCTGTTCTCTTAGATTTTGTTAAGCTGTTCATTGCAGTTGCTGCCTTACCAATCCTGGTGTTGATTTTCTGATCTAGGGATAATTTGCTATTTAAAAAAAGTCTCTTAAAAGTTGACAGGGTCGACTTCATTGCACCGGGTTTTTATCCCATATGGCTCGGTCTCTTTCCGCAGCGCGGAAAGCGTCGCACCAAGCACGAACTCCGTAGCGCTAGCGACAACCCACTGGAGTATCCGAAAAATTTAACTCGTGAACCGAAGAACGCGGCCCGGATTCGAACCCACAACCTTCGGAGTCCGAGTCAAACGGCTTGACCACTTCGCCACGGAGACTCCCAAATTTGCTATTTACCCCTGATCCTAAATATGTAAAATGGTCTACTATCTCCAGTTCGACGTCGTCAATAAAGATTGATGGTACCCCATTCTCCAATGCTTGTTCTAAATTTGGTTTAACAAATAGCCAAAAAAAAAAAAAAGACACTAGTCGTGGTCATTCTTACTCAGAGTGTGCCGTAATTGCAGCATCATCCGCAATCAGCAACTCTCTTATCAGTACCCTTCTAATCTTGGTCTTGGCCTTCAATCTCTGAGCATTGTAGAGGCCGCCATCTGAGCGTGAGTGGATGTATATACCACCATCCTTATCACGAAAGGCATATTTAGTAGAAGTGAAAAGTATATTCCAAAGAGGGTGGGAACTAGTACACAACCTTGCTTAACTCCACTCTTGATTTAAAACTCTTCAGAAGTTGCACCATTAAACTTGATTATACCCTTCATGCCTGTATGGAACAATTCCACAATGGACAGAAGAAATGATGGGTAGCCAATCTTCTTTAGTGCCTTGAACAGACCCTCACGACTGAACAAATCAAATGCCTTTGTGATGTCGATAAAGGCAATAAACAGTGGTTGATTCTGTTCACGGCATTTTTCTTGCATTTGTCGTAATGAGAATATCATATCAATGGTAGACCGGTTCCGTCGGAAGCGAACCTGTGATTCGAGGCGACATGATCTCCCAGGACTTGAAGTCTGCTCAGAACAATTCTGGCAAATACTTTCCCAACAATATACAGAAAAGAAATATCTCTGTAGTTGTTGCAGTCGCTCCAATCGCCCTTGTTCTTGTACAGTGTTATGATGCTTGAATCTTTTAAATCCCGTGGGACTTGTCCTTCTCGCCAGCATAGCTCTATTAGCTGGGGATCTGTACAGTGAGTGTGTCTTGCCCACTCCTGATAACCTCTATTGGAATCCCATCCTTACCTCGAGCCTTGCCAGATGCAAGTTCGTTAATAGCACACTTAACTTCTGTTGTAGTGGGAAGTGTGTCCAGGTGGTGACTCTATGGCGTTGAGGGCATAATCCGCTAGTTTGGTCTCGTTTGAGTAAAGCTCCAAATAGTGCTCTACCCATTTATTCATCTGCTGTTTCTTATCAATGAGGATTTCTCCAGTCAAGGTTTTCAGCGGTGCACTTTTTTTTTATCACTGAACCACATGCCGTCTTTATCTCTTCATACATGCTTCTGATGTACCCCTTATCACTTGCATTGTGAATGTACTGGCATAACTTGATCCAATAATCATTTTCACACTGCCTGGCAGCCTTTTGCATATCTTTCCTAGCTTGCTTCAGCTCAATGAGAGTTTTTGGTGTTATTCTTTAACTGTTTCTTGAGTGAACTATCTTCTTTTTATCAATCAAGGTCTGCAGTGTCTGGTTGTTTGCCGCAAACCAGTCCTGCCTCTTATGATCCATAGTGCCATAAACCCCCACCGCTGTTTTATAAAGAGTTTCCTTAAAATTACCCCACTTTTCACTTGCTGTACAATTGTGTGATGTATCAGTGAAAGCGTCTTCAAGTTACTGTTGAAACTCAAAGCACTTATCAGGATCTTGGTGTTAATAACATTAATCCTGAGGCTAGATTTGTGTTTAGCTGTGTAGATTCTCTTTGGTCTCAGTCTAACCCTTGCAACAACTAACGAGTGATCAGTATCACAATCAGCACTATAGTAGCTTCGAGTTAATGATGTTTAATTCAAATGTCTCCGTGTGATGATAAAGACTAGCTGATACTACTAGCTGGATCTTGGATGTTTCCATGTGTCCTTATGCTGCTCTTTTGTTTTAAAACAGGAGTTTGTTATACATAGATCGTTTCGGGTGCAATGCTCCAGCAGCCTTTGCCCATTTTCATTCATGTAACCGATGTTATATGTTCCCAGGTACACTGGCCATGAACTCGAGTCCTTGCACACACGAGCATTACAATCACCGAGTATATACATGAAGTCAGATTTTGGTACTGCCTTGACCACAGAGTATAACTCCTCATGGAATAAACCCTTCACATCATCAGAGGAAGTGAGTGTCGGTGCATATGTAGTGATGATGGTGGAAAAACCACACGTGGTTGCCAAGCGCAGGGATAATAATCCTTCATTTCCGCCAGCTGGAAATTCAATCATTCCCAGTAGTGAATTCTTTACTGCAAAGCCCACTCCATGTTGTCTGTTTACTTCCTGCCCTCTACCTTTCTTTAACATAAAAAAGGTGTAATAGGTTTCCCTGAGTGACCCTTCCTCAGCGAGGCGAGTCTTCTGCAGGCCAGCAATATTAATGTTAAGACGATTGAGTTCGGCATCAATCACAGCCGTTTTTCTCACATAGTCAATATTCGTCAGGTCAGTGGAATATCCTCTACACATGGTTCTTACGTTCCATGCTGCAAGCCATAGCTTGAGGTTTCTATTTTTTTCTTTTTTATAGTACCTTGAGGAATTGGTTTTACAGCCTGGGATCAGATTTTGTCCTAGCCCCAAGCACCCATTGAAGCAGGCAGGCTGTGGCGGTTCAGCACCCAATTGATCGGGGGTTGCCAGCTTGAGACGGGCGGTAGCTGATTGTGACACCTGTAGGTGTCTCCCACCGTCAGAGGCAACCCGTGGCGCCCAATGTCTACGTAAAGTGACAAGGACTTATAACCGGTAACTGATACCTCTCGCTTTGATTCGAGACCGGTTAAGACCAGGGTTGGGGTTATACCTCCCCATAGCACAAAGCCTGGGTTGAAATATAGAGACCATGTGTTGCCCATGCAGTATGATCCCTCTCTCGTCCTGCCTAGTTCACCCCAGAGGAAAGGTGACACCAATACATCTGGAACAAGACAATCTTCAGAAGCTGTCGGATCAGCAAAGCAAATCTATAACTGTCCGCCTGTCGGAGCTTTTATTCTAGACCAGCTGCCAACCAAGGCGTAGGGCCTGGTCTGCCCTGCCATGACATTTGTCTTTAGGTTTCATTTCCTCGCACCAGGATAAGGCCTGTAGTCTCAAAATTGTGCTTCTCCGCCCGAAACCGTTGGCACAATGTGGGGTGTCGGGTTTGGTAAGCGCCGCCTAACATTCGGCTCTAACCGAAAGCAGGTAGTACCGACTACTGTTATCCTGTAGCTCAGTCGTGTCTGACTAAGTCCTGACAAACACCACACTTCACAAGTAGCCTAGTTTAATATGCAGATGTGAAGTTCAAGTAGCGTCCTTGTACACTCCACAAATTACCTATTGTAATATGTAAATGTGAAAATCATGTAGTGACTTTGCACACTCCATAAGTAGCCGCCACTTATCAAACTATTCGGTGTTAATTGTTCATCTCTATTTACTCCAACAATAGCTCTTTTGGGTGAATAAGCGCCTAATTATTCCTTTAAGGCTCCACCTAAAAAATAAGGCGTTTCCCTTGTCTTTACTTGTTGTCAACCAATACCAAAATGCCAGAAGCATGAGAATATAGACCATTATTGATTGGATATCAAGAAATAGCAGCCCCAGAGAATTCCACTCGTTGAATAAGTGACCCATTACAATAAGTCTGTTATAATGGAAAACATGGTCAGGATAGATATCCCTAGAGAAATACATTGGAAAATTAAGCACTAAACCACAAGAATACGCATTCCTAGAGAGAGAGAGAGAGAGAGAGAGAGAGAGAGAGAGAGAGAGAGAGAGAGAGAGAGAGAGAGAGAGAGAGAGAGAGAGAGAGAGAGAGAGAGAGAGAAATGCCCCATTGATCTTTGTTACAAAATCTGTTATAATGGAAAACATGATAAAGATAGATATACTGGAAAATTGTCACATTAAGCACTAAACCACAAGAAGAAAACTTCAGAGAGAGAGATTGAGAGAGAGAGAGAGAGAGAGAGAGAGAGAGAGAGAGAGAGAGAGAGAGAGAGAGAGAGAGAGATAGAGAGAGAGAGAGAGAGACTAGGCAGGCCGAGAGAGGGATCATAGTCTCTGCAATTTAGACCAGGCTGTGTGCTGTGGAGAGGTATAACTCCATCCATGGTCTCGCTGTAGTTAGTAAGCCTTTTCCGAAGCACAATGTAACAAACCTCCCCCGATGTGTCTCCACCTTGCCGTGGTGGGGGAGCTTGCGTGTCCCATTGACCCCATCTGCTTGCCGATGGATGAAAACTACATATCGGACAGCTTATGGGATAGGGGCCAGACTAAGAGAGACACAACCTGCTGCTCTGCAGGTAGACTGAGGATAACAGTCAAAAGATTAAATCAGGTACACGAAGGCAGAAGACCTTGGTCTGGACAATACTCTAAGGCTCTCTGTCGAGGGCTGTGGCTGAACGCCGCTAAGCCACAAACCCGCGGATCTGAGAGCCGGGCCGATACACATCTACCGATAAATAGAGGTAGATACTGAGCACGCTACATGCCCAGTTCTGATACTGTGAGGTTGAAGGCTCTCATCTGGGGGATATGACGGATTCCCGGATGAGAGGGCCTGGCCGTTTCTCGCTCACTGCTGCACGGAGGTAAGGTGCTGAGCCGGCAGCACATGTAGCCTACCTCGTGAGCGAGAATAAAAATGCAGAAAGTGTCCCAGTCGAATGAAATGGCTACGAAAACTGTCTGTATCTAACACATAGAGTGTAGACAAAAGTGAAAAAACGTCTCAATAACACAAAATGGAACGCACGGCTAGCGAATCCATTGCGTGGTCCGAAAGCAAAAGCTTACCGAGCGGATGTCGCCCGCAGTCTGACCGTTCCTGGTGTGTGCTTGAGCGACCAGTAAGTAACAAGCGAGATGCCCAACACATGGAAGTGAGGAACTAAAGCAGCCATGAGCAGGACGTCGCAACTCCTTGGGTGAGCCAGTCTCAGAGCAATATGTGCCGGCTCTGCAGTTATGGAAGCCTCCTTGGATAGGCCCATGGTCTGCTCTTACCTTCCCTTGAGGGTTAACCGTGATGTCGATGATCGTTCTATCCTGACCAGCTGAGATGTGGGCGACATCACAACAAAAAGTTAACGTGCCTCGAAACCCGAGGAAGTTAACCTCATTAAAAAAAAATGCCTGCTGAAGCCGGAAGTGCCGTCCTACGGGTGGCAAACTAAAAATTGGCACTACGCATTTACATCCGAGTGAAATGTCTCGTCCGAATGTCTCTCGTGCTAGGAACAGCTCTGACTACCTAGTTTCCGAATGCCGCTCTTGTTCGGAACAGCTCTGACTAGGTAGTTTTCCGAATGTCTCTCGTGCTAGGAACAGTTCTGACTACCTAGTTTCCGAATGCCGCTCTTGTTCGGAACAGCTCTGACTAGGTAGTTTTCCGAATGTCTGTCGTGCCTGGAACAGCTCTGACGGGCGCAACGACAAGCACATGTCCGAAAACTCGCTGAGTGGATACCGTTTGCAGACCTGTCTGGTTTTGTGCGGGAACGGCCCGGGGCGAACGAAATGCCCAATATATTGAAGTGAGGAATTAAAGCAGCCATGAGCAGGACGTGACGAATCCCTTGGTGAGCCCAGTACCAGGGCGCTATGTGTCGGCCCTGCAACTATGGAAGCAACCTTGGATAGCGGAAAATGCTATGGACTGTCCCTTCCTTCTCTTGAGGGATGACCGAAGTCCTCGACTGTTCTAACTTGACCAGCTGAGATGTGGACGGTACCACAAAAGTGAGAGTCTCCCAGGAATGCTAACCTGGTCAAAAATGCACGCATAAGCCGGATGTGTTGACCTAAAGGTTTTCAACCCAAGGGTGCCTAACGCACACCGCAATGACATCTGAAAAAACACTCCGGATGAACGAAAAGAAGAAGAAGAAGATGTAACAAACTATCATCTGTCAAGGCAAGGCGGCTGTATGCACATATACCGGGTGTTTGTAAAGTCTCACTACACTGTGTATGCAGAACAAATTTGACAAATGAGGTATATGATGTCATCAAAAATGTGATACAAGCTTCATTAAATTAGTTACAATAGTCACTGCTATGGTCTAACACTGTTTTGGGGAAGCTGGAAAGTACAAATGCATTATTCACTATAACAGGTGTTAGCAGACGACAGCCATTCGCTGCATGTTGCTTCACGATGGACTATGGAGCACATATTTTTATGAAACTGTGTACTTAATTTTTCAAATTTGTTCTACATTCAAAGTGTAGTGAGACTTTACAAATACAAGCTACTAGAAAGCAGTTAAAATACTCACAGTTACCTCCCCAAGAAACGGGTCCTCGGCACACATCTAAAAGTAACGACTATAAATTAAATCTTCTACCAGCGCGAATATTTCCAGGCAAATTCGTGACTGACGTTCAGACTCCGACATTATTCAATCACATTTAGTAGTGGAGAACTGCTCACCGTGAAAGGACACCATTTTAATCTGATTCAGTATTGATTGGAAATATTCCACGCGTTTCGCTAAAAGCACGCATTTTAACGTGGCAATACCGGAAGCTGTGTTACCGATGTCAGAAAATCGCCAGTTCTGGAACCACACAGGCGTAAGATTACATCATGTGAGATGACATGCATAAGAAGTTAGTTGCAAATCCTTTACAGGACGTCACTGTCAACCCCAGCATTTTTCTGTCTGTGATTTCTTAGCAAGTTTACGTTCAGTAGTATGCCATTGTTTCTGAGCAACAGGCACCCATACCATTTTAGGAACAACAAACGCAAGCAAGGCGGTCTGCTGTCAAATCGCCAGCAGCTGTGTTTCGAACGCGGTATGCGGGATTACGAACTGCGTCGATAACCACAGTGCGGTATAAAAAACGCAGCTGGAAAAAACAAGAAGAGATAAATAGACAAATGAGAGACTAAGAACAAGTGTGTGGATAACAACTATTACTGATTGTATAGAACACCAAAGAATTAAATGGTTCGGAACAAGATCAAAAAGCGGCTAGAGCGTTCTATGTGAGAAAGTCGGGATACAAGGCGAGAGGATGACCCAGGAAGATATGGTTAGGTGGTGCAAAAGAATCATTGAAGAATCAAATATGAAGTAAGCACAAGCAACAAGACTAGCAATACAGAAAATTACATCTACCGTCTCTCTGAGCCGCTTCACAGCAAAAGCAGTAGGACAGAAAAAGAAAGAAGAAGAAGAAAGAAGAAAGAATAGAGAAAAAAGAAACGAAATAGAAGAAAGGAAATGAAGAAGAAGAATGAAGAGGAAGAAGAAGAAAGAAGAAGGAAGGAAGAAGAAGAAAGAAGAAGGAAGGAAGAAGAAGAAAAAAGGAGAACGAAGAAGAAAGAAGAAGAAGAAGAGAAAGAGGAGGAAAAGGAAGGAGAGGGAGCAAGAAGAAGAAGAAGAAGAAGAAGAAGAAGAAGAAGAAGAAGAAGAAGAAGAAGAAGAAGAAGAAGAAGAAGAAGAAGGAAAGAAAGAAAGAAAGAAAGAAAGAAAGAAAGAAAGAAAGAAAGAAAGAAAGAAAGAAAGAAATTGAAGAAAAAGAAGGCACCGGCAGTGACTGTTTGTCTGTTGTACTTCACCTATTTCTTCGTGTTTCTGTTATCTTCCGTGAGAGGTGACCAGTAACTGTGAATGTGTTTCTCATGCTATTTCAGTGCGTTCAATGTGTCCGATGGGTTTGGTCCGATATGTCCAACACATGTGTTTGTTTTTGTGTTTTGTACTTTTGTTTTGCGATGTTGCTTTGTCGAAGACGTGTTTGGCGAAGGGGTAGCGAACGCGATTCTCAAATCTGCAGACCGTGTTCGAAATCAGCTGCAGGATTTGGAGGAAATCGACCGCCTTGTGTTTATTTTGAGCAATGATATGAGCCTCGCATGGTCCAGAAAGTAAATGTAAATTACTGAGCGTAGCGACCATAAAATGTTGGGGTTGATTACGACGACCTGTAAATGTCATGTAACCAACTTTTAATTTATTTTTCTTCTATCATAAGGTGGCAGGTGATTTTCAGAACGTGGCTCTCATCACGGCCCGCCGAAAAGCCTCTCGATCTCTGGCCAGCTCCCCCGCCTCATGCACCCTCATGCTCAAGTTGTCCTATGCCCACGTTCGTGCTGATCAACCCCGGCCACTTCTGCCAGGAACCAAGCCTTCCATCACTACTCTCTCCATACCTCGGTGAAGATTATTCTGGCCAAAGTAATCCAGGCGCGACACTGTTTTTGTACCAGTTTTCATCCACGTTCAGATCTGACATAATTTCAGAATTGTTTGTCTGTGGTCTTCAATATTAAACGGCCAAATTGTGTTTAGTGGGTGGGCATGCCTGCCTGCCTGCCTGCATGCCCTGTCTGCCTGCCTGCCTGCCAGTCCTGACTGCCTGCCTGCCTGCCAGTCCTGACTACCTGCCTGCCCTGACTGCCCTGCCTGCCTGCCTGCCTGCCCTGACTGCCCTGACTGCCCTGCCTGCCTGCCTGCCTGCATGCCCTGACTGCCCTGACTGCCCTGCCTGCCTGCCTGCATGCCCTGACTGCCCTGCCTGCGTGCATGCCTGCCTTGACTGCCCTGACTGCCCTGTATGCCTGCCTGCCTGCATGCCCTGACTGCCCTGCCTGCCTGCCCTGACTGCCCTGCCTGCCTGCCCTGACTGCCCTGACTGCCCTGCCTGCCTGACTGCCCTGCCTGCCTTGCCTGACTGTCCTGCCTGCCTGACTGCCCTGCCTGCCTGCCTGCCCTGACTGCCCTGCCTGCCTGCCTGCCTGCCTGCATGCCCTGCCTGCCTGCCCTGACTGCCCTGTCTGCCTGCCTGCCTGCCCTGCCTGCCCTGACTGCCCTGCCTGCCTGCCCTGACTGCCCTGCATGCCTGTCTGCCTGCCCTGACTGCCTTGCCTGCCTGCTTGACTGCCCTGACTGCCCTGCCTGCCTGCCTGCCTGCCCTGACTGCCCTGCCTGCCTGCCCTGACTGCCCTGACTGCCCTGCCTGCCTGCCTTGCATGCCTGTCTGCCTGCCTGCCCTGCCTGCCTGCCTGCCCTGCCTGCCTGCCTGCCTGCCCTGACTGCCCTGCCTGCCTGCCCTGACTGCCCTGCCTGCCTGCCTGCCTGCCCTGACTGCCCTGCCTGCCTGCCCTGCCTGCCTGCCCTGACTGCCCTGACTGCCTGCCCTGCATGCCTGTCTGCCTGCCCTGACTGCCCTGCCTGCCTGCCTGCCCTGACTGCCCTGCATGCCTGTCTGCCTGCCCTGACTGCCCTGCCTGCCTGCCTGCCTGCCTGCCCTGACTGCCCTGACTGCCCTGTCTGCCTGCCTGCCTGCATGCCCTGACTGCCCTGACTGCCCTGCCTGCCTGCCTGCATGCCCTGACTGCCCTGCCTGCGTGCATGCCTGCCTTGACTGCCCTGACTGCCCTGTATGCCTGCCTGCCTGCATGCCCTGACTGCCCTGCCTGCCTGCCTGCCTGCCCTGACTGCCCTGACTGCCCTGCCTGCCTGACTGCCCTGCCTGCCTTGCCTGACTGTCCTGCCTGACTGCCCTGTCTGCCTGCCTGCCCTGACTGCCCTGCCTGCCTGCCTGCCTGCATGCCCTGCCTGCCTGCCCTGACTGCCCTGTCTGCCTGCCTGCCTGCCCTGACTGCCCTGACTGCCCTGCCTGCCTGCCCTGACTGCCCTGCATGCCTGTCTGCCTGCCCTGACTGCCCTGCCTGCCTGCTTGACTGCCCTGACTGCCCTGCCTGCCTGCCTGCCTGCCCTGACTGCCCTGCCTGCCTGCCCTGACTGCCCTGACTGCCCTGCCTGCCTGCCCTGTATGCCTGTCTGCCTGCCTGCCCTGCCTGCCTGCCTGCCCTGCCTGCCTGCCTGCCTGCCTGCCCTGACTGCCCTGCCTGCCTGCCCTGACTGCCCTGCCTGCCTGCCTGCCTGCCCTGACTGCCCTGACTGCCCTGCCTGCCTGCCCTGACTGCCCTGCCTGCCTGCCCTGACTGCCTGCCCTGACTGCCCTGCATGCATGTCTGCCTGCCCTGCCTGCCTGCCTGCCCTGACTGCCCTGCATGCCTGTCTGCCTGCCCTGACTGCCCTGCCTGTCTGCCTGCCTGCCCTGACTGCCCTGCCTGCCTGTCTGCCTGCCTGACTGCCCTGACTGCCGTGCCTGCCTGCCTGCCTGCCCTGACTGCCCTGCCTGCCTGCCTGCCCTGACTGCCCTGCCTGCCTGCCCTGACTGCCCTGCATGCCTGTCTGCCTGCCCTGACTGCCCTGCCTGCCTGCCTGCCCTGACTGCCCTGCCTGCCTGCCTGCCTGCCTGACTGCTCTGACTGCCCTGCCTGCCTGCCCTGACTGCCCTGCATGCCTGTCTGCCTGCCCTGCCTGCCTGCCTGCCTGTCTGCCTGCCCTGTCTGCCTGCCCTGACTGCCCAGCCTGCCTGCCTGCCTGGCCTGCCTGTCTGCCTGCCCTGCCTGCCTGCCTGCCTGCCCTGACTGCCCTGCCTGCCTGCCCTGCCTGCCCTGACTGCCCTGCCTGCCTGGCCTGCCTGTCTGCCTGCCCTGCCTGCCTGCCCTGACTGCCCTGCATGCCTGTCTGCCTGCCTGCCCTGCCTGCCTGCCTGCCCTGCCTGCCTGCCTGTCTGCCCTGACTGCCCTGCCTGCCTGCCTGCCCTGACTGCCCTGCCTGCCCTGCCTGCCCTGACTGCCCTGCCTGCCTGCCCTGACTGCCCTGCCTGCCTGCCTGCCCTGACTGCCCTGCCTGCCTGCCTGCCCTGACTGCCCTGCCTGCCTGCCCTGACTGCCCTGACTGCACTGCCTGCCTGCCCTGACTGCCCTGACTGCCCTGACTGCCTGCCCTGACTGCATGCCTTTCTGCCTGCCCTGATTGCCCTGTCTGCCTGCCTGCCTGCCCTGACTGCCTTGCATGCCTGTCTGCCTGCCCTGACTGCCCTGCCTGCCTGCCCTGACTGCCCTGCATGCCTGTCTGCCTGCCCTGACTGCCCTGCCTGCCTGCCTGCCTGCCCTGACTGCCCTGCCTGCCTGTCTGCCTGCCCTGACTGCCCTGCCTGCCTGCCTGCCTGCCTGCCCTGACTGCCCTGTCTGCATGTCTGCCTTTTAACGTGTTGGTATGGGAGCCGGTTGTTCAGAAATCAATGGCAAACTACTGAACGTAAACTTGCCAAGACATCAACAACAGCAGTGCTGGTGTGTTGACAGCGATGTCCTGTATTTTCCCCCGCATATCCCTTACAGGACGTTGCAGTCAACATCAGCATTTTTTCAGCTGCTGTTCGCGCAGGTTACGTTACTCACGAGAATATACGGGATTACGGAGAAAGACGTTAACACCTAGGCCAGGGAGACCGGCGTCCTATAAATAGGATGTGTAAAATAAAAACATGTGTGAGTGTGATTTGTAATCACCTCTAAGTCATGACCGATCACTTAAGCTTCCATCTGGGTCATGTCAATAATTATGTGTTCCTACTTGTGCGTCAGCGGTCCCGTTCGCGAAGTTAATAGAGAACTGCGCTGATCGCTACATGAGCACGGTCGAAAGAGTGTTTCACGATGGGGATCGTCGCCTGCTAAGTGAGGGAAAGATTTGCCACGTATTCCTCCGTGCATTAAGGCCCTCACAAGACGGAGTGGGTTCGCCTGATGGCGAGGGTAATTGGTAATAGGGAAAGCTAATCCACACACGAACAATAGCCCAGTGCACTAGAAGTAGTAGCACATGTAAGGACTACGCTTGAGTTCAAAGCGAGCAAGAGTACACACAAAATAAATGATGTATTAGAATCACCTGCAACAGCCTGCTTATGATATCATCTTGACGGCTGACACGGATCGTTGGACTTAACTACCCATTTCCATTCCACCGCATATCATGTATGCGTATCAATAAGTACCATTAGATTTGTAACTCCTATCATTGCCCGTCTAGTAAGGGTGGGTTCGAGGGGGTGGGGTTTGGTGGGTTGGATTTATCTGGTATATTCTGGTGTGATAGTAAAAGAACCTTCATGTGTATTGGGCATATGGTGCTAGACGCATAAGTTGATAGAACAATCTCCGGTCCACGGGTGTTGTGGTCAGGATCACACCAGCTGTCTTTACTGCCCTGGACATTTCCGATGACCCACTTGAGGTTGGGTCTGCTTGGATACCCAAGTTGATGAAAACAATCTTCGGAAATCATATATACTAGGTCTAAATTAGTTGATTAGTTGACGCGTTAATTAGATTCTACAGATATCTAGGAGAAGAAAAAAAAAGAGATTAGAAGAGATATGAAGAAAGCAGAAGAGAAGAAAGAGGAAACAATGAAAGACAGGATATAATAGAACAGATGAAAGAGAAGAAGACACGGGAGAAGATCAGAGTGAAGATAAAAGAGAAGACAGAGGAAAAAAATAATAGAGAAGAAACAAATGAGAAAAGTATAGAGAGAACAGTAGCGAATGGACGAGCAGAAAATATAACAGAGATCAGATCAGAAGAGATAAGAAGAGACGAAAAGACAAAAGAAAAGGAGAAACGAGAAGTGAGAACAAAAGAGACAAGACATGCGAGGCAAGAAAACATGAAGGGAAGAAAAGAGAAGCCAAGACAATAAAAATGACTTTAATAAAACCCAAGTACAAAAATACAACTATAAATGCACTAACTCTAACACACTCACAGACACAAACGCTAGCCCGCCTGCCGCTATTCTTTCTGTTATATCGTCATGATTCTACCCAGTACATTATCTCCGTCTGTGTACAAATGTTCAACCCAATTTATATCTCCGTCTCTGTACACATGTAATGCACGGCGCAACGTGTCGAGGCAACTATGTAAATGCTGTATTACAATCACCTGCAACAGCCTGTTTGTGATCTCATCTTCATGGCTGATATAAATAGTTGCATGTAAATATCAGTCTCTCTTCCTCTGTTATCATGCATGCGTATCAATAATCACCTTTAGAAGCTTTAACTCGTTGCCTTGCAGGCTTCGGAGATGTAGATGTTGGGTTCATGTGGTGTATCTGGGTTTATTTGTAAAAAAACAAAAAACAAATAAGGTATAGTTTTACTCGCCTCGGGATGCACTGCGTATATCTTTTTTATTTTTTTTTTTCATTCTATCATTACCCCTACCTCGTTCAACCTCAGAAGAGAAGTTATATTAGGGTCCATCGCCTAGTTCACATTAATAATCCTGTGACTGAGTTAACAACAAATATGATATAAGTTTGAATATCATTGTTGTCCAAAGAGGGTAATATAGTATATATAGTACAGTAGTATACTCTGTTCTTCCCTTCAACTCACCCCGAACCCTCCTATTCTCAGTTATCCCATACAGCTCTGTCCATGTCCTCGCGGTGTTATTCATGTATGTCTCTACTTCTCTTCTCGGTCTGTTTTTAGATCTTCTTCTATTTCTTTTGCCCAGTGGGTTCCAGACCAAGCTTTTCTAGTAATACCATTTTCAGGTTTATCCTATGTACAGCAGCATCTTTCAGATGTCTGTTGATTTCTTGGCAAGATTACGCTCAATAGTTTGCCATTGCTTTCTGAGCGGCCGGCTCAGTTATCCCGTAAGTCACCAGCGGGGGACGAACCGCTCCCAGTTCTCGCCCGCTACGAGACTGCGTGATAAACGGGATTACGGAGAAAGTGGTGTAATCCCTCGGCCAGAGAGACCGGCATTCACCTTTTGGTTCCATGTAATTTGTCTACTTCTCTCCATCAGCTCCACATTGGTGATTTTGTCATACCATTTTATTCTGTCTCTTTTGCGCAGGCGCCAATCAATGAATGTTTGTAGTGTATTTGTACTCGATGTAGTTATCTCCGTGTTTCTCATCCATGCATCAACACTGGTTTAACGTTAGGATTGTTGGGTGCTAAGTATACTTTCTTCTCACTTCCTCAAATTGCCTAATGTAATGACAGCTCCTCTTGCCTTGTGTATTCTTATTTTGGTTGTGAGAATTGTATGGTTTTTGTTCGCTCGCTCGCTTTGAACTCAAGCGTAGTCCAGACAACTATATCTGGTAATGCTGGACTGAATTTTGCGTATGGATTTGCTTTACCTATTAACAGTGAAGAAAATGCAAATAATGCCATGGACAGACAGAAAAACCAATGAACAAGTCCTTCAAGAAACAAATGAAGATCGTAGACTGATAAGAGACATTTGACGTAGACAGTCAAAATGTTTTTGGGCATGTTATGAGAAGAAATCAATTGGAAAACTTAGTAACAACTGGCAAGATAGAAGGGAAGAGACCAAGGGAAAGACCGAGAAGCAAATACCTGGATGGCTTGGCCACGTGGCATGGTCGAGACAGAAACACGGAGCTGATCCACGAATCTAGTGATCGATTGAGATGGCAAAACATGACCGCCCATGCTTATCGGCATGGCACATGAAGGATGGATAGATTAACAGTGACCCTCGCCATCAGGAGAACCCACTCCGACTTCAGAGGTACTTGTAATTTACGTCCCAAAGTCAAGAACGATAGGTCAACATTTTAGTCCAACTGTCCGATGTAGGGGTTGCACCTCTTACCTCGGCCTCAGCACACCGGATGTTTAAGAACACTCGTTCTTATCCATTCGGCCATGCTGACCTGCTTATGGATTTTCTACCCTGGTCATGTGGGAGTGCGAGGGAATGAGCAGGCTGATAGGCTGGCAGGGAATGCACCTCTCGGTGGTAGTTTGATTACCTATAGACAAGGCAGAGGTGGTCTAGTGCTTGTGGGACTATTGTGGAGAAAGATGGGGTACAGAGCACGCGTATCTGGAGAGAATAATATGGCGCGGGATCGTCAGGGTTTCTGAAAACCCTCTCAAAACAGAGAGACCAGGAGAACTTTCAATCAGATGGCAGTTGGAACGATTAGCAATTTGACTCTTCGTTAGCTGTTGAAGGAGGAAACGGAGAGCATGTTGAATGTCCTGAGTGCAGTGATGTCGTTTCTTAGCTCAACTCAACTCAACTCTTTATTTTGATATTGTTATCTGTTCCCCTTCTCTATGTCTTTGTTGCTGCCTAAACAGGCGAATGATTCCTTCTCTTGAAGGAGAATCGGGTTACAATTGTTTTTAATTTGTTATCATTATCTTTGTCTTTCCCCTATGAACTTTCAAGCCTAATTATTGTGATCGCCCATTGAATGTTAGTTTATCTGGTATCCTATTTCGTGTGTGACATGTGGGGAAATACCACCGGCATACTTCACTGTTGCTAGTCATACATTTCTAGAAATCAGTCGGCATTAGTTGGGTGATGTGGTCAACCTCACAACGGCCACCTTTTCTACCCATGATATTTCCTGATACCCAAAAGAGTTGTGATTCTGCCTGACATACATCTGAATGCTCGCTGGTGCTACATGGTTTTCCCTGTGTTTTATTTGCGAGGAGACTGCAGCTTTTAAATAGATATCCTGGTATATACGGGGACACAGGTCAATATTTAAACATTCCGCGCTATGGGCTAGCAGGCATGAGTGCTAGCCACTGCGCTGCCACTACAATATTATTCTGGTGTAATTTAAATACACCTACAGGCGATACACTGCTTATTTCTGGTTTCCTATGACTGCTTTATTAGCACAGCCTAGCAGTGGAAAGTTTATTAGCGGAAAGTGTATTAGAGGAAAGTGTAGTAGAGAAAAGTGTATTAGAGGAAAGTGTAGTAGAAGAAAATAGTAGACGAAAATGTAGTAGAGGAAAGTGTAGTAGAGGAAAGTGTAGTAGCGGAAAGTGTATTAGAGGAAAGTGTAGTAGAAGAAAATAGTAGACGAAAATGTAGTAGAGGAAAGTGTAGTAGAGGAAAATAGTAGACGAAAGTGTATTAGAGGAAAGTGTAGTAGAGAAAAGTGGTGTAGAGGAAAGTGTAGTGGAGAAAAGTGTAGTAGAGCAAAGTGTAGTAGCGGAAAGTAGTAGACGAAAGTGTAGTAGAGAAAGGGGCAGTAGAGAAAGGGGCAGTAGAGAAAGGGGCAGTAGAGAAAGGGGCAGTAGAGAAAAGTGTAGTAGCGGAAAGTGTAGTAGCGGAAAGTGTAGTAGCGGAAAGTGTAGTAGCGGAAAGTGTAGTAGCAGAAAGTGTAGTAGAGAAAGGGGCAGTAGAGAAAGGGGCAGTAGAGAAAGGGGCAGTAGAGGAAAGTGTAGTAGCGGAAAGTGTAGAAGCGGAAAGTGTAGTAGAGGAAAGTGTAGTAGAGGAAAGTGTAGTAGAGGAAAGTGTAGTAGCGGAAAGTGTAGTAGCGGAAAGTGAAATAGAGGAAAGTGTAGTAGAGGAAAGTGTAGTAGCGGAAAGTGTAGTAGAGGAAAGTGTAGTAGAGGAAAGTGTAGTAGAGGAAAGTGTAGTAGCGGAAAGTGTAGTAGAGGAAAGTGTAGTAGAGGAAAGTGTAGTAGAGGAAAGTGTAGTAGCGGAAAGTGTAGTAGCGGAAAGTGAAATAGAGGAAAGTGTAGTAGAGAAAGGGGCAGTGGAGAAAGGGGCAGTAGAGAAAAGTGTAGTAGCGGAAAGTGTAATAGCGGAAAGTGTAGTAGAGGAAAGTGTAGTAGAGGAAAGTGTAGTAGCGGAAAGTGAAATAGAGGAAAGTGTAGTATAGGAAAGTGTAGTATAGGAAAGTGTAGTAGCGGAAAGTGTAGTAGCGGAAAGTGTAGTAGCGGAAAGTGTAGTAGCGGAAAGTGTAGTAGCGGAAAGTGTAGTAGCGGAAAGTGTAGTAGAGAAAGGGGCAGTAGAGAAAGGGGCAGTAGAGAAAGGGGCAGTAGAGAAAGGGGCAGTAGAGAAAGGGGCAGTAGAGAAAAGTGTAGTAGCGGAAAGTGTAGTAGCGGAAAGTGTAGTAGCGGAAAGTGTAGTAGCGGAAAGTGTAGTAGCGGAAAGTGTAGTAGAGAAAGGGGCAGTAGAGAAAGGGGCAGTAGAGAAAGGGGCAGTAGAGAAAGGGGCAGTAGAGAAAGGGGCAGTAGAGGAAAGTGTAGTAGCGGAAAGTGTAGTAGCGGAAAGTGTAGTAGAGGAAAGTGTAGTAGAGGAAAGTGTAGTAGAGGAAAGTGTAGTAGCGGAAAGTGTAGTAGCGGAAAGTGAAATAGAGGAAAGTGTAGTAGAGGAAAGTGTAGTAGCGGAAAGTGTAGTAGAGGAAAGTGTAGTAGAGGAAAGTGTAGTAGAGGAAAGTGTAGTAGCGGAAAGTGTAGTAGAGGAAAGTGTAGTAGAGGAAAGTGTAGTAGAGGAAAGTGTAGTAGCGGAAAGTGTAGTAGCGGAAAGTGAAATAGAGGAAAGTGTAGTAGAGAAAGGGGCAGTGGAGAAAGGGGCAGTAGAGAAAAGTGTAGTAGCGGAAATTGTAATAGCGGAAAGTGTAGTAGAGGAAAGTGTAGTAGAGGAAAGTGTAGTAGAGGAAAGTGTAGTAGAGGAAAGTGTAGTAGAGGAAAGTGTAGTAGAGGAAAGTGTAGTAGCGGAAAGTGTAGTAGAGGAAAGTGTAGTAGCGGAAAGTGTAGTAGCGGAAAGTGAAATAGAGGAAAGTGTAGTAGAGAAAGGGGCAGTAGAGAAAGGGGCAGTAGAGAAAAGTGTAGTAGCGGAAAGTGTAATAGCGGAAAGTGTAGTAGAGGAAAGTGTAGTAGAGGATAGTGTAGTAGCGGAAAGTGAAATAGAGGAAAGTGTAGTATAGGAAAGTGTAGTATAGGAAAGTGTAGTAGCGGAGAGTGTAGTAGAGGAAAGTGTAGTAGAGGAAAGTGTAGTAGAGGAAAGTGTAGTAGCGGAAAGTGT
Organism: Cepaea hortensis; assembly: GCA_963921405.1. Taxonomy (NCBI): domain Eukaryota; kingdom Metazoa; phylum Mollusca; class Gastropoda; order Stylommatophora; family Helicidae; genus Cepaea; species Cepaea hortensis. The sequence continues at coordinate 342,657,413 of OY992876.1, forward strand.
AGTAGAGGAAAGTGTAGTAGAGGAAAGTGTAGTAGCGGAAAGTGTAGTAGCGGAGAGTGTAGTAGAGGAAAGTTAGTATAGGAAAGTGTAGTATAGGAAAGTGTAGTAGCGGAGAGTGTAGTAGAGGAAAGTGTAGTAGAGGAAAGTGTAGTAGAGGAAAGTGTAGTAGAGGAAAGTGTAGTATAGGAAAGTGTAGTAGCGGAGAGTGTAGTAGAGGAAAGTGTAGTAGAGGAAAGTGTAGTAGAGGAAAGTGTAGTAGCGGAAAGTGTAGTAGCGGAGAGTGTAGTAGAGGAAAGTTAGTATAGGAAAGTGTAGTAAAGGAAAGTGTAGTAGCGGAAAGTGTAGTAGCGGAGAGTGTAGTAGAGGAAAGTTAGTATAGGAAAGTGTAGTAAAGGAAAGTGTAGTAGCGGAAAGTGTAGTAGCGGAGAGTGTAGTAGAGGAAAGTTAGTATAGGAAAGTGTAGTAAAGGAAAGTGTAGTAGAGAAAAGTGTAGTAGCGGAAAGTGAAATAGAGGAAAGTGTAGTAGAGGAAAGTGTAATAGCGGAAAGGGAAATAGAGGAAAGTGTAGTAGAGGAAAGTGTAGTAGAGGAAAGTGGAGTAGAGGAAAGTGTAGTAGAGGAAAGTGTAGTAGAGGAAAGTGGAGTAGAGGAAAGTGTAGTAGAGGAAAGTGTAGTAGCGGAAAGTGAAATAGAGGAAAGTGTAGTAGAGGAAAGTGTAGTAGAGGAAAGTGCAGTAGAGAAAAGTGTAGTAGAGGAAAGTGTAGTAGAGGAAAGTGTAGAAGAGGAAAGTGTAGTAGAGGAAAGTGTAGAAGAGGAAAGTGTAGTAGAGGAAAGTGTAATAGAGGAAAGTGTAGTAGAGGAAAGTGTAATAGAGGAAAGTGTAGTAGAGGAAAGTGTAGTAGAGGAAAGTGTAATAGAGGAAAGTGTAGTAGAGGAAAGTGTAATAGAGGAAAGTGTAGAAGAGGAAAGTGTAGTAGAGGAAAGTGTAATAGAGGAAAGTGTAGTAGAGGAAAGTGTAATAGAGGAAAGTGTAGTAGTGGAAAGTGTAGTAGCGGAAAGTGTAGTAGCGGAAAGTGTAGTAGCGGAAAGTGTAGTAGCGGAAAGTGTAGTAGCGGAAAGTGTAGTAGAGGAAAGTTAGTATAGGAAAGTGTAGTAAAGGAAAGTGTAGTAGAGAAAAGTGTAGTAGCGGAAAGTGAAATAGAGGAAAGTGTAATAGCGGAAAGGGAAATAGAGGAAAGTGTAGTAGAGGAAAGTGTAGTAGAGGAAAGTGGAGTAGAGGAAAGTGTAGTAGAGGAAAGTGTAGTAGAGGAAAGTGCAGTAGAGGAAAGTGTAGTAGAGGAAAGTGTAGTAGCGGAAAGTGTAGTAGAGGAAAGTTAGTATAGGAAAGTGTAGTAAAGGAAAGTGTAGTAGAGAAAAGTGTAGTAGCGGAAAGTGAAATAGAGGAAAGTGTAGTAGAGGAAAGTGTAATAGCGGAAAGGGAAATAGAGGAAAGTGTAGTAGAGGAAAGTGTAGTAGAGGAAAGTGGAGTAGAGGAAAGTGTAGTAGAGGAAAGTGTAGTAGAGGAAAGTGGAGTAGAGGAAAGTGTAGTAGAGGAAAGTGTAGTAGCGGAAAGTGAAATAGAGGAAAGTGTAGTAGAGGAAAGTGCAATAGAGGAAAGTGTAGTAGAGGAAAGTGAAGTAGAGGAAAGTGTAGTAGAGGAAAGTGTAGTAGAGGAAAGTGTAATAGAGGAAAGTGTAGAAGAGGAAAGTGTAGTAGAGGAAAGTGTAGTAGAGGAAAGTGTAGTAGAGGAAAGTGTAGTAGAGGAAAGTGTAGTAGCGGAAAGTGAAATAGAGGAAAGTGTAGTAGAGGAAAGTGTAGTAGAGGAAAGTGGAGTAGAGGAAAGTGTAGTAGAGGAAAGTGTAGTAGAGGAAAGTGAAATAGAGGAAAGTGTAGTAGAGGAAAGTGTAGTAGAGGAAAGTGTAGTAGAGGAAAGTGTAGTAGAGGAAAGTGTAGTAGAGGAAAGTGTAGTAGCGGAAAGTGAAATAGAGGAAAGTGGAGTAGAGGAAAGTGTAGTAGAGGAAAGTGTAGTAGCGGAAAGTGAAATAGAGGAAAGTGTAGTAGAGGAAAGTGTAGTAGAGGAAAGTGCAGTAGAGGAAAGTGTAGTAGAGGAAAGTGAAGTAGAGGAAAGTGTAGTAGAGGAAAGTGTAGTAGAGGAAAGTGTAATAGAGGAAAGTGTAGTAGAGGAAAGTGTAGTAGAGGAAAGTGTAGTAGAGGAAAGTGTAGTAGCGGAAAGTGTAGTAGCGGAAAGTGAAATAGAGGAAAGTGTAGTAGAGGAAAGTGTAGTAGAGGAAAGTGCAGTAGAGGAAAGTGTAGTAGAGGAAAGTGTAGTAGAGGAAAGTGTAGTAGCGGAAAGTGTAGTAGAGGAAAGTGTAGTAGTGGAAAGTGTAGTAGCGGAAAGTGAAATAGAGGAAAGTGTAGTAGAGGAAAGTGTAATAGAGGAAAGTGTAGTAGAGGAAAGTGTAGTAGAGGAAAGTGTAGTAGTGGAAAGTGTAGTAGCGGAAAGTGAAATAGAGGAAAGTGTAGTAGAGGAAAGTGTAGTAGAGGAAAATGTAATAGAGGAAATTATAGTAGCGGAAAGTGTATCAAAGGAACGGTTAGTAGAGAAAAATGTAGTAGAGAAAAGTGTATTTGCGGAAAGTGTAGTAGATGAAAGTGTAGTAGAGGAAAGTGTAGTAGATGAAAGTGGAGTAGAGGAAAGTGTAGTAGAGGAAAGTGTAGTAGAGGAAAGTGTAATAGAGGAAAGTGTAGTAGAAGAAAGTGGAATAGAGGAAAGTGGAGTAGAGGAAAGTGGAATAGAGGAAAGTGGGATAGAGGAAAGTGTAGTAGAGGAAAGTGGGATAGAGGAAAGTGTAGTAGAAGAAAGTGGAATAGAGGAAAGTGGAGTAGAGGAAAGTGGAATAGAGGAAAGTATAGCAGTGAAATAGTGTAGTAGGGGAAAGTGGAATAGAGGAAAGTGGAATAGAGGAAAGTGGAATAGAGGAAAGTGTGGTACTGGAAAGTGTAGTAGAGGACAGTGTAATAGAGGACATTGTATCATGCTCAGAAGGTCATCAGTCAATGAAGCTGTCTAAATCGTGCTCAGAAGGTCATTATTCAGTGAAGCTGTCTGAATCGTGCTCAGAAGGTCATCAGTCAGTGAAGCTGTCTAAATCGTGCTCAGAAGGTCATCAGTCAGTGAAGCTGTCTAAATCGTGCTCAGAAGGTCATTATTCAGTGAAGTCGTCTGAATCGTGCTAAGAAGGTCATCAGTCAGTTTCCGGACTCCGTCATTCAGTTCGTCAGTGAAATTTTTCGGAGGTCCCAGTGGGTCGTGGTTGAAGCTACGGAGTTCGTGCACTGTGCGACGCTTTCGGCCGGCGGTTAGCTGCTCTGCAGAGAGGTCTGTGCAATGAGGTCGATTCTTTGGCTTTTTAAAACGTTTGCACTTTTCACATGCCTTAATGCATAATGTGAATGTGGTTATAGGCGTATAGGGCAAATGTTCTAGGCGTATTGTACATATGTTCTAGGCGTATAGGGCAAATGTTCTGGGCGTTTTGGGCAAATGTTCTAGGCGTATAGGGCAAATTTTCTAGGCGTACAGGGCAAATTTTCTAGGCGTATAGGGCAAATGTTCTAGGTGTATTGTGCATGTGTTCTAGGCGTATTGGGCAAATGTTATAGGCGTATTGGGCAAATGTTCTAGGCGTATTGGGCAAATGTTCTAGGCGTATAGGGCAAATGTTCTGGGCGTATTTTGCATGTGTTCTAGGCGTGTTGGGAAAATGTTCTAGGCGTATTGTGCATGTGTTCTGGGCGTATTGGGCAAATGTTCTAGGCGTATTTGGCATATGGTTCTTGTCCTGGAAAAAAAAAATACTGAGACAATGTGAGAATTTTTTAGCTAGAAACATCCGTTCACTGGAACCGACAGGGTAAACGTAAATTAGGGAGACCTAATACCGCACAGAGAAGGGAACTACAAATAGACATGAATAATATCAGGAGAACATGGAGGAGATGCACGATGTAGCAAAAGACAAAAGTGTTTAGTGTAAGCTGGTTGAGAGAACATGGAGGATATGCACGAGGTAGCAACAGACAAAAGTGTTTAGTGTAAGCTAGTTGAGAGAACATGGAGGATATGCACGAGGTAGCAAAAGACAAAAGTGTTTAGTGTATGTTGGTTGAGAGAACATGGAGGATATGCACGATGTAGCAAAAGACAAATGTGTTTAGTGTAAGCTAGTTGAGAGAACATGGAGGATATGCACGAGGTAGCAAAAGACAAAAGTGTTTAGTGTAAGCTGGTTGAGAGAACATGGAGGATATGCACGAGGTAGCAAAAGACAAAAGTGTTTAGTGCAAGCTAGTTGAGAGAACATGGAGGATATGCACGAGGTAGCAAAAGACAAAAGTGTTTAGTGTAAGCTAGTTGAGAGAACATGGAGGATATGCACGATGTAGCAACAGTCAAGAGTGTTTAGTGTAAGCTAGTTGAGAGAACATGGAGGATATGCACGAGGTAGCAAAAGACAAAAGTGTTTAGTGTAAGCTAGTTGAGAGAACATGGAGGATATGCACGAGGTAGCAAAAGACAAAAGTGTTTAGTGTAAGCTAGTTGAGAGAACATGGAGGATATGCACGAGGTAGCAAAAGACAAATGTGTTTAGTGTAAGCTAGTTGAGAGAAAATGGAGGATATGCACGAGGTAGCAAAAGACAAAAGAGTTTAGTGTAAGCTAGTTGAGAGAACATGGAGGATATGCACGAAGTAGCAAAAGACAAAAGTGTTTAGTGTAAGCTAGTTGAGAGAACATGGAGGATATGCACGAGGTAGCAAAAGACAAAAGTGTTTAGTGTTAGCTAGTTGAGAGAACATGGAGGATATGCACGAGGTAGCAAAAGACAAAAGTGTTTAGTGTAAGCTAGTTGAGAGAACATGGAGGATATGCACGAGGTAGCAAAAGACAAAATTGTTTAGTGTAAGCTAGTTGAGAGAACATGGAGGATATGCACGAGGTAGCAAAAGACAAAAGTGTTTAGTGTAAGCTAGTTGAGAGAACATGGAGGATATGCACGAGGTAGCAAAAGACAAAAGTGTTTAGTGTAAGTTGGTTGAGAGAACATGGAGGAAATGCACGAGACAGCAAAAGACAAAAGTGTTTAGTGTAAGCTAGTTGAGAGAAAATGGAGGATATGCACGAGGGAGCAAAAGACAAAAGTGTTTAGTGTAAGCTGGTTGAGAGAACATGGAGGATATGCACGATGTAGCAAAAGACAAAAGTATTTAGTGTAAGCTGGTTGAGAGCCTATACTTCAGTGTGGTATGAAGGCCGGCAGAGGGGGTCTGCGTCAATAATCAAGGAGATTAACCACTGAATGACCCTTCGCCAGTAAGATACTACAGCCCTTAAGGAAATAAAATTAATGTAACACAGCCTGGGATTCTGAGATAAATGGAAAATTGTATTCCCATTTTCTTTTCATTGTTTCCGTTGTTTGTTTGTTTTTTCCATCTTTCCAATTTTCTCATTCTGCTTGTATGCCTTAATGTAGTCATTGTAGTGTCTTCCCGTGTTTATATGTTGTGTTTTGTGTGTTTGTTTGCTAAAGAAGGCTAGACGCCGCAAACGTCCTGTGTTTTCCCTAATTGTGTTCTGTAATGCTGCGTTACTTGCTTTATTTTATAATTTTTTTTTTTAATATTTCCTCACTTTAAAGAAGTTCCACTAATTGTATTCATACTGTAAAAAAAAAAAAAAAAACAACAGTAACTCTATAAACTTGCATGCATGTCGTAACAGGGGCCTAAGATTGGTTGGCTTGTAGCTGACTACCCCTTGGCGTAGAATACTGATTGCCCAACCAACCAAGACAAGTTTACAGGTAAGGAAACAAGAATAATTCATCCAACGAAGATCAAGGTGGGCTCTTCTAGAAGAGGTATGACGCGATGCAAGAGAATACCACAAGAATTATCTCCCTTCACCTTCGAAACCTTTGGGAAATGACACCTGGAATGTTAGAACTATGTATGAATTGGAAAGACGCTACAGGTGGTAGGGGACATTAAATATAACTTTAGCATATCGGGATTCTCCGACACAAGATGGAACGGTTCGGGCAAAACACACCTAAACACAGGTGAAACAGTGCTGTTCTCGGACCATAATGCGGGGAAATAATAAGTGGACAAGGAGGAAACCGCAGGTGGTAGCAAATGATAGAACGGCATCACGTGGGTCGTTTGAAGGCCTATGCGCCAATGCGGGATAATGATCAGAAAAAGAATAAATGTATATCTTCAAGCTAATATGTCAAAAGCATAATGTATAAGAGATATCAGAATTAAGACAACAATGAGAACACGTTAATTTAACGTCACATTTAACATAACGATAAATATTGTAAGTTATTTATTTTAAAGTAAAACATTGTGGCTCAGGACATGTACCATGTAATGCAAAGGACCCATTGCCACGTCATCATTTAGGATTATGATGCCAGCCCGGAATTTTTATCACCATCACGCCGGTCGTCTTTACTTCCCAGGAAAATTCCTGGTGCACATTTTAGGCTGGGTCGACATCAGAGCCTAGGTCAATGAAAACCCAAAAAAAATCCCCTCGAAGGAGATTCAAACACACGACCGCCCGATCTGCAGGCTAGCATACTAGCTAACGCGTCCCCCGTGTATTATGTAGCAGAAGTAAAAATATCAGATTTAGGATAAAAGCAAGATAGGGGAAAAGCACACTTTGATAGTAAACATCCAAATTAACCTGATAATAAACAAGAGTTCCAAGATGAAAGGAACCGTGCATCCACTAAATAGACTGCACCTGTCGGTCGAACAGTCGCGCCGTCAGTTCCTCCCCAAGTGTTGAGACAAACACTCGGCATGTATCTAAATATACCACTGTCAATTTACTCGGCAAAACAAAAACAGATCTTGCGTATGGGTGTGCGGGATTGCGAACTGTGTTCGTAACACCTTCGCCACGGGGCCGGCGTTCTTTGCCATACCTTTATGTTAAACATGAGCCGATATACTTTTGGTAGCCTCATCGTCGCCGGCACTGTTATGAGACTCAGTTTGTGATTACAGTCTTTTTTAGTATAATAAATGCATCTAGTAAATGCCATGTTATGTCATCTAGTAAATGCCATGTTATGTCATCATCGTCATGTGCCCTGGCAATTGGCGCAGACGTCCATGCATCTCCACCTATCTCGGTGTCGGTGTTCTGGATCAAATCTATTCATATTCCACCAGGACACCGTCGTAGTCCACCCAGCTTCATTTCTCACGGCCTGCCTCTGTTTCGTCTACCGCTGATCTGTCCAGTCGTCACGATGTTTACTTATTCCTCTCTTCTCATATACAAGGAGCATTCAAATGACAACCTTTTTTTTTTTTGGGGGGGGGGGTGAATATATTCTAAAATAGTAAAGAACACATGTATTATTTTTCGATGTTGTCACCACTGCGCTCAATGCAAGTCTTGCAGCGCCGATAAAGTGCTTGGATTCCTTTCGAAAAACAAACTTTTGGTCGAGTGTATAACCACTCATGCACCACCTGCTGTACATTTTCATCTGACCGAAAAATCTTTCCTCCCAATGACTCTCTGAGTTGTCCAAACAGGTGGAAATCACTTGGGGCTAGGTCTGTGAAGTACAGGTGATGTGGTTCACGCTAAAAGAGGAGTTCATTGATTTTTATTTTTATTTTTTTTTGATTTTTTTTTTAACGGATAACAGAACGCTGCTCTTCTGTGGTGCATATCAAAAGTGGGGTTGTCATCTTTAAACTGTCCTTATGGTGTCACCGTGTTCGTCTGCACCATGGTGTCACATGCTTAACACTCTATACATCCTTAACAACAATATTGGCAGGTTACAAGACAATGGTATGGTTATTGTAATTTCTATAATACTGTTACGGTTATCATTTGAAGCCCTCTCGTATTACCATAAAACGATGTTTATTGTCTTCCTCATAGTTTATGTAATGTTCTACTATCCATGGCCTCTTCTATGTATTCGTTGTTAGCTACTCTGACCGATTAAGGTTTTTGCAACATTCGTTTCATGAACCACATCTAACTGTTTCCAATGTCGTCCTGATAAGTTCATTCGCATTCCAAGATTCACTGCCATAAAGGAAACCAGAATCTACATAACATTTCAGTACTCTCTCTCTCTCTCTCTCTCTCTCTCTCTCTCTCTCTCTCTCTCTCTCTCTGTCTCTATCTCTCTCTCTCTCTCTCTCTCTCTCTCTCTCTCTCTCTCTCTCTCTCTCTCTCTCTCTGACATTCAATTATATTGAATTACAGTTACGCATTTTTCATCTTCTGAAATGTGAAAATTATGCATAACATAAAAGTCAACTGGCACAAGACTGAAACGATGAAAGTATGCCCATAATATATACAAATCAACAGCACCAAAGCAAACCAAGAGATGGACTATCTGCGGCAACATTTGTCACACATGACAAAAGATTTGACAGAAAGATTGAAATTGGTGTCACAAAGGCACACATGATGATCTATCAGTTGTTACCTTCACTCAAGCAACCGAAGATTATGAATTAAGTCAAGTGACAAATAATAAACATAATTTTGCTTCCAAATCGGTGTTATCAATATAATACTTGGTCCCACCAATACCCCACTAGAGAAGACACATTACGAGTGAGATGACATGTTTGAGAACGGCGGCTGATGTTTCTATAAGAGACAGAATGTGAAACGGGGACAGTGGAAACATCATAGACATCGAAATCGCTGAGAGACTACAAATACGGTGATCTGAACATCTCAGGGTGAATAGAACAGATGTACAATTCTGTACGATTAATGTAAATAATGATATTTTGGTGCAAGTGCAGAAATTAAAATATCTAGGCACATTGATAACATCAGATGGAAGATGGACTACAGAGATAAAGAACAAAACAGGACAAGCAAAACCTGCATTCTATCAAAATGAGAACATTTTAAGCAATGAGTCCTTGCCATTGGAAGTTAGAAAATGAATTCTTACATATTACATAGATCCCTGGACTAGGGGTTTACTTCTTTCTCCGTAATCCCGTATATTCTTGCGATGAACGTAACCTGTGCGAGAATCGGTAGCGGTTCTCGCCGCGTTGGTAACTTCCGGGGTATATGAGCCGGTCGCTGAGAAAGCAATGGAAACTAATGAGCATAATCTTGCCTAGTACATCAACAGCAGCTGAAAGATGCTGGTGTTGACTGCAACGTCCTGTAAAGAGATATGCAACAACAACAACATAGATCCAGTTCTAACATACGGCTGTGAATCCTGGACAATTAGTGAACAAGCGAAAACAAATCCTCAGAAGTCTTGGAGATGTGGTTTTATAGAAGAATGCTGAGAATTCTTTAGACAGCCACAATGAGCAGTCTGTACATGTTGAGGCAGGTTAAAGTCGCAAAGACGACTTATCACAAACATCAGACAGAGACAGTCTTTTTTGTCTCTTTATGAGAAGACAGGAACTTGAACATGTGACAGCTGGGCAGACTTGTGGAAAGGTATATTGGAAGACAGTGAGAGAACTGATCCATGAGATACGAAGATACGTCACACCAACGCCAGCGTGACAACGAAAACCATACGTTGTGTTGTGTCTAAGTGAGCGGTTGTGTATTTCGATTGTGGAAACAAATTGGTGTGGCTATTGGATGTTTGGGTGTAATTGAACAGTGGACTTCAAGTGGATAACAAATAGAAGCATTGATTGGAAAGCGCCATGGATCCAAGAACGACGGGCAGAAACTAGACGAAACTCGGACGAACATAACAGCAAGGACGATCGGAAAGAACAGAGAGAATAGGAATAGTCTGAGCGTCAAGGTGAATATGAGACAGATTTATATATGGAAGGTTAGTGCTCGCTTAGGTTAGATGTTATCCCGGCAATACCGGGTGCTCTACGGGAACACTATAATAATATGTAATAATAATGTTAACACTGAATTAAAAGGTGTTAAAATTTCGCCTGAGCTCCGTTGGTCATTCTCGTATTCTCAAGTTCATCAGTGAAGACTGTTGTTGTTGCTCCGTTTGGGTTCCAAATGTTGCTGTATGTAGCCGAGGCGCGGTGTTGGGGTGAGCGCCCAACATTGCTCAAATACCTCAATGGCTCGTGAATACATAACCTATGCAGCAAAAGTCCAACTCCTGGCCTTCACGTGGCGGGCCTGTTTAAACTAACAGGAGAAGGGGCGACGGCGAGTCTCTGGCGCCGGAAAATAACCAGTATGCTCTAGATGTGTATGCACGTACATGCATGCGCAGACAGGCGTGTGCGCGCGTACACATCTACACTCGAGTGAGACTACAGTCTGCTCTAGCAAAGAAAGGTGCTGAAGACGGAGGCAACCAGCCAGGAGGCGCACCACAGAAATCAGGATGCCATGCAATCACGCAAAATGGAATATGTCGACTACTGCTAATCGTTATGGTGCTCGCCCTGCTTTGGACCCCCAGGCAGGTGCAGTGCCGGGCCCTATGTCTCGAAAGGGTCCAACCCCAACTACTGGAGGTCCTTCTCAGATGTCCTGTGGAGCCAGGGGACATGAGAATAGGACGACTGGCCATACTAAACGAAGACTTAAAATAATGCACTGGAATGCGGAGGGAGTCAGCAACAAAAAAAAATAGAATTAGAAAAAATCTTGGACCAAGAAAAAGTAAGCATATGTTGCTTGCAAGAAACTCACCTCAATGAAAATATAGCCTTCAAAATCAGAGGCTACCAGTGTTACCGATCTGACCGAAAGGACAGGCGAAAAGGTGGGATACTGACCCTTGTAAGAAATAACATCATGGCTTCCCAAATCAAAGTCTACATGGAAGGGGCTGAGTATCAGACACTTAAACTTAAGACAGGTAATACAGATCTACATCTGATCAATTACTACTGTCCAAGTGACCGCCCACAGGCACTGGACACTCTACCACTAAAAGAAAAAATGATTGTGTGTGGCGATTTCAACAGCCACTCGCAGAGCTGGGGCTATGATCACATGGACCAGAGAGGAGAGAGACTGGAAGACTGGCAGGATGAGAATAGATTCATGTTGATTAACAAGCCGTCCGACCCACATACTTTCTACTCGAGATCATGGCACTCTACAACTACACCTGACCTGGCTTTTCATTCACCAGACCTGGAGTGGAACATTACACGAATTGTTGGGAAACAACTTGGTGGCAGTGACCATCGACCAGTCTTTCTAACCGTAGAAAATGAGCTTGTAAGTGAAAGCAGCACCCTCTCGAGGTGGAACTACAAGAAAGCAGACTGGGCAATGTACAAGCATCGCACCAGCATACTGGTTAGAAACCTGAACACTGAGAAAGACATAAATAAAGCAGTTGAAGAGTTTGGGAAATGCATACTACAGGCAGCGCGAGAAACAGTACCAAGAGGAGCCCGTAAACAATATAAACCCTACTGGAGTAGTGAACTGGAACAGTTGCATAATGATGTTGAAGTGTGTAGAAAGCAAGCAGAGGCCACACCCAGCCAAGAGCACCACAATAAATTCCAGCATGCAAAAGCCAAATTTCAAAGGGCCAAGCTGCAGGCTAGACGGAAAAACTGGCAGGAGAAAACGGAGTCTCTGAACTTTGAAAGAGACACAAGGAAATTGTGGAAGCTAATAAAACAGCTTAATGACGAGGGCACAGGGAGAAACTCAAAAATTGCACTACATAAAGATGGAAAAATCTTAACAAGAAAGCAAGCAGCTGACCATTTTGCGGACTCGTTCGCACAAGATAGCAATATCAAAATTAGTCCAGAGAAACAACTAGAGATTCGAGAGAAACGACAACATACAGGACAGAAGGAAATAGTACATGAGGTTCTGGAGGCACCCATCACAATCAGCGAACTGGAGCTAGCCATATCAAAACTGAAAATGAGAAAGTCACCAGGAGCTGATGGTATCTCCAATGAAATGATCAGGAACCTAGGAACAGAGGCCAAAACAAAGCTGTTGCAGATCTTCAATAACAGCTGGACCTTAGGCAGTGTTCCACAAGCCTGGAGAGAAGCAATCATGATACCCCTCCTAAAATCAGGGAAAGATGGTTCCATTGCCTCTAGCTACAGACCAATTAGCCTCACCAGCTGTCTCTGCAAAACACTGGAGCGCACGGAGCGCCACGGAGACTCCTTTGAGAAACTCTGATAGTAGAATATCTAGACACCCCCTTGTCTAAAACCCACAGAGCCAACTAAATAAGGCCAGACCCAACAATAATAAGGGAAGACCCAACAACACATGGAGAAGGGAAGACAGATGTGAACATTCTCAGGGAGACAGAGGAATCTGAAAGAGACAGCACAGGGTAGGACGACTTGATGTGTCTTGGTTGATGGCCTATGCTCCATTGGGATATACAAGACAGGAGGAGAAGCAGAAGGAAAATAAGCAGGGGAATAGAACGAGGAGGAGGAACAGTAGCAGCAGCGGCAACAGCAGCAGCAGCAGCAGCAGCAGCTCTGATATCTATATAGGAAAACACCAAGAAATTAGACCTCGCCCATGTTAAGTTTCTTTTTTGTTTTGTTTTAAGGTGCATATCCCTTACAGGACGTTGCGTTCAACATCAGCAGTTTCCAGCTGCTGTTATGTTCTTGGCAAGATTACGCTCAGTAGTTTGCCATTGCTTTCTGAGCGACCGGCTCACATACCCCGTAAGTTACCAACGCGACGCGATCCGCTGCCGAATCTCGTGGATATACCGATTGCGGAGAAAGACGTTAACACCTTCGCCAAGGAGACCGACTAAGTTTCTTTATTCTCACCCTATTATGCGTGGCCCATGAGTGCCGCGGTAATATGAAATGTAAAAGGTATGTGGGTATAACTCGGCTCAAGGAGCCACACTTTATGTGAATACTTTGGCTACATTATTCCGCGTTACGCTGGTGCGACGCCAGACGGGTAATAGGTATGGTAAGAACATTGTTCTACTTCTGTCTTTTTCATTTTCCAATTGCCGTTTCTTTCTTTCTGTCGTGTCGGTCGTGTCGGTCGTGTCGGTCGGTCGGTCGGTCGGTCGGTCGGTCGGTCGGTCGGTCGGTCGGTCGGTCTTTCTTTCTTTCTTTCTTTCTTTCTTTCTCCATCTGCCCTTTCGTCTCCCTACTGTGTCTTTTCCCCGTTGTCCTGCTGTTGTCTCCTCTGCATTATTATGCCTGACATGGACCACAACTTGCCTTGTCCGTTGCCAGCCAGCCTGCGATATATCGATCTATAGGCCGATACATGGAACTTCAAAATATCGTTTCGACCTCGCCTGTTTTCCTTTCACTTCATATTCTCCAAAATTTGCAGGAAGATTTTATGAATTTGAAATTTTGCCAGAATGTGGTAATTTTCGGCCTACTCTTCACAATGTACGTTAGCCGAGTGATGTTAAATGTGCCCAACCTGCACACATAGCTTCTAATTATTCGCACGTATCCGAGAAGTCTAGGCGTTCAATCAACTACCCAAATATCAGGAAGGCGTGTGACAACGGATTCGATTAAAAAAGAAATGTTCTGTGACATTTGGAGCTATGGACAGAAGCCAGGGAGCTGCTAGTCACTTCCAACTCCAGAATGATTCAAAGAAAAGACAAGACAAGGCAATAGAGTCGACTTCATTGCATCAGGTGTTATCCCATATGACTCGGTCTCTTTCCGTAGGGCGGCCTGCCGAAAGCGTCGCACAAAGCACGAACTCCGTAGCTCCAGCGACGATTACCAGGATTATCCGAGAAAATTGCACTCGTAAACCAAACGACGTGACCCGGAATCGAACCCACAGCCTTCGTAGCGCGAGGCTGGCGACGTAACCACATCACCGCGGAGACTCCAAAAACAAGAATTTAGAGCCACATCTACCTGAAATAATACCCTCCTCAGCATCTCTATACCTATGGTCTCCTTACAGGCCTGTGTCCACATTCGCGTGTCCACATTTACGTGTCCACATTCGTGTGTCTACATTCACGTGTCACATTCACATGTCCACATTCGCGTGTCCACATTCGTGTGTCCACATTCACGTGTCCACATTCGCGTGTCCACATTTACGTGTCCACATTCGTGTGTCTACATTCACGTGTCACATTCACATGTCCACATTCGCGTGTCCACATTCGCGTGTCCATATTCACGTGTCCACATTCGCGTTGGTCGACCCCAGCCTGGAATCACAGCATTATACCAACGTGTGTGTACTAAGTGACTCAATGAACATGATTCAGAAGGTCGAAGCTGGATCTCTACGTAGACAGTGGACTGAGTCGCTGCGGAAGTCTGTTGTCCGTAAAGTCACCTTCATCTTTGTCCCGGGACATACGGGAGTCGAGGGAAATGAACGAGCTGATAAATTGGCTGGCTCTGCACCCCCTGTAGATGGCCAGCCCATGGATCGTGCCGATGTTATTAACGTCCTTAAAGATATGGCGAGAACAGAGGACTTTGACGTCAGTGAATCCACATCGCTGTCCAGGATGAAAGACTTGAGAGTAAGAATCGGCACGGCCAGACGCGAGAGGTACATCGGGAAAACGAGGTGCCTCGTCAACCAACACAGAACTTGCACTATTAGCCACCGGACGCTGATGCATATGCTGGGGGGAGGATCTGAGCACCTATGGACCTGTCCGGAGTCCAATGAAGACACCCCAACTGATAACTGATAACTGACCCCAGCCTCCTCTTCCAGAATCAACCCTTTCATTACAGATCTTTCTGAATCACCATGACTTGAAAAACTACGTGCACCGCCGGAAAACCTGTCACTGAGAAAGTGCGGCTGGCTGAAAAACGGTTGAGAACCATTGTTTACGTTATCTGTAACTTGTTTTGAATGTGTTTGATGGTTGGTGGCGGGGAAGAATGTGGTATGACTGGCATTGCAATCGCGATAGATGGCTTCAGACATTTGCCAACATTCTCTACTCGGGGAATGTAGATTGGTGGTGTCGTAGTTATCATTGTTGTCGCGTCGTCATCATCATCATAATCATCATCATCATCATCATCATCATCATCATCATCATCATCATCAAGATCACAACTGCCCTCATCGTCTGACCATCGTGATCATCTCATTGTCGAAGCCTTAATTGTTTACCTATCTACGTACCAATTTATGTTGCTACCTACATGCATGCGTTCATACCTCCTACCTCCCTATCTACCTACCTCCATATCTACCTATCTCCTATCTATCTACCTCCCTATCTGCCAACCTCCCTCTCTGCCAACCTCCCTATCTGTCTACCTCACTATCTGCCTACCTCACTATCTGCCTACCTCACTATCTGCCTACATCCCTATCTGCCTACCTCCTTATATATCTACCAATCTACGTTCCTACGTTTTTACATCAGTTCCTATCTACCTACCTCCATATCTACCTACTTCTATATCTACCTAACTCTATATCTGCCTAGCTCCCCATCTGCCTACCTCCCTATCTACCTACCTCCATATCTATCTACCTCCCTATCTGCCAACCTCCCTATCTGCCTACTTCCCTATCTGCCTACCTCCCTATATACCTACAAATCTACGTTCCTACATTTTTACATCAGTTCCTATCTACCTACCTCCATATCTACCTACCTCCATATCTGCCTAGCTCCCCATCTGCCTACCTCCCTATCTACCTACAAATCTACATTTTTACATCAGTTCCTATCTACCTACCTCCATATCTACCTACCTCCATATCTACCTACCTCCATATCTACCTACCTCCATATCTACCTACCAGTGCAGGATTTACGTATAAGCTACACAAGCTATAGCTTGGGGCCCCCAAGAAAGTTGGGGCCCCAAAAAATATTGTCCGAGTGAGCAATTTGTCACTGACATAGAATATCTGGACTTATAAAGGGCCCCATATTTCAAATAGCTTAGGGCCTTATCAAGTCTAAATCCGGCCCTGCTACCTACCTCCATATTTACCTAACTCTATATCTGCTTAGTTCCCTATTTGCCTACCTCCCTATCTGCCTACTTCCCTGTCTGCCTACCTCCCTATATACCTACCAATCTACGTTCCTACCTTTTTATATCAGTTCCTATCGACCTCCCTCTCTATCTACCTACCTCCATATCTACCTAATTCTATATCTGCCTAGCTCTCTATCTGCCTACCTCCCTGTATACCTACCAATCTACGCTCCTACCTATTTACATCAGTTCCTACCTACCTACGTACCAAACTACATATCTACCTACACGTCAATCTGTCTGTGTGCCCGCCCGAACTGTTATTTGTCTATCAAGAATGATGATGACCAATCATTTCATCCAGTGCGTTTGGAAGTTTGGAATCCGGAATTCTAAGATGGCTGGTAAGGCCTATTTTGGCTCGAAATTTTTTTAACAATGTGGGTAAAGAATGCTTGATGTCCCAGGCGGAGAATCTACTGCAGTGGTTTATTTTTGTCCAGTCTTTATTTTCACAACTCTTGCAGTCCTGTTTGCTTCGCAAAGGACTACACCCTTGCGTAATGATGTACACTTGTTCTAGCCACTAGAGCTGACTTTCAACGTGGAGATGGTATTTAATGATGATAATAATGATGATGCGGGCTGAGGGGTCTCGAGGTATGGTGTCCGCCTCGATTGCTGGAGGCCCCGGGTTCAAGCTCCGGTGAGGGCCGGGATTTTTTCACGTTGACTTCTAGTAAAAAGAATTTCCCCTGGTCTCTGAGTAGTGAGACTGGACGCCTGTGTGTATTGTTGTGCACGTAAAAAAACATCCCTTGGCAGTTGGAAATCGAAAAAGAGTAGCCTAATGGCACTGCGCGGGCAAAATTTCGAGTTAAAAATCTACCCAAGTATTTCAGGATCCTCGCCGGTGCTACGGAGTTCGTGCACTGGGCTGAGATTATAAGGATTCAGGCTTGAGTTAGGAGTAGAACGGAGCACTTATGGGTTACACCCGTGTGCAGTGATTTTGATCCGTCGACTAAACTAAACTAAACTAAATATGATGATACTCTCATATCCTTCAGTCTGGACAGGGGTGGTCACCGTGGCGAAGTGATTACACCACCAGCCACGCATTCGAAGGTTATGGGTTCGATTCCCCAATACTTCATTCGGTTCACGAGTGCAGTATTCTCGGTGACTCCTAAGGGAAAGGGGAAGAAAGGGGTCGTCCCTGATGCTACGGGGTTTGTGCTCTATACGACGCGTTCTGCAGGTCGCCCTGAGGAAAAAGACCGAGCCATGTGGGATACAACCAGAATGACCTCGATCATCTAACCTTTAAAGCCCCGTTTAAGCTCTGAACAAGGAAGCAGATTCCCAGTGTCCTTAAAGTCATCTGTTCTTCCTGCGTCTCTTATGGCTTTGATGATGTCTGGCAGCTCCATTGCTCTTCCCTCCTCAATCCATGTCCGCCAACCCATCGGCTCGATTGTTTCCCTTCACGCTTGATTGCCCCGGTACATAAATAAAAGTAAGTTAGTTGCGTATCATTTACATACATAACGTAGCAGTCAACCCCAGAAATTTTTGACTGTTCGTGATTCCTGGGCAAGTTTACGTTCAGTAGTTTGCTATTGCTTTCTGAACGACCGGCACCCATACCGTTTCATAACGAATGCGGTATGTGGGAATACGAACTGCGTCGTTTGCCACGGAGCGGGCAAATGAAAGTTAGCTTGTCTAATTGTGACGTGCTCAGTGTGTCCAGCCATCTGTTTCATATGAGGCATATCCGGATCTTCTTTAACACATTAAGTCCTAATACTTCATATCATTACAGCAACGCCTGTCACATGACGACCTTTGCTTCTTGAGAAAGGTCGTGGTGAGGCACACGTGAACTCTGGATGCTTATTGGGGTCATTAGCTTATTCATCGATTGGTTCAATCCTTGCATACATAAATAGCCGGAAACTCAAGCTCTGATATCCCATAGAAAAAAAAAAAAAACATGCAAATGTGATGCATAATATGCTAAAAAACTACGGCGCATTAAATCACGAAACAAATCCCTTTAAAGCGATACATTAATAGGTGGTGTATTGCAAGAAAGAATTATGTGAATAGAAAAAGAAATTATGCGCTGTTCAATATGTTTTGGTTATAACAGATTTATATTGTGTAATGTCATTCCGTAAAGGCGCATTTCTTAATAATATACAATGAGATAATAATAATAATAATAATAATAATAATAATAATAATAATAATAATAATAATAATAATAACGATAGCAGCTGTGCTGGTATGACGGTGATAAGGTTGCGCTAACTTTCGCATGAGCACGGTCGTTTGAGGGTTCGATACCCGGGTGTGTTCGTCATGTCTGTGTATTGTACCTGTGATGTTTTCTGTTCATCCTTGTTTGGTCTTTCTATGGTTTTAAATAATTATCTGTTTTGGTTATATGCTGTCGTCCGTAGTCCTTCAAGTTTCATTCTCATCATCAAATGCATTGCCAATGCTATGATGTAAGTCCGAGTCCGCAGTGTTGTGCCATGGGGATGTGTTCGAACCTACAAAATGAACTGGCTCGTTAAACGGAGCAACTTCTTCTTCTTTCGTTCGCTTGAAATATGTCTATATCTGCAATGTCGTCTCTTGCATGAATTGAACTTTTTTTTTTCAGTTCACACAGTGGTCCATAGAGTTTATCTTCCACTGTCGTCTCTCTAGGCCAGAAGGTTTGCCTAGATATGTTATATTTTGGGCAGTCTTGGAGTATGTGCTCTGCTGTCTGCGACGCCAATCCACATGTGCACATGGCTGTTTCACCAATCTTGAATTTTGTATACATGTGGTTGCGTAATCTATTGTGTCCTGTTCTGAGGCGCAGAATAATGACTTGTTCTGGTCTGTCCATAATGTGGTAGTCATCTTGAGCAGGTTTTGGTGGCTTTCTGACTGATTTGATCATTCTTTTCTTTTGGTGGTATGTAACGGGCACATCAGGCTGTTCCTCTTTGGCTCCTTCCTTAGCCAATTGATCAGCTCTGTCGTTTCCGGGAACTCCACAGTGGGATGGTATCCACTGTATGGTGACTTTATGCTGGCTGCTAAGTTCAGAAAGTAGTTACACCGCCTGCCTTGTGCTCCAAATGTCGTAGGTTCGATTACGGCCTACGTCATTCGGTTTAGGAGTGTAATTTTCTCGAAGGCTCCTGTGGATCGTCGCTGGAGCTACGGAGTTTGTCTCATCCCTCACTGGTCTGTCATTCCAATTTCTATATTTATGTACTCTCATCTCTCACTAGTCTGTCATCCCCACTTCTCTAATTATGTACTCTCACCCCTCACTAGTCTGTCATTCCAATTTCTCTATTTATATGCTGTCACCCGTCACCAGTCTGTCATTCCAATTTCTCTATTTATATGCTCTCACCCCTCAGCAGTCTGTCATTCCAATTTCTCTGTTTATTAACTCTCACCTTTTTTTAACGGAACAATGCCCAGTAAATCACAAACAGCCAATAAATACTGGGGTTGACTCCAACGTCCAGTAACAGGACATGCAATTAATTTTAACATTTTTCTTTGCTCTGTGCCATCCCACTCGTGTCTTCCCTGCAGAGATTGCTTTCCCACCCACACACTAATTTGGCCTGAGCTTACATTTTATCCTTTTACGTCACCTCCTGTAATGTGGCCTGCAGAGCCCGGGCCACACAGTTTGATTTTAGTGTCCATGGATTGAGACGTCTCCAGTACTTCAACTTGTTTACTGCAGTTGTATCACTCTCTGCTCTTTCTTTGCGTGTGCTGATGAAGGCTTTCTAACCACAACATCCTTTCTGACATTTGTGAATGTCTTTTCGTAACGCCGACAAATTCCACTGTCCGTTTTTTTGTTCATTATTGCATCTTTATTTTTCATAGCGCTAACTAAATTCTCCACTTTACCATCTGCAGCGAAACCGTCAGCTACTGAAAGAACTTAATTGTATTTTGAATTTAAATGGCCGTACATTTTATTTTTAACATGTCAACAACACTATTTATAAACGCAACGACAAAACAGGCAGTTACTGGCATATTTCCAGCCCGGTCATTTCCATTTTTATCCTACAGATTGTGCTTGATCTCCAACGTTTGCGTGCAGCTCCAAATCATTAAAATGATCAGCCGAGTAACTTTCCAGCACTAGAACTGGTGATTGATTTGATCACCCGTTGCAATGAGGCTAATTTCCTCTCCTTACAGATCTACGCCAAAAGAAATTACTATCGGCTATAGAGAAAATCAATATTTGCGGCCAGTAATATCAGGCAATTAGTAAACGAATTGTATCTGTCAAATCAGGTGACATTGTTATCCAGATACTGTGTTTTCTTCCTGTCACATTGTTGTAAAGACGATCACGTGCAGAATCATTATCACTGTTTTATCCCAGACATTAAAACAAAACATCCGGAAGCGGGAACCTGATAAGGGTTTGTTATGTAGCAAGGCCATCACATTTTGTAGGCCTGAGTGCGTGGAGGGATAGGTGGTCAGTCTTTCCCTCCCGTAGCCAATGGCGAGTGCATGCACCAAACCCTTATCCGATCGCGCGTATGCCATTGTAAGTGTAACCTCTTAGCGATAACACCAAAGGGCCCGCATAACCCAAACATAAATCAATACTGCATGTCATTTTACGGGACTTCGAAATCAATCCCGGCCTTTATTGGCAGTTCGTGATTTACTAGGCATACATACCCAGTATTAGTAGTCATGAACGGTCACATTGAACGGTCAAAACTGTCACATACTGCCTATAGTACTTTGCGGGGTCCCACTGGGGGTCTTGAGCCTGGGGAATTAAGGTCGCCTGGCTAGTGCAGTCGCCGCGAACTGTGCAGGTTATGGTTTCTCTATTTATCCCCGATAGAAAAAATTCCACACCTTACCGAGGATTCAAACCCGGGTCTCCCGAAGAAGAACCTGGCATTCAAGTCACTCGACCAGCCGCTATATTGAACAGTAACGTGTATAAAAGGGTGCCATTGCAATGGGCAACAGATTTTATCCAGAGGGAATGGGACTAGCCTATGGCTAATCCGAGCCTGTCTTTATGTGTGTTGGTGAATCATGACATGGTTATGTCATAATTTCTATGTCCATGGATACAGACGTCTCCAGGACCTCCGCTTGTTTACCGCAGTTGTATCGGTCTCTGTTCTTTCTGTGTGCTGGCGGGGACTTTCTAACCATAACATCCATTGCCATGTTTATGATTGTCTTCACGGAAAGCCGACACATCCACTTTCAGTTTTTTGTTAATTATTTCATCGTTATTTACCATCTACCTAAATTCTCCACTTTTGGTGAATCGTGACATGTTTACGTCATAATATGCCTCTCCGCAGATGTGAAATTGCAGTATCGGCCTTGCACATCGCCCTGATTATTGAGCTTGTAGAATAAAAGAAAGTTCTGCAATGTATCTCCCTTGGAGACGGCACTTCCTGTCGGGTCTGAAGGAATGTTTCTACATCTACTCCGACAGAGTCAAACCTTTTCGAGAGTCAACCGTCATGAACTCGAATGCGTTGGACTAAACATGCAGTCTTCTGGAGGATTCACTACTCAGTCGGCCAATTGAGGATGAAGTCAGCGGCCAAAAACCATGGATCACAGAGGACGAAGATTATAACATTTCAGAGACGCAGCAAATGTCAGTTAGAAGATTATATCATTTCAGAGCGTAGCAAATGTTAGGACGAATATTATACCATTTCAAAGACGTAACACACGAAATTAATGCAGCCATTTCTTCATGGCTTGACTGCTGAGGGTTAGTTACATCATAAATGATCATGATCCTAGTCCATTAACAAGCGGCAGGCCTGGAAACAGACTGCATCGTTCAAGTGTTGAGCGAAAGGTGTAGTCTTCTGTTGAGTAAGAGGTTTGGTATTCGTTGTCATGGTGAAAATTGGTATCAAGAAATGGTTTGGGAAGTAAAGTTGGCCGGTGTAATACAGACTGCATCACCCACCGAATGCCGATTGGCAACATATATCCAGCACGCCTCAGGTCCTGTAAGAGGGTCCTTCATTATTTTATTAAAGTTGTAGCCGGCCTCCTGCCGAGACCGCATCTCTTCCAAGACTGACTAACAAAAGTCACTAACAAACTTTAGTAAGATCACTAACAAACGATGGTAAAGTCACTAATAAACCATGGTAAGGTCACTAACAAACCATGGCAAGGTCACTAATAAACCATGGTAAGGTCATTAACAAACGAAGGTAAGGTTACTAACAAAACATGGTAAGGTCACTAACAAACCATGTTAAAGTCATTAACAAACGAAGGTAAGGTCACTAATAAAACATGGTAAGGTCACTAGCAAATTATGGTAAGGTCACTAACAAACCATGGTAAGGTCACTAATAAACCATTGTAATGTCATTAACAAATCATGGTAAGGTCACTACCAAGAAACGCCCCTCATATACAACAGCTCTTTTTACGTTTCCTTTAAGGGCTAACCAGTACGTCTGAAACATAAGTCCCCGAAATTGTATGCCCGGGAATCACTCACCACAAGACAGTAGAGGTAGAACAAGGACGGCAAGCTAGGCCCCAAACCCCCACGCCGGTCAGTTGGACTAAAATGTTGACTTCTCGTCCTTGACGTGGGGATGTAAATTACAAGTACCTCAGAAGTCGGAGTGAGTTCGCCTGATGGCGAGGGATACTGGCAATAGGGAAAGCTATTCCACACGTAAAAATCTGTCCAGTGCACTAGTAGTAGTATAGCCTTCGCTTGAGTCCAAAGTGAGCAAACGCAAAATAAAATTTAAAAAAAGAACTGGCCTACAATAATCGGATGTATCGACCAAAAGGCGCCGCGGAATGGATGGAACAAATCTTGATCGTTCCATAAACTGTACTTTCTGGGCGGTTACAACATAAGAAAGGGATGGTATACTCCAGCCTGTACCTGGGACAGTAGATCTCGCGACTAGTCTTCTCGGACGACGACGAAAAGTTTAGAGGATCCACGTACAGGCAAGTTGAAAATCCCTCGGCAGTTGTAAACCCAATAAAAAAAAAGGTACTTCCTCTTCTTCTGCTTCTCTTCCTCCATCTACTTTAGTGAGGTGTGTTGGGGGGGGGGGGTGTAGTTGTAAAGATCTTGTAAGCGATCATTCTAATGCTCTTTGTAAGTTGGTATTCAATTCTCTAAGCTTGTTCTTGATACCATCACTCCCCTTCTTTGACGCGATCTTCCCCTTGCTCTATATCCATTATACAAATAGTCGCTTAAAAGTCGACAGGGTCTACTTCATTGCACCAGGTTTAATCCCATATGGCTCGGTCTCTTTACGCAATGCAGGCTGCCGAAAGTGTCGCCACAAAGCACGAACTCCGTAGCTCCAGCGACGACCCCAGAAGTCTCCGAAAATGCACTCGTTAACCGAAGGACGCAGCCCGGAATCGAACCCACAACCTTCGGAGCCCGAGACAGATGGATTGACTACTTCCCCGCGGAGACTCTTCATTATACAGTTAGCCTCGAATGATGTGTAGATGAAATAATGTATGAGTGATAGAGGAGCAGGATGTTAGACGAACCTGCGTGTCCAATTCTTAACCCTTTGAAAATAATGTGTGTTCGTTCGTTCACGATTCAATGTGACTTTTGTGGCAGATGGTACCAGGGCTTTCTTGTGAGGTAGCCAGACCATGTAATCTGTTGTTTGTTAATGAAATGCATTATTAGTTTCAGACCTAGTCGTCTTCTAATTTCATCATTTGTAATTCTATCCCTCGACGACGACGACGACGACGACGACGACGACGATAAGCTGTATTTTTCGTATAGGACTCTTGTGTTGGTCTTCTGACGGCGGCATTATGCACAATGTACCTGTGTGGCCTGTTGGTTTGTCGAGATTCCTTGTCGAGATTCCTTGTTCCACTTTTCACATGGGGCAGTGAGGAGCATTATGTGTGATATTCACTGGCACGGGAACGGAGCATAATGGGGACGACCCGTTGCCGTGAAGTTGGGACCGCGACTATGACTAATGACTAATGACTAATTCTATCTCTCGCGGTTACCCCCGCAGCCCTTCTGAAGCAACTCAATAGCTGCAGTATGGGTTCATGTTTGACAATGTAACACAATGTCGGCCCAGAAATAGTTCTTTTGAGATTTGCTTTAGTTTCGATCGCCTTGCGTTGGGTTTTTTGTTTAATAAAATGTTATGGATGCCGTCGTTCAGAAAGCAATGGCAAACTACTGAACGTAAACTTGCCAAGAGATCAGAAACAGTAAACACGAGCTGAGGTTGACTGCTACGTCATGTAAAGGATACGCAATTAATTTGTTTTAGTTTTTATAGGCTACTGCCTAGGCTTGCTTGCGTTCGCTGACTGTGAACTCCAGCGTGAAGTCCTGTATGTCGGATGAAGACATCCTGTTGTCCAACATCAATGTGATGTCATACAGGACCTGAGGTTTGCGTGAGTATCCGTTGTCCCATGTCTGACTTATTGGTGTGCAGACTGGTGGTTCCTCGCCGTGCAGGCTAAAGTTCAAAGTCTGAAAGCCTACCCATAAAAACAAGAATATATATGGTATATGTGATTCTAGTAGTGCTCACCTCTAGACCCTCACAGGGCTGCCGGAATTCGCGCACTGTGCCGAGATTCTCCTCGTGTGACCTTTGGGAGGAAACCGCAGCACTTTTGGAGATATTCGTGTGCAATTTATTTTAAATAATTAGTTCTTTACGTAACGGTCGCAGTCAACCCCAGCATTTATTGTATGCTTGTGCTTTTCTAGGCAATTTTACACTCAGAAAATTGTCATTGTCTGTGGCTTAGAGGCAGAGAGCGCATTTTCACTATCCCGACATATTAGGTTCGAAGACAGCCGTAAACGATTTAAGAGCAGATGGCGTTGTGTTGATATTAGCAGTGGTATGAGCATGGGCCGTGAGTGATGTGTCACTGTGTTGTCTGGTTTACTTCTTCTCATAACATGCTCAATATTGCCGTGGGTCGGCAGGGGTTGTGGAAGAATCTCAAAATTGATTGGGAAGACAAGAAGAACTACAGCCATATTGCGGTGGGAACGGTTAGTAGTGTGACTCTTCGTTGGCTGTTGAACGAGGGAACGGAGCATGCATAGGAATGTCCTGAGTGCATTGATGTCAATTCTCAGCTCAACTCAACTGAAGAGCTCCAGAAATTTTTGAATTTAATCAAATGTCGGCTTTCATGTGTTCCCTGAAAGACTGGCAGTTGAAGTTTTTCTGTCAGCCCACGGCATTCTTTGCACGTCCTCCTAACCACATCTCTGCCTCCATCAGATGTTTCCCGGTTTGCCGGACAGGATATTGCCTTTATTGAAAACATATTACCCGGTGTCACTAAAAATCATCATCATCATCAAATATTTCAGCCGTTGGGCTCATCGTGAAGCTCAATGATTACTTCATTCCAGAGTTGTCTGTCTTGTTGTGCTCTCTTTAATTCCGTCTGTGTCCTGCATTGACAGATCTGGTTATGCCTGTGTTATGAATTTTTTTTTTTTGGCTGCTCGCTCGCTTTGAACTCAAGCGTAGTCCATACACACCACTTCTAGTAGTGCTGGATTGAATTTTGCGTGTGGATTAGCTTTCCCTATTATCAGAGTCCCTCGTCAACAGGCGAACCCACTCCGACTTCAGAGGTATGTGTGTTATTAATGTTATCCTTGGTCTTTTATTTCGCCCATTATCCTCCATGGAGGTCAGCATGGCCGAATGGATAAGCGCTCGGATTAAAGAATGCATTAGTGCTAAGTGTTTCTCTCTAAGATACGATCCACACATGGATTTACCTAATAATTGTATTCATTGGCACATTATCATCTTGACAGACGATAGTTTGTTACATTGTGCTTCAAAAAGGCATAATATTAACTACAACCCATGGCGAATGTTACTGATCAGACCAATTCGCGCTGTAAATTTTCGTCCAAAGTGGATGCATGTGAACACATGGTCATTACCACAATTATACACCATCTTACGCCTCGACGATCGGTGTGTGACTTATCTGCAATAATTTTCTCCTTTGTCTTTCTTCCATTTCTGATATTTGCCCTCCATGCAACACGTTCGGTGGCGACTTGCTCCCAATGTGTATTATCAATGTGACACAAAGTGAATGTTGACTAAGTGACAGATAGAGTGGCTATGGTTGTGTCTAGGGTATGTCCTTGTAAAATGTGATGTTGAACAACCGATTAACCAAGATGCATCCCAACCAAACACCAGTCAGTGAACAAGCGTTAATTTGCGCACATAATATTCCTTTAATTATGAATTAACACAGACACATGTAGCATATAAATCCAGGAACAATAATTCTCTAAGAATATATCTCCATCCCAATGGAACACTTCGAATAACACTGACTCTCACGGCTTACTAAATCTCGTCCCACACGACAGGTATACTAGCCTCTCTCTAGGCCCGACTCAAAGTAACCCACTCTGGGTCTCGAATTCCACTCACTATCCCTGGAACCCACAGTGCGGAGTTATCTTCAGAACTCCGTCACAATTCTTCACTTTCTCAGACCACGACCTTCTCCGGGTCCGGTCTAGACTCAACTCCTCTCAGCTCGGAGTCCAAACATCAACTGCCCTCCGTCAATCTTTGTCCCTCTCTTTTCAACAATTCTATCCCCCACATTGCCTCCCACATAACACACAACCTCACTGCTCCACCTGTCTGCCTCACCAGCTGACTTCTTCTCAGCTCCCCCTTCAATCACTGTCTTCTCATTTTCGCCCTCTGGGGGACTTACTATCCGCCCTATTTTATCTCGTGAACTGTTTATCTTGTACGGCCACTCACCTTAATGCCAATGACCACAGGCATGTGACACTACCCCACCCTCAAAAGAAAACATCGTTTTCAAATGTTGGGAGACTAATACTTATCAAATATGTGACCCAGACACATTGCCTGGGTAGTCGTAAGTATAAATCCAAATTACTCTAGCTAGCACACTAAATAATACATCAAATGCTCATAGTACACTCCCATATTCCCCACACATCAATACATCCAACTTTCTATCTTGTGTACCAATGCATGAACTAATACATCACATAATAATAATACATCATAGGAAACATCATATATGTGTATCTGCAGGTCTATTAACATCCTCCAAAAAGATACAAGCTATTTGTGTCCCGACCCTGTATCAGGTGGTTCTTTTCTTGCCTCAAACCTCCATCTATTTCTGTCGATGCTGTGTCTACCCTTCATATCCCCATGACTCATGGTACCTCTACAGTTACAACATCTGTTTGCTATCCCTAGCCCTGGGTCAGTAATGTCGCGAACACTCTTTTGACCTGACTCAACTTTCCTATCTGCATATTGCACCGTTACCCTTGAGTCTCTGTTTAGTCTGAACTCTTTATTCAATCTTGGCCCATATATCTGGCACCTTGCTTTCTGCTGCATACGCCTTATGCCTATGTGCCCTGCACATGCACTATCCTGAGCTGTTCTAGTATATCGGTCTATGTGTGCTAAAGGTACTGCTACTTGCCCACGTGCAGTTCCACTATCTGAAAAGCGGCGAGTGAGAACATTGTTCTTCCTCTCGAAGCACCATCTACCTTTCTTTGACTGCCTATGTTCTACTCTCCAACACCCTTGGGAACATTTGTTCAAAGTAGTATCTTGTCTCTGGGAGCCACTAGCACTATATTTGGGATCCATTCTCATCTGCTCAGCTGTACTATCCTTGTCCTGAGTTCCTGTGTCTACTTCAAGTGCCTCTTCTACCTCAGCTATACTCTCTAATTTAGGTTCTCTTTTGGTAACTACCTCGTTACTATTTCCACTATGTTTTTGGTCCCAATAAACGACTTCCTCTTCTGTACACTCTTTAACTCCTATAACATTTCCTATGATGAGATCTGCCACTGGTGAGTCTAAAACACATGATGTCACTCTTCCTGTTATGTATGGTATTTTTACTGTTATCACGGCTATTGGGTAGAATTCTACTGTCCCATTAAATGTTATGGATCTTATCTTTTTCCCTGTATAATCCGAGGAATGCACTAAACTCTTTCTCACCCCGATGGACGTACATCCGGAATCCCTAATTGTTAACGCTGGCCTATCATTAACAAACCCATGATGCATCTTCAGACTTCCTCCTTCATGGACTGCTGATCCTGCTTTCACTGTATGACCACATATTAAGACTGGCTGACCGTCTTTTTCAAAAAGGTTTGCACCCACTACAATCTTCATTGTTCAGCGTCTCAATTATTTGTGCTGCATTTGAGTGCTCTGTTTCTCTCATTCTACATTGATGACTGACATGCCCCTTCCTTCCACATTTGAAACAAGTGATCTCCCTTTTACTATTGTTCGTTGGTCCATCTGATGGTTGTGCATCACAATCTACCATTTTGTGTCTCCAGCTCCCACAATTCCAACATCCGGCATAACTATTTGGACGTCTCTGAAAATTCCCCCTTTTGTATGGGTACCGTCCTGCTCTGCCAAAATAGTTGCCACGGGAACCATTGTCTTTAGGTTCTTGTTCCTCATATCTTTGTGTTAAATCTACACTTTTTGATCTTGGTCTAATAACTGGATTCTGGTCCTGTTTCGTATACGCTGCACAGACTATTTCCTCATCAATTTGTCTGCCTATCGACCTATTGGGATGTGCAGTCATGTAATTTTGCCCTAACTGAGACATTTTGTCTATTTCCTTTGGCTTGCGTTCTTCGAAGAAAGCCACTAAATTAGTATTGCACGATGATAACACCTTGTCTCTAAGCATTAAATCCACTAATTTATTAAAATCTTTTCCTACCTCTGCCAGCTCCATCCACTTATTAAATGTATTCTTTACTGTGTTAACAAAATCTGTGAAATCTTGATTTGTCTCTGGCACTAACTGTCTAAACTTTGTTCTATATCCATGTTCAGTTAGTTGGAACTTTGTCAGCAAACGTTGACGTAAGATAGTGTAGTTGTTTCTTTCTTCTACAGGTAAATTGAACATGGTGTCTAGTGCCTTGCCCGTAAGAAATTCGCCAAATCGCACCCCATACTCTTTCTCTGGAATACCTAACGCTTTGGCTGATGCCTCGAACCTGGCCAAATAATTTTCAAGTTGGTCCCGGTCTGTAAAATATGGCAGTTTTAATCTCTGTGACGACTGCGACGGTCTTCTGCTTTCCTCACTTTGACCTTTCGAAGATAGTTCTAGTTTTCTTAACTCGATTTCAGTTTGCATCTGACACTTGATCTTCTCTTTCTCAATTTCCATTTCAGCTAACTTTACTTCCTGTAGACGTTTGTTTTCCATTTCAGCTAGTTTTACTTGTGTCTCTTCCTGTAGACGCTTGTTTTCTATTTCAGCTAACTTTACTTCCTGTAGACGTTTGTTTTCCATTTCAGCTAGTTTTACTTGTGTCTCTTTCTCTTCCTGTAGACGCTTTGTCTCGCGTTCATTATGCCTCTCCTCTCTTTCCGTCTGTTTTTGTTCTTTTGCTTCGGCATACTCCTGTAACTCTTTACCCTTCAGGCCTATTCTTTCACCTGCTTCAATATAATCCATCAAAGTAGGCATCTTGTACTTGTGGACACGTTGCTTTCTGTCAGCCAACTATAAATGTAAAGACTCTGCTACTAGTCTTTGTGTGCCTTCAATAAGTACACTACCACTCCCTGTGTACGTAAGTAAATTCGTAGTGCTAATAATGTCACCCTGTACTCACCCAGTCACTCTATAAGCACTAGGTAGTGAGGGGGGAATATTAACTATACTCCCTCGTATATATATATATATATATATATATATATATATATATATATATATATATCAAATAACTGTAGAACAATTCCTGGAAATAGTTGTAAACATACATATACATACACAAATGAATGATACACACTAAATGCCAACTATTAAACGCTAGACGCATAGGCCGGTGAAACGCAGACGGATGATTACATAGAAATAAAAACCACTGACATAAACATGCCCATGAAAGACCATACTGTGTGCATAATATAAACTGACTCAGATACCACTAGATAGTAGACACGACAAAAGTTCACAATAATAACATATATCCGAACACAGCAAATATCATATGCAAATATTATGAAAAGAAAGAGAAACAAAAACAATTTATAGCATCAACATATACACAAATCTGACGTCAGACAACTCGGCTCTAGATATTGGTTAAGACTATTCCAATGCCACTGCACGACCCGTTAACTCATTAACGTTTTTCTTACAAAAATATCGTAAGCACCCGAAAGAAAATAAATTTGTGTGCTGTCTCCCGACTCTCAAGAAACAACCCAAAAATCCCCTACAACTGACAAACACTGGACCACATACAAGTAATTGAGTAACACACAACCACAATACTTAGGACGATGAGAACAACAGAAGCAAACAAGGATTGCCGACACCAATGCGATGGTAGAATCTTACAAAAGTCCTTAATTTGTTTTTAATAGTGTCCGAAAATCGCCTGGAAATGTCTGTCCGTTACTGTTTTGAAAAGATTACGACTTTATATTCCTACAATGAATTAATGTTCTGATGCGTTGTCACTTTTTGTTGACGTGGTGACACGATTTTCGACTGTCGTAAAAGTTTAAGATGATGGAAATTATCCCAACGCCTTGTATCTTCACAGTCCGTAATGTTTTTGTAACCCTCCCCGTGGAGTTGGCGTGTGATTGTATAATGTCTGTTATCGCTCTTGTTTTGCCAGAAATATAGGGTTTTCGTTGCGTTTTGGGGAGCCGAAAATACCTTTAAAATCAATGAATGTTTATCTGCGTAGTCACTGTCGCTTTGAAGTGATGGTATGGTTTCACTGTTGCTGACCAGGTTAAATCAACGAATCGCAGAAAATGATCACGCGCTTTAAATCCGCTTTGCAAGTCTTTTTTGGTGAAGAAATGCGCTCATACTTGCGAAGACGGCACCTGAATGACTGTTGTGGTTTGTTTGCCGATGATGACACACACACACAAAGACGTTAAACGTAAATCCTAGTTTCAGTAGAAACCCAACATGTTATTCTCAGTGGAAATTTTTCCGTCAAATTCCCTGGTTCTCGGCCTTGACTCACAAGGTCATCTCTGTTTCTCTTTATCACAATAATCCGTGTAGAAACTTTTACTTTTCTGTGGAGCAACGATTGTCACCTTTGTGTGTTCCCCACACTTTCCTCCTATAACTCCCCTCCTCCTGGCGAGTTTTTAACCATGAATTACCCTCGTAACTCCCCTGGCGCCCCTTTCCGTCTTATTATCTGCGCCGAACTCTGAAAACGCCGTACACACACACACTCGCTGTCCACAAGTTCACCTGACCTTCACCTTTGGCGCCTGTCTATTTTTCGTGAACACCCTGTCCTAAACAGCGTCGACTTATTGTCCGCTGTCCTCCAGACAGCTCTGTCAGCAGCGCAAAACCTTGTCTGTGTACTGTGAGTAAACCCCGCTGTCCCCTCTCCCTCTCAGGGTGGGCAATGGTTTTACCTGTGGTGGCTTTGTTTTCCTGTCCACTTGAACTGCCTGTCTTGTATTTGCCGTGCGCTGGCTGTTTTTTAATGTACTGTGGTGGCCTTTCGTGAACTCTCTGCTAGCCAATTCCCGCACAGGAGAAACCCCAGTGTTTATATCGTGGACACACTTTCCCCGTCTACTCTCCCCACTCCGAGTGAGAAATGATATTTTTTCCTGGTTTCTCGTGGACTCTGTATTAATTCTCCGACACTTTTGAAATGCTTTGTCTACTGAAAATGGTGTTTATTCTTGACAGGAGAGCCCTCATCATTGTTGTTGTAATTGGGCATCCGACTAATGTCTCTGATGTTAGTATTCTCTCTAATCGACGAGTTCACAAATAAACGGAATGACAACAATGTCTATATTGTTCTTGATCGGACGAAGCCTCCCAGAAATCTACTCTGACACAAAGTGAATGTTGACTAAGTGACAGATAGAGTGGCTATGGTTGTGTCTAGGGTATGTCCTTGTAAAATGTGATGTTGAACAACCGATTAACCAAGATGCATCCCAACCAAACACCAGTCAGTGAACAAGCGTTAATTTGCGCACATAATATTCCTTTAATTCTGAATTAACACAGACACATGTAACATATAAATCCAGGCACAATAATTCTCTAAGAATATATCTCCATCCCAATGGAACACTTCGAATAACACTGACTCTCACGGCTTACTAAATCTCGTCCCACACGACAGGTATACTAGCCTCT
The DNA here is from genome assembly GCA_963921405.1 of Cepaea hortensis. Classification (NCBI taxonomy): domain Eukaryota; kingdom Metazoa; phylum Mollusca; class Gastropoda; order Stylommatophora; family Helicidae; genus Cepaea; species Cepaea hortensis. Next base: position 342,689,779 of record OY992876.1, read on the forward strand.
CTCTAGGCCCGACTCAAAGTAACCCACTCTGGGTCTCGAATTCCACTCACTATCCCTGGAACCCACAGTGCGGAGTTATCTTCAGAACTCCGTCACAATTCTTCACTTTCTCAGACCACGACCTTCTCCGGGTCCGGTCTAGACTCAACTCCTCTCAGCTCGGAGTCCAAACATCAACTGCCCTCCGTCAATCTTTGTCCCTCTCTTTTCAACAATTCTATCCCCCACATTGCCTCCCACATAACACACAACCTCACTGCTCCACCTGTCTGCCTCACCAGCTGACTTCTTCTCAGCTCCCCCTTCAATCACTGTCTTCTCATTTTCGCCCTCTGGGGGACTTACTATCCGCCCTATTTTATCTCGTGAACTGTTTATCTTGTACGACCACTCACCTTAATGCCAATGACCACAGGCATGTGACACAATGCTTGTATCAATCATGTCCCGCTTACATACATCTTTGTATCGTAGTAGAGGCCGACCCCGAAATATGTTACCCATCTGTAATTCACACACAAAAAAATATGTCCTTTGGTATTCTATTATCATCCATCCTCCTAAGATGTCCTATCCATCTAAGTCTACGAAGACTGAGCATGGGATAAACCGTCACACAATCTGATCTTTACAATACTTCAATATTTGTTATTTTGTCTTGCCACTTAATACCAAGTATACTTCGCAGACACCGCACCTGACAACTGTTTAAACGTTTCTCTTGGTGTGAGTAAGTTGACCAGGCCCCCCTGCCATAAAAAAGAGTACTAAGGATACAGGTTGATAGACAAGGACTTTTGTTATGGCAGTAAGCTTCATGTTCTCCCAGAGCATTTTGTAGCATATTCATTGTTGTTGTTGCCTTACCAATCCTGATGTTGATTTCCTGATCTAGGGGAAATTTCCTATTTACCTCTGATCCTAGATATGTAAAATTGTCTACTATCTCCAGTTGGGCGACATCAATAAAGATTAATGGTACCCCATGAGCACCTTGTGATATAATCTGTTTTCTTGTTGCTAATTGTTAAACCAAATTCAGAACAAGCATTGGACAATGCAGATAGTAGACGTTGTAATTCTTCCTCAGAGTGGGTCGTAATTGCAGAATGAATCCTTCACATCGTCAGAGGAAGCAAGTGTCGCTGCATATGCAGTGATAATTGTGGCAAAATCACAAGAGGTTAGGCAGTGATAATAGTCTTTCATTACCTCCAACTGGAATTTCGATCATTCCCAGTAGTGAATTATTCACTGCAAAGCCCAAACCATGTTACCCTTTTCTGCCTGCCATCTATCCTTACATAAAAATGTGTAATCGTTTTCCCTGAGTGACCCTTCCTCGGCGAGGCGAGTCTCCTGCAAGCCAGCAATATCAATGTTAAGACGAATAAGTTCGGCATCAATCACGGCCATTTTTCTCACATAGTCAATATTCGTCAGGTAAATGGAAAATCCTAGACACATGGTTCTTACGTTCCAGGTTGCAAGCCGTAGCTTAAGGTTTCTATTTATTTCTTGTTAGTTGTATCTGGTGCATTGGTTTTACAGCCTGCGAATCAGGTTTTGTCCTCGTACCAAGCGCCCATTGAAGCAGGCAGGTTGTGACGGATCAGCACCCAATTGGCCGCCCAGCTTGACGCGGGTAGTAGCTGATCAGTGACACCTGTGGTTGTCTCCCACCGTCAGAGGCAACCCGAGGCGCCCCATGTCTACGCTAATTGACAAGGACTTATGACCAGTAACTGCTACCTCTCGCTTTGATACCGAGACCAGTTAAGACCAGTTATTGAGTTGTACTTCTCCATAGCACAAAGTGTGGACTGAAATATAAAGACAGATCAGCAAAGCAATGCTCTAACTGTCCGCCTGTCGGAGCTTCAATCCTAGACCAGCTGCAAACCAAGGCTTAGGGCCTGGTCTGCCCTGCCATGATATTTTGTCTTTAGGTTGCATTTCCTCGCACCAGGATAAGCTTGTACCCTACCAGTTGTGCTCTTCAGCTCGAAGCCGTTGGCACAATGTGAGGGTCGTATTTGGTCAGGACCGTCCGACATTCGGCGCTAACACAAAGCAGGTAGTACCGTCAACTATCATACAGTAGCTCAGTCACATCTGACTAAGACCTGAAGACAAAATAGTATTATATATATATATATATATATATATATATATATATATATATATATATATATATATATATATATATATATATATATATATATATATATATAATGCTATATTAGCTTATAAATAGTACTATTTATTATTCCTATGGACGAGAATCTATTTCAAATCAATCTGAAACTGAGGGTTCGCCTGATGGGACACTGGTAGTAAGGAAAGCTAATCCACACATTAAAATCAGTCCAATGCACTAGAAGTAGTAGCAGGATTATGGACTACGCATGAGTTCAAAGCGAGCGAACGAAACAGAAGAAAACAAATTATCCTCCGTTGGGGCATAGAACCTCAACCAACTCACTGCAAGCTTTCCTATCCCTGGCTATCCCATGTAGCTCCGCATATTTCATGCTCATATTATTCATTTCAGTTTCTACTTCTCTTCTCTGTGTGTTGTTAGATCTTTCTCTATTTCTGTTGCCCTGTGGATTCCAGACCAAGACTTTCCTAGTTACACTATTCCCAGGTTTCCTCAATGCATGTTCTATCCAGCACCAGCGCTATTTCTTGGTTTCTTGGTTCACTGGTATTTGCCTGGTTCTTTCATCTGTAGAAACATTAATACCGCAATATCCTACAAATCCTTGGTCTCCTCCATTCTCATCCTCCCCAGTGTTGTGTTCTCTATTACTCTGTTTGGTGTTTCTTCGTTTCTGATGTTACGACCTAGCTATGGACGCCTTCACTTTCTGATTATTTTGCCAAGTCTCCTATGTTCTGTTAAATTTTCCACAATGCGTTCCTTTGTCAATGTTTTTCAATCCCGTTTCTCCTTTATTCTCTTCCCTCTTTCTTCTTTCTTCTTCCTATTTTTTTTTTTATGTCTTTCTTTCTTTCTTTCTTTCTTCCCTCTCCTCCTTCTCTCCTCCTCCTCCTCATTCTTCATTGTCTTGTTCTTTTTCTTTCTTCTCCTCGGCTCCTCCTCCTCCTCTCCCTCCTCCCCCACTTCCTTCTTATTTTTCTTCAGACCTCCTTCAGACCTCAGTATGAATATATCAAAAGAAAGCGGCAGTTAACTTGACAGCTGCATAGATTTTGTTCTCAAATTGGGCGGATGTATTAGGCCAAAATAGAGTTTTATGTTATGCATATGTTGGACACTCCTATAACAAATTGGTAGCAGTCTTTTTTACCAGTTCCACAGTTACATTCATCAGTGTCTCCTATCTTTAATTTATTAAACATGTTCTGCTTAAGCCTGTTGTGTCCTATGCCGCGTCTGAAGATTTAGGCACCGCTGGGCCTCCAATGAGTTCATTTTTGTTTTCCACGTTATTCATCACGCTGATTCTTTCCTCTTAAAACAATGTCACGAAAACATCACACACAACACGATTCGAATTCGGTGCTTCCTGACTTAAGACAAGACACTAAATCTTTAAACTACTCCGACCAACCAACTAGCATTTATGCGAAATAAATTATATTACAATATTTTATTTTCTCCTACGCTCTGGGGTTTAATGGAAACGTCAGACAGGATTGGGGGGGGGGGGGTGCATATCAACTTTATCACCGTACATCGTACAGCGATTAACGAATCTATGAAACTGCCGTTTCATTTTAAGATAGAAAACTCTAGTGTATTAAATTGCTTGAGTATAGAGAATTTAAAGTGAAAAACGGGTAGATGGCATGATCCAATAAGGCAATTCAATTTTCTCAACAACGTCATCATTCGAGCGTGGAAAAATAAACGAAGGAAAGTGAAAAGAAGAAGGCGTAGGGCTGGAGAAAATAACCTGGCACGTTGGATAATAAACAAATAAATAAGAAGATTCAAACCAATGAAGAGGGTGGGGCTAACGATGCGAAATCGTTCAATGAGAACATAAATGAAAACTATTGGCTGTTTCAATGGCCAGGTATACGTGAGGGCGCGGGGGGGGGGGGGGGGAGAGAGAGAGAGAGAGAGACAACAAACCAAAGTACTGCGTGTATTTCAGGGACCTTTATTTTGAAATAAAACGGATACTAATGAGCTTTGTCCGTGTAAATATGCGGTTATTTTGTCATTTGAACTGGAGACATTCCCGTCATATAACGACATGAAAGAGGATTACCTCAGAGTCTATTCATCACAGTTGAGACTGACTATTTTCCACAGACAGATGTGATACTGTATCACAAATATCCAGGAGATGGTGGAGCTGTGGTTGTGTGAAGCTACGATATCCGCCATGGGTCAGAAGGTACTGGTTTGGATCCAAGTATAGAACTGGGAATGTTTCCATATGAGGTGAGATGGTTAGTTCCCTTCGATGTCGCTGTTCCTTCCCGAACAAATGTGAGAACATTCTGAAAATTGTCTGATACCCATTTATGTGAGGCTGGGTCTTTCAATCTCTTGCCATTTCTCATGCCCTGTCTGTGATGCTGCGTCGACGTCAAGTCTCTGACATTTCTCCTGCCATTTCTGTGAGGCTGGGTCGACCCCAAGTCTCTCCAAGTCTCTGACATTTCTCCTGCCATTTCTGTGAGGCTGGGTCGACCCCAAATCTCTCCATCTCTTGCCATTCTCCTGCCATTTCTGTGAGGCTGGGTCGACCCCCATGTCTGTGCTGCTCAGACAAAATAATCCTGCCTCTCCTGGAGATTGAACTTAGACCACTGATTGGGCAGACAAGCACACTAGGACTTTTCCACAGCGGCCCTTTCACACAAAGTCATCATCGTCAGGTTCTCTGTAGACCGTCGCTCTCATCACTGGTCACTTTCATTGCTGGTCTCTTCCTCCTCCTCCTCCTGTCCTCCTCCTTTTCCCCTCCTATCTCCCCCTCCTATCATTCCCCTCCACCTCCTTCCTTCCTCCTCATCTTCTACCTCTCTTCCGCTGCTGGGTTCACCTTTAGATGTCAATGTGAGTAAATGCAAACAAGCAGCAGTCAACTTAAGCTTGTTGATATCCCCATAGAGTTTTTCCTTCTCTGTTTATGATTATACTGCTACACTGATGGAAGGCGTGGTTCCTGGAAGAAATTCCGGAGGTCGACCAGCACGAAGATGGATAGACACACGGCATTGCAGACAACTTGGGTGTGAGAGTCCAAGAGGCAGGAGAAATGTTAAGAGGTGCAGAGACTTTCTCTGTGATGAAAGCGACCAGTGATGAAAGTGACCAGTAATGAAAGCGACCAGTGATAAAAACGACCTGTGATGAACCCGGTATGCGGGATTCCGAATTGCGTCCGTAACGCCTTCGCCACATAGCCGGATTTATATGCTGTGCTTATTAAATTAATGATTTTCTGTTGAAGCCTGTAGTGCCTCGTCAATTTCCACAGAGATTCCATTTAAAAATTGTCAAAGGCTTTTCATGGTCCATAAATCCAATAAAACCTGGCAAGTTCAGTCCATTATTACTCTATTATTATGCGTAACGGCGCTACCAGGTCACTGGGTGTCTGTTTGGTCATTCCCTTTGGTCACAATAATTTCATTGCCACTGAACAGAACAATTTGCCCGGTGTGCCATTTCATGGAGGAAGCGGTGAGAGCGCGGTAGCTAGCAAGCTTACCTGTGGCCCGATAGTCGTGTGCTCAAGACCCCTTCGAAGAGGAGATTGTTCACTGATCTGGACTCCCAGGTTTTTCCAGTCTAAACATGAGTAGCAGTTCTGGGAAGTAAAGGGGGATTCATGCCACTGATCACATCGAAGAATGCTGAACATTCCTGGGACAGTTAAAATAAGCAATATAACGTTTTGCAAGAGATTAGGACACTGAGGCGAGTTATGACAAACATCAGAAAGAGGCAGTCATTTTTTTATCCCACACCACAAGACGACTAAGACTGGAACTTATTGTGACAACTGGAAAGATTTGTAGAAAAAAGAGGCAGAGGAAGACAATGAGGGAAAATGCACGACAGTCTTGCGTCATAGTTGGCGCACGAACTGACATATGCCGTTGGAGATCGCAAAGATGTGGAGAAGCATGATCGTCCAAACTATTCGCCAAGGCACATGATGATGATAATGATGATATGAAAACAATATCACCTAACAAAATCGGATACCAAAAAAAGTGGTGTAAATAGGATGCGCTACTTCCGCGTGGGTGGGCATGTTTCGCCATCTACTCTATCACCAGAGTCGTGGATCAACTCTGTCTTCTTGTCCTGACTATGCCACGTGGCCAAGCCATCCAGATATTTACTTCTCTGCCTTTTCCATATTATTTTCCCCTCAATCTTGCCAGTTGTCACCAAGTTCTCTAGTTTATTTCTTTTCACAACGTGCCTAAAAACATTTGACTGTCTACGTTTAATTTCTCTATTGTTTTCAATAGCCGCTAGAAGGAATTGCTCATTGGTTTTTCTATCTGTCCATGTATTCTTTTCCACTGCCATTAGATGATTCTCTGTGTGTGTGTGTTCTTTTTCCAGCTTGCCTGCTCAGTCTACGCTTGACATCAATACAAAAGTGTAAGTTCTATCTAGCACGTTAACACACTTTTTCTCGTTGCAATTGACATCATTTTATTAGTCAGTATGTTTTCCATTTTGCTAATGGCTACCTTTGCCATAGTGATTCTTGTTCTAATCTCTTCAAGGCACCTCTCATCAGATGTTATGGCTGTTCCGAGATAGTTGTATCGATTCACAAGTTTAAGAATATTCCCATGTATCCTTATATTACATTGTGGTATTTCTTAGAGATGATCATAATTTCAGCCTTCATACAATTTCATTCTACCCTAGTTGTTCACTGTGTACAACAACCGCATCTATTAACTGTTGCAGATCCTGTTCATTGTCTGCAATCAATACTGTGTCATCCGAATGTCTAATGTTGTTTATGCTGTGTCCCCCAAAGGTGATTCCTCTCAAATCTGCAACATTTCTAAACGTATTTTCTCTGTATAGGGAGAGAAGATCTGGAGACACTGCACGTCCCTGTCGCACATCTCTCTTAACAGGCTGATATTGACCTACTTCATTATCAATTTTTACTGCAGCTTGTTGTTTCCAATATATGTTTTTTACAAGTCTAATGTCTTTTCCATCAATCTGTAGATCTGCAGGCATCTTAACCATGTCGGCATGTTTTACTTTATCGAAAGCCTTTGTGTAGTCATCATCTCATCTCAGCTCATCTCGTTCCTCTTGTACCTTGCGGTGTTGAGGTGAAGTATAAACAGCGGAAAAGTGCCCGTTTATGGGCTTCATATATCGAGATTCAAGCCGGTCTCCCTGACCTAGGAGTTAACGTCTTTCTCCGTAATCCCGTATATTCTCGTGAGTAACGTAACATGCGCGAGAATCGGTAGCGGTTCTCGTCGCGTTGGTAACTTACAGGGTATGTGAGTAGGTCGCTCAGAAAGCAATGGCAAACTACTGAGCGTAATTGTGCCTAGTACATCAACATAAGCTGAAAACAACTGCAACGTCCTGTAAGGGATATGTAACATTTTTTTTTAAATATCTAGATTCCCATGGACTCTTGTTACTCTCCTTGTGTAGTCAATGAAGTAAAGGTGTAGATAGAACTAATATTGCATAGTACATTAAATCAAAATCAGACAATAAATACTGGGGTTGATTGCAGCGTCCTATAAAGGACTTGTAACTAACCTACCTTTGGCCGTACGTCGAGGTACACTTCTTCATTCAGAAAGCGGGCGTAGGCAGCAGGTTTGAAACCCCGTGTGGCCACGATAGCTTTCAATCTTTATATTGTCTATTATTTTCCTCTAATGTATGCTACTGTCCTCTATTTCTATAAGCGCTAATCAGTATTTGGGAATGTATTTCTCAAGCTAAATTCAAGAAAAGATGAACTACTTTAGCTGTAGTTTCGGGTAGGCGACGATGTAAAACTAAGCCTAACAGAGCAGTGTATTGAAGACGCATAATCATTGCGCGAGAGCAATGGAAGCTGATTGTGTGTGCAGTAAAGAGGATTACAGCCGTATTATGCCGAGGCAGAAGAACTTCAATAATTACTGGGAATGAACAAGAGAACACACACTGATAGACAGATATATGGACGGACAGACAGCGGGGTAGGCGGACAGACAGAGGGGCAGGTGGTCGGGCAGAGGAGCAGGCGGACAGAGGGGCAGGCTGACAGGCAGAGGGGCAGGCGGACACTGGGACAGGCGGACAGGCAGAGGGGCAGGCGGACAGAGGGGCAGGTGGACAGGCAGAAGGGCCGGCGGACAGAGGGGCGGGCGGACGGACAGAGGAGCAGGCGGACATAGGGGCGGATGGACAGGCAGAGGAGCAGGTGGACAGAGGAGTAGGCGGACAGAGGGGCAGGTGGATAGACAGACGGGCAGGTGGTCGGGCAAAGGAGCAGGCGGACAGAGGGGCAGGCGAGCAGAGGATCAGGTGGACAGGCAGAGGGGCAGGTGGACAGAGGGGCAGGTGGACAGGCAAAGAGGCAGGTGGACAGAGGGTCGGCGAACAGAGGGGCCGGCGGACAGAGGGGCCGGCGGACAGAGGGACGGGTGGACAGGCAGAGGGACAGGTGAACACGCAGAGAGGCAGGTGGACAGGCAGAGGGACAGGTGGACAGGCAGAGGGACAGGTGGACAGGCAGAGGGACAGGTTGACAGGCAGAGGGACATGTGGACAGAGGGGCAGGTAAACACGCAGAGAGGCAGGTGGACAGGCAAAGGGGCAGGTGGACAGGCAGAGGGGCAGGTGGACAGAGGGACAGGCAGGCAGAGGGGCAGGTGGGCAGAGGGACAGGCGGGCAGAGGGACAGGTGGACAAGCAGATGGGCACGTGGACAGGCAGAGGGGCACGTGGACAAGCAGAGGGGCGGGTGGACAGAGGGGCAGGCGGACAGAGGGGCAGGCGGACAGGCAGAGGGGCAGGCGGACAGGTAGAAGGGCAGACAGACAGACAGAGGGGCAGTCGAACAGACAGAGGGGCAGGCGGACAGACAGAGGGACAGGCGGACAGGTAGAGGGGTAGGCGGGCATACATAGGGACATACAGAGGGCAGGCGGACAGACATAGGGGCAGGTGAACAGAGGTGCAGGCGGACAGACATAGGGGCAGGTGAACAGAGGGGCAGGTGGACAGAGGGGCTGGCGGACAGACATAGGGGCCGGCGGACATACAGAAGGGCAGGCGGACATACAGAGGTGCAGGCGGACGGGCAGAGGGGATGGTGGACAGGCAGAGGGGTGGGCAAACAGGCAGAGGGGCAGGAGTACAGGCAGAGGTGCAGGCGGACAGACATAGGGGCAGGCGGACATACAGAGGAGTAGGCGGACATACAAAGGGGCAGGCGGACAGGCAGGCGGACTGACTTCTTATTCATCTTGGTGAGTCTGGTCTAGAGCAGACGTCGGCGATCATGATTCTCCAAACTTCTTTGTCATCTGCTATGTTGATGATTGTGTTGCTTTACTGTTTGTTGTCCAGCTGTTTATGCTTGCTATGTAGATCTGTCTCTATCCTCTCTCTCGCTCTCTCACCCTCCCTCTCTCCTGTCGCTCTCTCCTTCACCTCTCCCACCCTCTCTCTCGTTCTTTATCGCTCCTTCTCCCCTCTCCTCCCACTCTCTCCCTTCTCTCTCTCCTCTCTATCGCTCCCTCCCTCGCTCCCCCCTCCCTCCTCTCGGTCGCTCCCTCACCTCTCTCCATCCTCTCCCTCCTCTCCATCGCTCCCTCTCTCCTCTCGCTCTCTCCCTCACCTGTCTCCATCCTCTCCCTCCTCTCCATCGCTCCCTCTCTCCTCTCGCTCTCTCCCTCACCTCTCTCTCCCCTCTCTCTCTTGTCTCTCCTTCTCTTCCCTCTCTCTTCTCCTCCCTCCTCCCTCTCTCTCTCTCCTCTCCCCAACGAAAGGCTAATTTCTCTACCCCACCTCTCCTGTTGAAATGCCGACATGACATTTTATCCTGGATTGCAAATCCTCGCTCCAAGATAAGGTTTGTACCCTCCCAGTTGCGCTCCTCTATCAAAAGCTGTTGGTACATAAACAGTTTTTCTATTAAACATTTTCTTCGACTAACATTCTTTTCAGTTAACATTTTGTCAATTCTTATTTTCTCTTCATTGCTTCCATTTTTCCATGCATTTGTTCCTCTCGTCCTGTCATCACCTTCTAATGTAGTCACAGGAGTTCTCCTTGACTGTATGTTGTGTTTGTGAATGTGTTTGTTTGCTGATGAAGGCTAACCGCCGCAACGTTCTGTATGTGTCGTAACTCTGTTATGTAAAGCTGCACTACTTTGTGTCATTTTATATTGTTTAAACTTTCACAGCTTTACCGCGGTTCCACCAAATTTTATTGGTACAATATGGTATGTCTGGTTTGGTGAGAGCCGCCCAATATTCGACTCTAACAGAAACCAGGTAGTAACGTCTACTTTTATACGATGTGGTGTTTGTCCATCAAGAATGAAGGTGACCATTACTTTCATCCAGTGGGATTTGAATTTTAGAGCTGTGAGTATATATGATAGGTCGGCCATATCTGACTATGACCTGACTATATTTGGAAACTACTTTGCAATCAATTAGACAGACACATCTATCCTTCTTCTTCTGCCTGTCATCTCCCGTGGAGCATAGGCTCTCAACCAAGCCTCGCCAAGTCCTCTGTAGACGTATTCATGGTTGGTTGGACTTTGCAGCTAAAGTTTCCTACGGAGCCAGGTAGTCAGCCTCCCGTCAATCCTCCTTAGTCGCCTCTTACGGCATACATGGCAGGTTACAGTTTTATTACTGTTTGCTGCCTGGCTATGCTCCTGTACCACATGGGCGATATAGGTATTACTTTTCCCCAAACCCACGACCAGACGTGTTCAACGCATTATACTTCATATAACTGGGTCGCCTTACGCAGTAATGTGTGGCTGCTGGTTTTTTAATGATTGCCGCTTCCATCGACGATGAACTGTATTTTTCGTGGCGGACTTTTGTGTTGGCATTCTGGCAGCGGCAATTATGCATAGTATACCTGTGCGGGCTTTTGGTTTGTCGAGACTCCTATCTGTTCCAATTTTCACATGGGGCAGTGAGGAGAGCATTCTGTATAATATTCACTGGCACAGGGATGAAGCATAATGGGGAGACCCTTTGCCGTGAAGTTGGAACCGCGACTCATAAGGCACGCTGATGTAATGACTAGAATGTTGCAATGACAAAGGCATAAGCGCGGTTCGATGCCTGTTCTTGCTGATCGCTACACGAGGGCAAGATTAGTCACCTATTCCTCCGTGTACCCAATCCTTACAAGTGTGATGTTCCTAGTACGTCATATACCCACACACGGTTCCTTCATACAAATGCTAGTTATCAAGGCACGCAATCAATAGTGTTATGGTTAAATCGAGACTAGCATTAAAAACCAGTGATATGTCGTGATTTGTCCCGTCTATCTACTGCTAGACGAGACAACTTCCTGTGGCATTTTGTTTGTTAAGTGTAGCGGCCAGCTGGGTGGGCTCTCTCTCTCTCTCTCTCTCTCTCTCTCTCTCTCTCTCTATCTATCTATCTATCTATCTATCTATATATCTGTCTATTTATCTGTCTGTCTGTCTATCTATCTCGCATATCATACTGATAAGGGTAAAGACAAATATGCTTTGTGCAAAGCACTTTGCTTCATTTCAAAAATGAAAGATAAGGAGCTCCGTTTGATCTTTTCCCCCACATCTTTCTGATTTCATGGAAGACGAGCAGGCAGAATCACAGTATGGCAGGACCTCCACCGCTGGGTGGTGTATTAATGCACGATAAGATAGATGTTCTAGAAAAACTGGGAATGAAGAGAGAGTTGATGAAAGAAATAAAGGGGGGCAAGTGAAATATTTCGGCCACGTTAAAAGTCATGATACTCTTATAAAACTATACTGGAAAGCAAGGTTGAGGGCAAGCGAGCAAGAGGTAGACAACAATACAAGTGAGAAGATAACATCAAGAGATTGACCAAAATCAGCCTGACAGAATGTACAGTCAAAGCGAGAGACAGACAGTGTTGCAGATCCACTGCAGCCAACCTTCATTGTGGAGATGGCACCTGTTGATTGATTGAAGGCAGATGTTGTCAGGGCCCTTTAAGATCACGTGAATAGTGTGGGAAAACTCCATGGCCTGGAGAGAGTGGTGTTGCATTATGTGACAAGAAGATGTGACCGTAATCAGTGCTTCGAGTTAAGCCAGACGAACATATAATCATAATGCAACCGTTACTGTCAGTGTTGGGACTCTTCGCTGGTTGTTGAAGTTTAGGACGGAGCGTGTATAGGAATGTCAAAAGTGCCGTGATGTTGGTTCTTCAACTTAACTTGTGTTTTCTCTCTCGTGTCAGTTGTACTTGTAACTGTCTACCGAGATGCCTTGCCGTAGTAGACTTTCCAATGCTAGAGAATTTAGATCGAGCCCTACTAGTGGCTTCCTTTTCTGCTCCTTCCGTTTGCTAAGAATCTGCAAATTGAGTTTTCTACGTGAACTGCACTGTCTTCTGCAGATCTTGCAGGCTTCAGTCCAATGTCCCATCAAGAGTTGTTTTATCCAGGACAGATTAGACCTTTCTGGGCTGTCTGTGGTACAATGCTATCGTAATGTTGAAGTGCTTGCCTGTGTGTACACATCGCTACAAAATCAGTCTTTAGCGTTGTGTACATTATAATTAAGTTAAGTTAGCTGCATATCACGTCGCAGTCAACACCAGTATTTTTTGTTGTTGTGATCTCTTGGCAAGTTTACGTTCAGTAGTTTGTCATTATAATTAGACATGTTAATATTACAGGAAAATCGCGGTAGTGGGTTAGGTCTCATGGTATTCGTTGATGTAGAATCAGTATTTAACGTTGTGTACATTACAATTAGACACGTTAATATTACAATAAATAGCGGTAGTGGGTTAGGTCTCATGGTATTCATTGCTGTAGAATCAGTATTTAACGTTGTGTCCATTACAATTAGACACGTTAATATTACAATAAAATAGCGGTAGTGGGTTAGGTCTCATGGTATTCATTGCTGTAGAATCAGTATTTAACGTTGTGTACATTACAATTAAACACGTTAATATTAGAGTCGGCTCTGTGGCGAAGCAATTAGGAATGCAATTCGTAATCCCTCTACCGCGTTCGAAACACAGCTGCGGGCGATTTGGAAGCAGACCGCCTTGCGCTGGTTTGCATGAAATGGTATGAGTGCCAGTCGTTCAGAAAGCAATGGCAAAATACTCAACGTAAACTTGCCCATAGCCAGAGGGCCTTAATTTCTCATGCACCACCACCCTCTTCCCTTCCCCTCCCCCGTCCTACACCGCAAGACAGGGCCGTCAGTTATATTTTCTCAGTATGATATAAGTCTTCGAAATGCCGCCCCTTACATGGTGTGAAGGTCTCACATCAAGTAGATATGGACATAAAGCTAGAAGGGATTTATAGAAGGGATATTCTTCTTCTTCTTCGTTCATCCGGAGTTGTTTTTTTTCCGGATGTGATTGCGTTGTGCCTGTTTACAGCAGAGCTGCGTTCTTGCGCCGTTAGGCCGACACATCCGACTTCTGCGGGCATTTGTTGACCGGGTTAACCTTCCCGGGGATAGAAGGGATATAACCCCAATCCAAACACCCTAAGAAGGGAAGTAAGGCCAACAGCTCGAACGCCCGAACAATCTCGAGCCTTCGAGAACGATGGGTCAGTTTGCCTACTGCTCCGTTGACACAGGTGGAACCCGCCTATAGCGTGCAGGGACCATTTCCACGAGAAGCTCGAAGAGAGTTACACTCCGTGTCCGTCCGACGCACGTCGAAGGGCAGACGAATACTGGACAGCGGACAAGAAGCAGGGTTTAGCTTAAGGGGGACTTGATAGACAGAAACTAAGTTGTATTTAGAGATTGTTGATTATGAGATAGTTTGATAGAGTTTTGCTGTGAAGGTTATGTGTATGATTGATTTGTTAACGTACCACGAACTCCTGTGATACTGTAATTGACTGCGAAACTATTCTTCGCCAGATTACTGTGAATAAATTAGATTATCAATATAAGAATGGAGTTTGTTGCCTGTCTGAACCCGAGTTTCATTTCCCTAGGTCTGTAGGACGTTGACATGCTATTTGGGGGCTCAAGTCGGTTTTGGCAAGCTCAAGACAATTAAATTCTACTTCAATTTCTCGACAGCTCTTGGTTTTGCCAAGTAAAATATATTTACATTCATACACGACAAAGTCTCAAGTTTACAGCGACTATCTTCTCATCTTCTCAGAAAGTATCTTAGTCCCTCTAGAAAAGTTACTTAGAAACCATGCTTATTCAGATTAACATTCACATGACGGGACAATGACTGTGACAAGATACTAATCTTTTTCATTCCAACGACAGATTGTTCCGCGAGAAAGTTGTGTGCATTTAAATTGTTCTCCAGCAGTAGCGAAAGAACCGGAGAACCAAACAACAACACTACAGCAAAGACACCAGCAAATCAGATAAGTCCCATAGATTTCATTCTTATTGTATCTCTAAACGATACTCATTTTTTTTCCTGTCTGTAACATTTTTCTATGTATTTCGATTTATTATATGTACATGCAAATTTCATGTCCATTTGAAATTATTTTATAGAAAGTGTATATGTAAACATTAAGGGACATAACCAATTGTTGTACTCCCAAACTGTTTCAAAGGGATTTAAGTTCTAAAAATTTTAATTTATTTAAATCTACAAAATGTCAACACTGGAACATTGTATTGAGTTAAGGCTTAAATTAGGATAAACTGCAGATAAACTGTCGGAATGGGCGCAAAAAACGCATGCAGAAAACATAGCGAGGGAAGACAGGGCAGCTGAAAGAGAACAAAAACGACTGCAGATGGAGAATGAAAAGATGCAAACGGAAAATAAAAAACTAGAAATTGAAACTGCTAGCAAACAAGCACAATTAAATGCAGAAACAAAGAAATTAGAAATAGAATCAGCTCTAAAACAAAAGGAAATAGAAACGCAAACACAATTAAAGGTCAAACAAATGGAGATTGACTCCAACATGGAAATTTCCGTAAATAAATTAAGGAGTAAAGAAGAAGAGCAAAAATACAACAAATACAAAGGCTTAGTCAAACCTTTCTGTTCCGGAGATTCCATAAGTGCATATTTAGAGAACTTTGAGTGTTTAATGTCATATCATAGCATTCCAAAAATCGATTGGGCATTTATCTTCATGAGAAATTTAGCATTAGAGCCCTTAAAAGTGATTGAAACTATTCCACAAGACATGAGAAAAGATTACGACTATCTAAAACACAGAATCTTGCAACACTTTTCGTTAGACACAGCAGGTTACCAATTACAATTTTCAAAACTGTCACCGTCACCCAACCAAACGTTTATAGACTAAGTTTCTTCAGTTCAGGATATTTTCACTAAATGGATTACATCGGCGAAAACAAACAACAGCTATGATAAACTAAATTCCTAAGACAGAGTGATTGTAAGACTATTCAAGAAGTTGAGCAAACAGGGAGTGCCTATTATACAGCAAATCGTGACATTTTTCAATTAAATAGTAGTCAGAATGAAACAGCAGCTGTCACAAACACCAAATACTCTAAACCAAGGGATAACAAATTCAAACAGCGTTCTAAACTCTCCAAGCCAGTCCTGTGTCAATATTATCAGTTAACCCATGAACAGTATGCTATATGTGACAAAGCACCAACCTACCGTCACCACCTCCAAATGATGGTGGAAAAGCAAAGAAACAAAAGAACGCCTATAGAAGAGCGGTTAAATGTTATTTTTGTTCAGCGTACGGCCACTATAGCGGACGTTGTGAAGGCCGCAAGATGATGAAACAGGCCAATGCAGCATTGGTAGACACATCTACTGATGAAGAAATCGAAGAGCTTAATCAGTGTGACATCAAGAATGAAAGTGAGAATGAATCAGTGAATGCCCTAGAAGTCATTAATACCAACAACTATAACACCTGTAATATATGTAAAATGTTCCAGTTTGATACCACCCTTGAATGTGGCCATACCATTCCTATATCCAACGAACTATAGCCACCGCAGCCTTAGCGTCAAAAGGCAAGTTACAATTTGTAAAAGGTCTTGTAAATAACCAACTTTGTACAGTCATGCGTGACAGCGAGGCGACTCTGGTTGGCATTAAAAAGACATTAATTAATGACAGAGACTACACACACGACAATGTGACATGTCGCACATTCGCAGGTACCATCTAAAGATACCCCTTGGCACTGGCCGAAATTCAAACACCTTTTGTATCAGGACAAGTACTGTGTGCGGTGTTAGACAACCCGTGCGCGGACATTATTGTCGGGAATCTTCCCAACATAAAATCATGTTCGGAAAAAGATATCCAAGAATGGGAACGGAAAAACTGCATTCAAACATCAAGCAGTAATCCCGGAACAAAGGAACATAATTTTATGTCTCCAACTGCCAAAAGCATAAGGGAGACCACCAATGACGGAATTCCAAACGAATTTACAGAGGTGCACAACACAGGGGCGGTTGAATCTTTCAATTACACCATCAGCATAAAACCTCGAATTGAGGATGCCATCAAAGAAGAAAACTGTGAACCTGTAAATGTGCAACAAAGGACAGAAGACGCCAACGTAGTGACCAGACAAATGACACAGAAAACCCACGACGAACAACTTCACGAGTCGCTACAAATTATTTCACCCGAAATTACCACCACTAAATTTAGCCAAGAACATAGAACTGATCCAACTCTGTCAAATTATTTCCGACTGATAGGACTAAAACCAAAATTAACGAAAAACGCTTCTTGGACTTTCACACTAAATAACAATATTTTAACTAGATTATATACCAGAAATCAAACCACAATACAGCAAGTGGTATTACCTAAGGAATATCGTGACAAAGTGCTTCACATGGCCCACGACTCACCTTTCGGTGGACACATGGGATACGAAAAAACCAGGGCCAGAGTCCTGAGCCAATTTTTTTGGCCTAAATTTTGCCAGCACATAAAAAAAAACTATTGTAAATCCTGCGACATTTGTCAGAAATTAATTAAAAAGGGGAAGCACCCTACTGCAGAAGTTCAATCAACCACAACTGCCTCAAGACCATTTCAAATAGTTGCAGTTGACTTAGTATGACCTTTAAACCACATTTCAAACAGAGGAAACCGTTACATTTTTACACTCGTTGATCTTTGTTCAAGGTGGGCAGAAATGATTCCTTTAAAATCAATCTCCTCTAAAGATGTGAAGGATGTATTTTTACAAATATTCTCCCGTTTTGGCTTTCCGGAGAAAATTATATCAGATAGAGGGACACAATTCATCTCTAATGCCACTCAATCGGTAACTAAGTTACTCGGCATAAAACAATGTTTTACAAGCCCCTACAGACCGTCCGCGGATGGAATTTGCGAAAAAGTAAACGGGGACTTAAAACATATGTTAGCAAAAGTGACAGCTGAAAATCCAGCCGATTGAGATACTTTTCTCCCAACGGTGCTGTTCGCTTATAGAGAAGTGCCGCATTCGAGCACTGGGTTCTCTCCCTTTGAATTAATATATGGAGCAAATCCAAGAGGACCTCTCTCTATTTACAGAGATATTATATCACAACCCGTAAACACCCAATTACCAGTTTCCACCTATGATTTAGTTACTAACACCAGAGACAAAATCATCAGATCCTGTATAATTGCCAGAACATCTTTACAGGAGAAATGTTTTATATACAGGCAATACGCCAATAAGGGTGCAAGAACGATTGTACTACAACCCAACCAAGAGATATTATTATTATTACCTCACAAGAGAGATTTACTCTCAACCTCTTGGCAAGGACCATTTAGAATCACCAGAAGAATTTCTGAAGTTGATTACGAAATTTCTATAAATGGCAAATTGAAAATTTTCCATGTAAACATGTTGAAACCGTATTATTCCAGAAACAACAATGACATTAACAACCAGACAGAGACAACAGGGGACACGAACCAGACCGACAAGAACGACAACCAAAGCAAAAGCACAGCTCCGACAAGACTTCTGAACGACACTGCTACCAACGAAAATATAGACAATTCTACGTTAGCGACAAATTCTCTTGACAACGAAAACGATGAAGACGACTTCACATTAGCGACAATTTTTCTTGACAACGAAGACGATGAAGTCAACGACACATTAGCAACAATTCTTCTTGACGACGATGACATTGAGGACAATCTACAAACAGTAGTATCAGTAATTAATCAGACGGACATAGACAACATAGAAATTCCAATACCTATTACACACGACAATGGTACAATACATGACATAAAAATTTCTGACACTGTAACACAACAGCAACGACAAGACATTCTGTCTCTTCTCAACGACTATAAAACTATTTTCTCAAACCGACCTGGACATACTGACAAAATAACTCACTCTATCATCATGACAGACTTGACACCTATCAAGTGCAGACCGTACTCGATTCCACTGCACTATAGGACGCATCTTGACAAAGAAATACTGGACTTAGAATGAAACGAAATAATCCAGAAATCTATGTCCGAGTACTCTTCACCAATCGTACTCGTGAAGAAAAAGGGCCAAACCATCCGCTTATGCATAGATTATCGGAAAGTTAACTTAGTAACAACTACTGACGCGGAACCAATGTATAGTTGTGAAGATCTTATTTTAAATATGTCCAAATCATCTATTTTTTCGAAACTTGATTTGACTAAAGGGTATTGGCAGATACCATTATCTCCCTCTTCAATGCATATAACCGCATTTTCAACACCTTTGGGCTTATATGAATGGAGATATTTACCTTTTGGCTTAAAGAACGCACCTGCCACATTTGTTAGGTTAACCAGACTCTTACTACATGGCATCAAGGATGTATAGTCTTATATAGATGATATCTGTGTTCACTCTACAGACATGACTTCTCAGTTAGAAACACTTCGACAAGTCTTCAGTCAAATTCTTCTTTTTGGACTAACTGTCAAACCTTCCAAGGTTGAAATAGCTTATAGACAGATCGACTTCTTAGGTCATAGAATTTCAGAAGGTAAACTACTCACAGATGACAGAATTGTATCAAAAATCCTAAACCTGCAGGTACCAACAAGAACAAAAACAGGTTATGAGTCTTTTAGGTCTCGTGAACTATTATGCCAAATTTATACCAAACTGGGCAGAAATCACGTCAGTTTTTTCAAATTTATTGACCAAAAGTCAACCAAATAAACTATGTAAGAGTATAAGTTTGGAAGATACAATTTGCAAACTGAAATCTATTTTTTTCCAATCCACCCATACTCAGATTACCAAACATAGATTTACCATTTATATTAACCACAGATTCAAGTGCTATCGCGATCGGAGGATGTCTAATGCAAGAATATGAGGGCGTGAAACATCCCATCCTGTATGTAAGCCGGAAGTTGAAAGCAGCTGAGACCAGGTATTCCACAGCTGAGTTGGAAGCCTTAAGTTTGGTTTTCTGTGTTCTCCGACTACGTAAGTTCCTTCTTGGCACCTACTTCGTTGTCCTCACAGATAATTCGCTACTGCTGGTCATTAGAGAGGGGAAGCCCAAAAATCACAGATTGGCAAGATGGTGCCTTTTGTTGCAAGATTTCGACTTCGAAATTCATCATATTAAGGGCACATAACTTAATTCCCGATATGTTATCAAGATTACCCAATGCACCAGCAGATTGATGCATAAAGTCCAGTGTACCTCTACACTTACCGTAGAACTGCAGAAATATCGACAGGCTATTCGATACACTAAGTATATCTCCAACAAACGTTAAATGTGAAATGACTCAAAATTACAGAACCACTAGTGTTGTATCATGCCACATTGGCAATTAACAGTGCAGCATGAACAATCCGAACTGTGCAGATTAAGAGTTGTGAATTTACTTCATCAACCACAGAACTTAAAAGCTAACGATACTATGTGAATATTCCGAACTTTGCATACTAGTGAATTTGATGGACTTCACCAACTGACGGAACTGAACATCAGACATAACCATAAACTATATATCATTACTATTACGACATGTTCGAAACAACTACACGAAAATGTGACATCAATGCTTTACCTATCAACTGTAACAGCATTTAAAAGACACACGGATAAAGAACGACAACACACGGATCGTCGATGGGGTTAATTAGTTTAATTTAATTAGTTAAATATGTATTAAATTATTGTATTATTGTATACATAAAATATGTGAACATGTCTATTTTTCATTTTTCTATCATAATATGTCATAAACATTTTCGTTCTATTTCAAAATTTTCTTTCTAAAACTATTGCAATTTAAATTAAAAACCATTCTGTTCTCACCAGTACAAATAGTACTTGGTGTTTTCAACATAATATATCGCCGAATTTTTTTTCTAAGGGCGACAACATTTACCTTAACTTAACTTGTATATTTTAACATAATACTATGTTGAATGAAAGGTGTACGAATCAGAGAGTAAATGAATTAAATGAGGGAGCGATATACTGAGCGGACAAATTGTACGCAGAAAGTATTCATTTTAATTTGTCTGCGTTTTGATGTAAAATGTAACACTTGTCTAAATTTTTTATACATGTTTAGTGTTAAATATAATAGGTTTATTCTAAGAATCACTGTTTGAATACCCTGTTCATGCGTTACACAAATGGCGTAATTCATGATAAAGGATATTCCAACTCGTAACGCTTAGAAGTATACTACACACCACATACACACACGTAGCACACACGTTATACATTAGTTAAAACATACATTCACAAAACTAAACACTTACAAGTAAATCACATACACTTTATTACAGCAAGTAAAGAGGGAGTAGACACACTAACAGGCAAACAAGAACATAAGTAGTTACTTGGGAGAAAACAAAAGTGATCATATATTGGGCACTATATAAAACATACGGAAGTAAAAGTGTATCAAAATACACATTCGAGGACAACAATTGCAGGTGTTCTTAAATAAGCCAAGACAATTTGTCTTGATGAAACTCTCTAATACAGAGTTCATTGTCCTGATATCATATGGATACTTGAGAAGGGCGCAGATGTAAATACAACAGGAAGCGTCAGGGAACTTCGGTCGGATAGCAGGTTTAGGAATATGGAAGAGAGTTGAGCTCTTCAGAAATCACCCTGGAATGTTGTACTGGGAAATACATAAGTTAATAGTGCAAGGATATAGATTACTAAAGTTCCCATCCACGAAACTACAACCACAAACTGCCATAACTTCATGTGATCCCATGACAGAATTAGTTCAGACTAATTAGCATATAGTAACCCACAAGAACGGCGGGGAGGGGAACCCTGTCAAGGTCTCACATCAAGTAGATATGGACATAAAGCTAGAAGGGATTTATAGAAGGGATATAACCCCAATCCAAACACCCTAAGAAGGGAAGTAAGGCCAACAGCTCGAACGCCCGAACAATCTCGAGCCTTCGAGAACGATGGGTCAGTTTGCCTACTGCTCCGTTGACACAGGTGGAACCCGCCTATCGCGTGCAGGGACCATTTCCACGAGAAGCTCGAAGAGAGTTACACTCCGTGTCCGCCCGACGCACGTCGAAGGGCAGACGAATACTGGACAGCGGACAAGAAGCAGGGTTTAGATTAAGGGGGACTTGATAGACAGAAACTAAGTTGTATTTAGAGATTGTTGATTATGAGATAGTTTGATAGAGTTTTGCTGTGAAGGTTGTGTGTATGATTGATTTGTTAACGTACCACGAACTCCTGTGATATTGTAATTGACTGCGAAACTATTCTTCGCCAGATTACTGTGAATAAATTAGATTACCAATATAAGAATGGAGTTTGTTGCCTGTCTGAACCCGAGTTTCATTTCCCTAGGTCTGTAGGACGTTTCCCTTTCTAAATACCGCCCCTTAAAGATTTTTAATTATTGAATTGTTCATATTTTAATTTAATTTCTCTGCTTATGCAGCCTCCTTACGGTGCCGCCTGATGCGGCCGCGCCTCACTGTATCATAGCACGGCACGGCCCTGCCGCAAGGTACTATACGCAATAATGGCAGCTTGTCAGTTACACCCTAACGGCCATATCTGCTACCTGAATCTCTAGTGTATATTTTTTTTAAAATATGTACACAATATTGCTGTCGTGGTTCTTCAGATGTCGCTGTTTCACCTTATGTCTATTCTGTTGACCCCAGCGGATTTTCTTAAGCAATTAAATGCTTTTAAATGTTCCACGGCCATGTAAAGTTAGTTGCATATCCTGTAAAGGACGTCGCAGTCAACCCCATCATTTTTGGATGTTTGTAATTGCTTGTCAAGTTTACGTTCAGTAGTATGCCATTGCTTTCTTAACGATCAGCACTTATACCATTGTGTGAAAACCAACGCAAGGCGGTCTGATACCAAATAGTCTGCAGCTGTGTTTCGAACGAGGTATGTAGGATTACGAATTGCGCCCGTAACACCTTTGCCACAGAGCCGGCACAGCCACATAAGAGTGTGACTAAATGTTCCATAGACCATAATGTTGTTAAACGTTCTATGGTCGCACAAGATTGTGTGTAAATGTGCTATAGCCATAAAAGATTGTGTATAAATCATGACTTACTAACTGTTCTACAGCCACACATGCCTGTCTAAATGCTCTATAGCCATATAAGATTGCCTAAATGTTCTATAGTCACACAGAATGTGTGTATAAATGTTCTTTAGTCACATATGTGAGTGTCAAAATACTTTATATCAACACCAGAGTGTGCCTAAATGTTCAATAGCCACACAAGTTTGAGATTTAATAATTCTATAGCCACACAAGACTGTCTAAATGAGTTATAGTCACACAAGACTGTCTAAAAGTTCTATGGCCGGATAAAATTGTCAAAATGTCTTTGGCCACACAAGATGATGTCTAAAAGTATATAGCAACCACACAAGATCGTAAATATATGTTCCACAGTCACATGCGGTTGCATTTAAATGTTCAATAGTCAAACATATGCCAAATATGCCAACTCGGAGGCAGACATGCAACACAATGTTTCAGCTTTCTTACATGCCTGTGCCAACTTTGGGCTCAATATCAACTTGGAGAAAACTGTAGTTATGTACCAGCCAGCTCCAGGGAATAATCACACTGTGCCGAATATCAAAGTAAATGGTCATAGACTAAGTGTTGTGGACAAATTCACCTATCTTGGCAGCACTGTGTCACAAACTGCCACAATTGATGACGAAGTGAATGCAAGAATCTCCAAGGCCAGTGCGGCCTTTGGCAGACTGTACAAGAATGTATGGGACAGAAATGGAATAAGCCTGCAAACAAAGCTGAAAGTCTACAAAGCAGTTGTATTATCCCCACTGCTATGTGCTTGTGAAGCCTGGGCTGTTTATCAGCGACACGCTAGGAAATTAAATCATTTCCCCACAGTCTGCCTTAGGAAGCTACTTAAGATTAAATGGCCCAGACAAGGTCCCAGACACTGAAGTCCTAGAAAGAGCGTCCATACCCAGTATCCACACTCTACTAATGAAGAATCAGATTCGCTGGGCTGGTCACTTAACTCGCATGCCAGATCACAGGCTCCCTAAAAGAATTTTTTTTACGGTGAGTTGGGTTGTGGTAAACGCTCCCAGGGCGGCCAGAGGAAACGCTTTAAAGACACTGAAAATCTCACTGAATGCTTTTGGAATTCATCATGACACCTGGGAGACTGCAGCCAGAGACCGAAATTCGTGGCGTGCATGATTACGCCAGGACAGAAAAACCACTGCGGGAAATCCTCCTCCAGAAAAGTTAAGCATTCTTTGTCCACATTGTCGAAGAACATTTCGAGCCAAAATAGGCCTTATCAGCCATCTTAGAACTCACGGCTCCATACTTTCAACCTCACTGGATGAAATGAATAGTCATCATCATTCTTGGTGGACAAACAACAACAACAGTCAAACAAACTAAATCTTCTATAGCCATTCGAGATTGTGTTTAAATGTTCTATAGATACACAAGATTGTGTCTAATGTTCTATAACTGAACATCTAATCAGCTGTTACGTGACAAGAAAAACGCTGATAAATAATTTCTAAAGAGTAACTTGTTAATAGTGCTCATACGTTATTCATATCTGGCCCGTAGCACTATACGGCTGTGAAACATGAAACAAAAGTGATGACAAGGATTTGAATGCTTTTGAAATGTGATGTACGAACTCCGTAGCACCGGCGAGAAACCTGAAATACTTTGGGTAGATTTTTAACTCGAAATTTTGCCTGGGCAGCGCCGTTAGGCTACACTTTTTCGATTTCAAACTGCCAAGAAATTCTTTACGTGCGCAACAATACACAAGGGAGTCTGATCTCACTACCCAGAGGCCAGGGGAAATTTTGTTACTAGAAGTCCACGTGAACAAAATTCAGGTCCTCACCGGGGCTTGAACCCCCGGGACCTCCAGCACCCGAGGCGGACACCATACCTCGAGACCACTCAGCTCCCCTGCCCCCTGGTGGCGAAGTGGCCCTGGTAATGTCATGACCAGGGACTGACACAGGTCCGACGCCTGGTCTCGTCGCCGGCAACAGTGAGGGCAAGACTGGCCACTTATTCCTCGGTGCATACAGGACTACAACATGTCACATAGCAGGAAACTGATTCGGAACACATGCTTTACAATGTTTCTTCTACAGAACCGGGTCTCCGTGGGGAAGTGGCTCAGCCGCCTACCTCGCTCTCCGAAGGTTGTGGGTTCGACTCCGGACTCTGTCATTCGGTTCACGAGTGCAGTTTTCTCGGAGACTCATGGAGGTCGGGGCTGGAGCTACGGAATGCACGCTCTTTCTGCAAGCCGATCTGAGGAAATATACCAAACCGTATGGGATAACAACCGGTACAATGAAGTCGATCTTCTTGCCTTTAAACCCTTTTAAGAACTATACAACGAAAGATAAATACTAGATGATGTTGGCTATGGGGGTGTTGGTGATGGTCCTGGCGACGATCCCCTTGATAATAATGATAACGATTTCGTCCATGACAAATAATACTAGACAAAACATATTTAATTAAATGCAGATATCTTCCATCACACACAAAGCAACGGCTAAACACAGCTCAGCCCTCGATACACACAGACACCATATTTCATCTCTGCTTTGAAACTCGGCATATCATAACCATCAGACAACCTGCTATTGATTTTGTAAGTCGTAATTTTAACACAAGGTCCAGTCCAGACATGGCCCGTCAGTAGCTCTCGGTTGTTCTAGTTACAACTACTGACGAAATAGCTGTGGGTTTGTATTATTTTTACCAAAATATATTCTCCATGGTTTCCACGCTAACCTGTTTCGGGTATTAGAAAACTCGACAGTCCCTCATGCAGTGTGAGACGACGGTCACATGTTTGACCCAGACAAAATAATTTGCATAATTATGCAACACTATTTAAAACATATAATTAATCATTACTCACCATTAGTGCATCGTTAACATCGACGAAATTATAACTGTTGTTCACATGAAAGATCACCACATAAATGAATATATCACACTTTTCTCCAAACGACGTAGTTCTTCTCACTTCACGACGGCTTAAAGTAAAGGCATGCTTGATTCACAGCAGACCACGCGACCTGAAGATAGAGGTATCCCCCGAATACAGCCACAGAACGTAATGAGTGAGAGAGTGGGAGAGACACGAGGAGAGAGAGACAGAGAGGAGGGGGTGGTGGGAGATTTAGAAGTTGAGGCAATGTCGGAGACAGAAAGCTAGCCAAGCTCGCGCTCTCCTCGATGGCTAGAAAATTGATCCTTTTTTCGAGACGTGAATGAGAGCTTTTTCTTGCTGTCTCGTGGCGAGTTGAATTCCGTAATATACCGAGCCCAGTTTGAGCATCGTTCTGTGTGTGGAGAGCCAGGGTAGAGGGCTGCATGGCTTCGGTGTCGTGCTAACACAGCCAGTATGATGCAGGTTGCTTGTGTCAACCTGTTATTTAACACTGCTGTTGTGGCCAATAAGAAAATCGCATCAATCGAATCTTCCTTGTTTCTCTTTTGAGGTTAGTGCGTCATGATTAGCTGTGTACATCGCAAACTCTTTCTTAACTGATTCAATGACAAACAAAAAAGTAGGTTTGGACCTACACAATCCAATTAACAGGTATTATCATGTACATTTCCGTTCACAGAGCTTTGATAGTGCGGAAGATGCCGCGAAACGAAACACAACAAGATGACCCTGTTATGGCGATATACCGCCCTTCTGTCCAAATGGGAGGTCACATTTGGCGATATATTATCCTTCGGCACTGAATCAGTTAAACATCCGGTGTGTTGATGCCAAGGTAGCGGGTTCAACTCTACACGGGTTGTTAGGCTAAAATGTTGACTTCTCATCCTTAACTTTGGAACGTAAATTACACATACCTCAGAAGTCGGAGTGTGTTCGCCTGATGGCGAGGGACATTGGTAATAGGGAAAGCTAATCCACACTCGAACATCAGGCCAGTGGAGTTTGTGTTGTCTAGTGCGTCCTCTACTCTCTACTTCTTTCTCCTACTTCTATGAGTGCAAAACAATAAATGTATGTATGTTTATTCTGTAAAATACAGGAGCCAGGGAGGTCTTCTTAAAGGCATAACAAGTCGAAGACTTTCATTGCCTGGTTCTGTCCTAAGACGTGAAGAATCAGAAAAGAGAGTACTAGAAGGCAAAATACTGGAGGAAAGAGGAGGGGCTAGTAAACTAAACAAGTAAAGGGCCATTTTAAATGCAGAGGGAAAAGGGGGGGGGGGGTAGTAAACTAAACAAAAAAGTTAATATTTAATATACTGGATGAAAGAGGAGAAGTTAGTATATTAAACAAAATGTATAGGACCATTTTATATTCTGGAAGAGAGAGGAGGGGCTAGTAAACTAAACAAAAATAAAGGACAATTTTATATACTGGAGGAACAAGGAGGGGTTAGTAAACTAAACGAAAGGTCAAAGATCAATTTATATACTGGAGGAAAGAGGAGGAGCTAATAAACTAAACAAACAGTCAAAGACCATTTTATATACTGGAGGAAAGAGGAGGGGCTAGTAAAATAAACAACAAAAAAGTTAAGGACCATTTTGTATAGTGGAAGAAAGAGGACACGCTAGTAAACTAAACAAAAATAAAGGACCATTTTATATACTGGAAGAAATAGGGAAAGTAAGTAATCTAAACAAAACTTAAAAGACCATTTTACACGTCTGTAGACGTATTGTATAAGTGATGTCTGCCTCACATTTGAATAGACCAATCGGCGCTCGAATAGTGAGATTATAAATAACATGTCGGTCGCCGCCTTTGCTTCCCATAACATTTCTGGTACCCGTGTTAGGTTGGCTCGACTTAATGGTACCCGTGTTAGGTTGACTTGACTAAATGGCACCCGTGTTAGGTTGGCTCTTCTAGGGGGACAAAGTAATTTTTAAAAAAAATAAAATTCCCATTTCAATGGGAAATCGTACACATAACCCCGAGCCAATAGGCAAACAAGCCACAGCACTCCAACTGCTCTTGAAGTTATTTAGAGTAGGGAAAATATAAAAGCCGGAGACGAAAACAAAGAAGAATCAAAAACTGGATTTCAAGAAAACAATATTGAATTAGCCCAAAGTTAAACATTCAGGTATATCCGGCATATCAAGAGACAAAGCTTCTGTGTGCTGGAGGAAAAACGGAGGGAAGGCGTCTAAGAGGATGACAACGTTAAGTGTCCGTGGACAACAGCAAGAGATTGGCTGGAAGAGATCTGTGTGAGTGCTTTATGAAGATGTAGGACTAAAGAACATTCATTACAAACGACCTTGAGTTCAGCGTGGCCGAATGGATAGGAGCCCTCTGAAACTTCCAGTGTGCTGATGGCGAGGTGGCGAGTTCAACCCCTACCCTGGTCTGTTGGAGTAAAGTTTTGATTTTGAGCCCATGATTCGGGGACGTAAATCATAAGGACACCAGAAGTTGGAGTAACTTGGCCTGATGGCGAGGGACACTGGTAAAATTGAAAGTAGGTCCAAACGCAAAATCAATCCTGTGTGGACTGCGCTGTCGCTCAAAGCGAGCTAACGAAAAAAAGCGACTTTCAGTACGGAGACGATACGTGGTGATGACTACCATTCAACAATAGGTCTCGTTCTTTAACATCCGGTGTGCTAATGCCGAGGTAGTGGGTTCAACACCTAAACCGATCAGTTGAACTGAAATGTTGACTTCTCGTCCTTGACTTGGGAACGTAAATTACCAGCACCTCTGAAGTCGGAGTGGATTCGCCTGATAGCGAGGGACACTGGTAATAGGGAATGCTTATCCGCATGCAAAAATATGTCCTGTGCACTAGAAGTAGTGTCAGGTGTATGGACTATGCTTAAGTTCAAAGCGACCTATGTCATCCATCATTCATCATGTGCAATGCCTGCAGGTGTGGGCGGCCATGATTCGCCATTTAACTCGATCACCAGAGTCGTGGATCAGCTCAGTATTCTTGTCTCGACCATGCCACGTGGTCAAGCCATCCAGGTATTTACTTCTCCGTCTTCCCCTTGTTCTCTTCCTCTCTATCTTGCCAGTTGTCACTAAATTCTCTAATGTATTTCTTCTCATAACATGGCCAAAACTTTTTGACCGACTACGTCTAATTTCTGTAATCAGTTTACTATTTTCCTTTGTTTCTAGTAGGACTTGGTGGTTGGGTTTTCTGTCCGTCCATCGTATTCTTTGCACTCTCCTCAGAAACCACATCTCCACGGCCATCAGATGTTTTTCAGCTTGTCTGCTCATTGTAACGTGCGTTTGTTTATGCAAATCGGAGGTTAACGCATGAGTTAGGAATTTGCTAGTGCTAGCAAGTTAACATGAGGAAATAAGTTTCCTGGGACATGTGATTGGCAGTGGCGTACTGAAACAGGAAGATACAAATGTGAAGAAGATTCTGGATATCCAAATACCTAAAACGAAGAAGCAAGTTAGGAGCTTACTCGGGATAGCAAATTTGTATAATAAGTTTATAAAAAAAAAAAACTAGTGTTGTCTGCGTTGACACAGAAGGGCAGACCGAACAAAGTGGTATGGACACAACAGTGCGATGACGCATTCAGAAGTATAAAGCGTTTATTTTCTAGTCATCCCATTTTAATCCTCCCTAATCTTGATTTACAATTTACTCTCAGGGTAGACGCATCATCGACAGGAATCGGCGGATGTTTGATGAAGAAAAGAATCACCTGATGCATCCAGTACTATACGTCAGCAGGAAACTCCCGTCACCAGAGGAAAATTACTCAACACTAGAACATGAGGCCCTGGCGATTGTATGGTCTGTACACAAACTCTCCAGGTACTTGTTAGGCAGACAATACATCCTATAAACTGACCACAAACCGTTTACATTTATCCATACTGCAGCGATGAAGAACGTGCTGGTTCATCGATGGAGTATATTGCTGCAGGAGTATGCATTTGTTCGTATGCCCATACGGGGTGAAGAAAACACCATGGCAGGCCTGCTGTCCAGAAATCACAATGGGCAAGGTTCAACGAAACAATGACTATAGAATTGGTGTGTGAACTGGTTAAGTAAATGTGACACTGCTCATCGTTCAAGATTCATCCCAGACAGGACTGCAGGGGTGGTATAGCACCTCAACAATTAACATTGTTAATGTCACGTTACACAGTGTTAACTATCTAATGTGAAAGTTGTATGTAACGTATTCGACATAATGTTATGAGTGCGAATATGTTCAATGTGTTTTTTTTTCTGTTATCGGTAGGGAAGATATAATGACTACTAGACACGCAAAGTTACTGGTGCCCACATGTGAGAAACATTACTCTTCCATCATTGGAAAACTATGTTTTCTTTTGAGGAGGGGGTAGTGTAACGTACCTTTGTTTATGCAAATCGGAGGTTAACGCATGAGTTACGAATTTGCTAGTACTAGCAAGTTAACGGGGTCATAGATGTATATGCAAATTCGAGATCAGCAGGGTTAATCACAATCGTCAACAAACTGGGGTACGCCCAAACAAAGTGTTGGTTAAGGCACGTATGCATCATATAAATATTCCACGAATGGGAGAAGCTCCTAAACAGATGGTTAAGATATATCACAGAGATGTCACTCGACGTATGCATAGAAGCAACGGAATAGCTCTGTAATGTTAGATCGTTAGAACACGTACAGGGTTAAGAGGAAATCACTAATGAGATACGAATACGTGGCAGGAAACCTAGAAACAAGGAAGATTCTAAATGGAATTCTCTTGGGAACTGATAAGTGGGATCAAGGGGTTAATCGTGTGTTTGGTGGGAGGTCTGGAAAGAAGGGATAAATAGACAAGTCTTAAAAATTGAGGGGGAATTGAGTTTTGAGCCAGACAGTGGAGTCTGAATTCTGGGAAGTTTAATGGTAGCGGAGTTAGAGAGAGAACTCCGTCCTGTGTTTTTAGTGATAGTAATTCTGGGGCTAAATATTGAAGACTTAGCCCGGCTGTCAGCGGCGGTAGTGTTTGGGGTTACGTGACTGTAACTGTGCAGATGCAATATATCTATATTTAATATATCTATATTTAATATATCTATATTTAATGCTGAATTGCTCCTGGGGAATAGTATCGTATTGAGTTGTTCAAATTAAAGTATTGTGTGCGCAGCCTAGTGTTTAGTATTGATTCATCGTGGGTGATCAGTCGTTCAACACAACATTCACACAGACATCTTCTTGACACAATCATAACCACATCTCTATGTCAGTCATACTTTACAACACTCATTGTCAACGATTTAAATCCATACAAAAGTATAGGCTCTATGTAGCACCTCAACACTCTTTTTTCTCGTAGCAATTGACATCTTTTATTGGTCAGATGTTTCTCACCTTAACCATGGCGATTCTTGTTATAATCTCTTCAAGGTATCTCCCATCAGATGTTATGACTGTTCCGAGATAATTGTACCGATTCACTTTCTTAAGAATATTCCAATTTACCTGTATATTACATTGTGGTATTTCGTTCTTCCTAGTGACGACCACAATCTGTGTCTTCTTACAAGTTAATTATAACCCTAGTTGTTCACTGTGTGCAACAAACACATCTACTAAATTTTGCAGATCCTGCTCATTGTCTGCAATCAATACTGTATCATCTGCATATCTAACGTTATTATGTTTCTTCCTCCAGGGATGATTCCTTTCATATCCTGTACATTTCTGAAGATATTTTCACTATACAGGGAAAACAGATGTAGAGATATTACACATCCCTGTCTCACACCTGTCTTAATAGACTGATATTGACCTACTTAATTATCAATTCTGATGGCAGCTTGCTATTTCCAATATATGTTTTTTCACAAGTCTAAGTAAGGTCTTTCGCATCAATTTGTAGATTTGCAAGCATCAGTATCATGTTGACGTGTCTTACTCTATCGAAAGCCTGTGTAGTCAATAAAACAAAGATGTACATGTTTATTTACCTCTATAGAACGTTTAATTACTGTTCTTACCATTTATACAGGATTTACTGTACCTTTGCCCTCTACAAACCCACATTGTTCTTCTCCTATTTCGGGTTCCATTTTCTTCCCAATTCTTTGCATAATAATTCTTAGAAAAATCTTCGTGCTGTGTCTCATTATACTGATTGTTCTATGTTGACTGTATGCGCACAATAAATTATTTATTTTCCTTATATTTCTCTTACCCTTATTAATCTGTAGATCTAATTGCTGTCACTTCCTATCCTGAATCTGATTTCGTGTGTGGGACAGGAAGGCGATGGCGTCAGCGTAATTCAGGTCACCAAGATGTTTTGTCAAAGTCCACTGAATTCCATTTCTAGAGGTAGTTATTATTGTCTGCGTAATCCACTCTATAGCCCAATAAGAATATTCAAGGTGGCGAAAGACATCCGTGTCGCATTCTGCTCCAATTTCACATGTATCTTTCATGAAGAACGCTGCATGTCATGCCTTTTTATGTTGCTCTTATTAAATTAATTATTTTCTATGTGATCCTACAATGCCTCGTCAGTTCCCAAAGGGATTCCCTTTCAGTGCTGTCAAAGGTCTTTTCATAGCCCGCAAATCAAATATAAAGCGGCTAATTCAGGTCAATACTTGGCTCCATTATGCGCAATGTGGTTATCTGGTCTATGCACTATCTGTTTGGTGGGGAGGCCTGCCTATTCATCCCTTAGTTGTTTGTCACTGACAACTCTCAATCTCTCCAGAATGTTCCTGTTAAATATTTTCCCAGAAACTGACAATACAATATTATTCTTCGATAATGTTTGCACTTCTTTGTGTCCCTTTTCTTTAGCAGTGTCATTGGCTATTCTTCTCTCCAGTCTGTTGGTATGTCCCTTTTTTAATCTTTTTCTCTCACCTCTCATTCGTCTGTCATTACCGCTGCTTTATTTGTGTACCCCCACCCACTCGTTTCTTTTTTTTATGCCCATCCCACTGGTGCTTTCACTCTAGAGATTGACTTTTTTCTTCCCCTCTCGCAGTATTTATTTCACCATGGCTTACACCTTCGTCACTGCATCACTTCCTGTCAGCTAACTGAGGAAGTTCGTGGCACACAATTTGATGTTTGTGTCGTAGGCATTAGGCGTCTCCATGATGCACCTTTTTTTAAAAAATAAAAACAAAGTAATTGTATTAGTGTCTTTTTATTTTTATCTGCTGACTAAAGTTTCAAATCCGTAACGTCCGTTGTGGCGTGTTTTTATCAAGCTGGCTAGTTCAACTTTCTCTTTTTGTGGATTTCTCAATGGGTTCTGCGTAGTCCACCTTTGGGCTCTGCCTCCTCTGCCACTTTAGTTCTGGTCCCACGATTGGGCATTTCTCCAAAATGCAAGGTATAGAATTAGGGTAAAAGTCTTGCGCGAGGTAATAAACAGTGATTACCATGACGACAAACACTTTTCAGTCGTCTTTATTCGGGGCAGAAATGTCAGTATTCGGGATGGAGTGGATGAACAATGAAGTATCCACCGGACAACAATCATGGGCACTGAATACAACACAGGTGTTGTTGGCGCTGATTCTAGGACAACGATGAGCTATATCACCAATAGAGTGGCGGGCAAGCTGACAATAGCGTTACTGGCAAGCTGACAATAAAGTGACGGACAAGCTGACATTGTGACGGACAAGCTGACAAAGGTCACGGACTACATCTGTTGCTGTCATTCTGGCTCAGCTGCCAACGCCCAGGCTATAGCCGTCTTGATCAAGTACCAAACTGACTTTCATGGGAAGGAAATGGGCAAGGAGCCCCTGGAAGTTGCCGACATCCTCAAGCATTTCTGCTACGACTACAGGAGACCAAATCACCGCCGGGAGAATTGAACCTGGCTGGCATAGTCGGGACAGGAGTATTCAGTACCCATCAGTGGTATGATCCCGAAGATACCATACACGACAGGAGGATCAGGAAGCACATGCCTTTATGTGTGTTACACAATATAAAATAACACAAAGTAATGCAGCTTTGCGGAACACAATTACGGAAAACATAGGACGTTGTGGCGACTAGCCTTCATTAGTAAACAAATACACACACAAAACACAACATATAATAGTGGAGAAGACCTTCCTGTGACTACATTAAGGCAAAGAACAGGATGAAAAGAATGAAAAGATAAAAACGTTAGTACAATGAAGAGAAAATTAAAATTTGAAGAAAAAAAAATAATTGCTACTTATCTTAACATCCCAGCCTGTGATACTAACATGAACGTCATCCTGATACCCTTATAAAGACAGACGTGGGAGTCTGTGGGTCATGGGGACCGGGGTAGGGAATGGTAATGATTCAGTGAATGCCTTAGGTGAATGAGTGGAAGTGGTACATGAAACAGGGAAGGAAGATAAGGCGGGAAACTGGAAGCAATAGAGATGTGATATTGGGCCGAGAGTCAAAACTAAGAAGGAGTGCCCCGGCGGATGTCCGCACAATGTATGAGTGGGTGCCAGTAAAAGGTTGGCCATAGTGGACGAAAATTAAATTGCAATGGTATGTGCACCTAATTATGATAGTGATAATAATAAAACTCATTTTCTGTTCTCCTTTCTGAGTGTACCAAGAGAATCCCCAAAGTCTTAGTGGACTGGTCTGTGTGAGCGCACACACATACAGCTACACACATCACCAAACATTCGCACAACAATATGCATACATATGTATATGGTATATATGAGAAAGGGGGGGGGGGTCGGTATAGTACTTGTGATATGCCACATGGTTATACGCGGAATTATAAAGTCTAAAAATACGAGACTTCAATCATACTGTTTCATATGTGTTCCACTTCTGTATGCGTGTTGGATGCCAACAAGTTTTGTATCTATATATTTTGTTTATTTTAATACACGTTACTCTTCTGGAATGTCTAATTCACCTTCATTTATTTTCTCTGTCACCGCGTGAGGCATCACCTTATCAATCGTGCAACTAACTGACTGGGCCGTGCCCAACACCTCTGTAACAGTCCCAACCCTCGCCTTGGCCTTGATGCAGGAGGACAACTGTCTGGCAATCTGGATAATATGATCAATGGTGATGTTACCTCTGTGCTTCTCATGCTTGATCTTCTTGCGATCACAGGGTGGCTCTTTCAGTGTTCTGATTACCGTGGCCGCTGCACTGGGTACTGCTTCCAGTGTGGCTTGTTTTGTACCACAAGTTTTACTGTAATCGTCAGGTATTCCAGTCAGCTGTGCGCTTCTAAATGCGATCACCAACTTTCTATGGGGACACATCCAGAGGCCTAATTTTATTAGCCTACGAGGAAGTTGTTTTATTTTTCCATTTTTATAAGGACTCGCGGTTCCCCAAGGGCCAGAGTCGATATACGAGATCCCACGTCCCAGTATGTCATTCGGATGACTGCTTCTGCTGGTGGCCCTGGCAAGATCAAACGCAGCTATTCTCACCGCACCACATCTCACCAAGCATTATAACATGATTATCATTATCAAGTAAGGCAGACGGTGTGATGCTGACCACATCAGGTGCCGTTTAGGCAAATAAAAACATGCACCAAGAACTACATCTCTGTTATGTCACAATGGCATAGGAAAAAAAGGAGTAATTCCCCTTTCCCTTAACCCAACAATAGTTATTCCCCCCTTCAATAGACTGTAATTGCTGTGTATTCCTGTATAAGAAACTGATACGAAGTCAATATATATTATGATCGTTTTACCTACCTCCCGCTTGACTCCCCCACCCGCCTCTCTCGTCCATCAGGCTCAGCATCATTACAGCATTTTCTTCCCGATCGATAATCTAGCAAAATCAATATTTAGGTTACTTGCCAGCCATTCTGACATGGGAGGCGCAATCTTGCTCTCTGCTGTCTCGTCTGCTCACAGAAAGCGACCAGCAACTCGAGCGAGTGAGGCGCAAGTTAGACGCGATCAATATATGTGATTAACCCTTTGCATCGCAAATGTTGTTTTGCAATTGTGGGTAGATGAGCATGTGTTAATGCGGCAAATGGAGTAGACAGATTTCCGTGGGACTAAGTTTAAAAGAGTTTAAAGGGCAAGAAGGTCAACTTCACTGCATGGGTTGTATCCCATATGGCTCGGTCTCTTTCCACAGGGCGGTCTGCTGAAAGCGTCGCATAAAGTACGAACTCCGTAGCTTCAGCGACGACCCATAGGAGTCTCAGATAAAACT
Source organism: Cepaea hortensis (assembly GCA_963921405.1). NCBI lineage: Eukaryota > Metazoa > Mollusca > Gastropoda > Stylommatophora > Helicidae > Cepaea > Cepaea hortensis. The sequence continues at coordinate 342,725,657 of OY992876.1, forward strand.
GCACTCGTGAACCCACAACCTTCGGAGCGCGAGTTAGGTGGCGTAACCATATCGACATGGAGACTTTCTCGTGGGGCGAAGTTGGATGGTGTAACCGATGGTTAGAATAGTAAAGTTGAGTTGAGTCAAGAACCGACATCATTGCACCCTTAAGCGCTAAGTCATCATATTCAACAGCCATCGTAGAGCCCCATTGATGCCCGTTGCAATCTGATTATACGTCCATCTTGTTTTACCTTTGAGTTAGACTGTCTACCAGAACCTCTGATCATCCCCTGCTGTCGCATTCTCTCTAGACCATGATAGTCTATACGTTCTTCTGCATTGTTCACGCGCTCCTAGAGGGCCTTCACACTATCTCTCCCAACCCAAACATCCCGCACCCACACACACATATTCCCCCACTTCCCAACCTATACACACTCACCCTCCTAAACATCATCCACCCACCCACCCGCCACACATTCCCCCACCCATCCACACACAAATCCAGGCACACATGTATGCACCCACCCACCCACACATCCCCCACCTTCACACATTTACCCACCCACACGCATACATCCTCCACCCATCCCATAACTTACCAACACTCACCCACCCACATATCCTCCACCACCCACCAACACACCTCCAACAACCCAGTCAAACACACATCCCCCAACCACACATCCCCCACCCACACACACACATATTCCCGCAAACTCACACATCCCGCACCTACCCACACACAAAACACGGACTCACCTACTCATCCCAAACATACACGTATCCCCCACCCACACAATCTCCCCCACCCACACAATTTCCCCCCACCCAAACATCCCGCACCCACACACACACACATCCCCCACACCCCAACCTACACACACTCACCCTCCCATACATCCTCCACCCACCCACACGCCAACACCTCCTCCCGATCTCCAATCCAGCAATCACACATTCCTTAACTACATATCTCCCCACCCATACACTCACGAACACACATCTCCCCACCCATACACACATCCTCACCCACAACACATTCCCCATCCAAAAACACACAACTCCCACCCACACAAATCCCACCACACACATATACCCCATCCACACACATCCGCCGCCCACACACATATTCCCACACACACACACACACATCTCCCATCCATACACTCATCTCTCACACACATCCATCCATTCACGTACTCATCCATCAACCACTCACACCCATACATCCCCCACCCACCCATCAATACATGCATCTCCCATCTACCCACCCACCCATACACACCCCAACCACCAAGCCAAATACACATCCCCCACTCTCACATACATCCTTCATCCACCCGAACATCTCATACCAAACCACCAAGCCAAACACACATCCCCCACTCTCACATACATCCTTCATCCACCCGAACATCTCATACCAAACCACACCTCCCACCACCCACCCACCCACCCACCCATACACCCCTCACCCATCTCCCCACCTTAACACCACACCTTAAACACATTCCCCCACCCACACACACACGCACCCCACATCCATTTGCCATACTCATCCGCGCCCACACATCTCTCACCCACACACACACACATCTCCCCACCCACCCACCCACATAACCCCCACCTACAAACACCCTCACCACCCACACATACATCCTCCACCCACTTACATTTACCCCATCCACACTCACTCACTCCCTTCCACACAGACGTATCCCCCATTCACAGACACATCCCCACACTCCTCACCCAACTTATATACATCTCCCACAGACCCATTCACCCACACATCCCTCACCCACCACCCACCCAAATACATATTCCCTACCCACACTCCCAACGCACCAACACCCACACACTTCCAACCATCCTCCAAATATCCCCCACCCACACACACATCCCTCACCCACACAGACACACACACACACATCCGACACCGACCACACATCCCTTCACCCATCCACACATCACCCATCCACCCACACAAACCCCTCCACACATACATCCCCACACCACACGCACATCCCTCATATACACACCCACATACACATTCTCACATCTAGACACATACATGATGCCTCACATGATCACTGAAACTAGCATGAACAAACTCCCACACTTTACACACACGTACACTAACGACTGGCGTGAGCATTCTCACACAAAAATTGTAAGAAATGGAGAAGAAATTGTACATATACATTGTGTAGCATAAAAATAAGTGATGCAGTTCAACTCTCTCTCTCTCTCTCTCTCTCTCTCTCTTCTCTCTCTCTCCTCTCTCTCTCCTCTCTCTCTCACTCACTCACTCACTCTCTCCCACTTACTAACTCTCTCACTCACGTACAGTAATGTTATAAGATCAAATCGCATACAAAATGATAATATGAAAGATAATACACAAAAAATATGGAATTGCAAGTTACACGACATGCGTGCGCTCAACTCTCTCTCTCTCTCTCTCTTTCTCTCTCTCTCTCTCTCTCTCTCTCTCTCTTACACAGGCAGGCACACACACACACACACACACACACACACGCTCATTAACTCTCTCTCTCACTCATACTCACTAGCTGTCTCACTCACTCTACAGTGATGGACATGTTCATATTATACATGATAACATCAATGGCATTCAAAAAGATAATATGAAGATGAAAATATACACAAAATATGGAATAGCATGTTAAATGACATGCGTGCGCTCAGCTCTCTCTCTCTCTCTCTCTCTCTCTCTCTCTCTCTCTCTCTCTTCTCACCAACACACACACACACCACACAGACACTCACAAATATGCGCGCACACATACACACATACTAACACATCCATTCTCCCACTGTCTCGTTCTGTCTGTCTCTGTCTCTGTGTCTCTCTCTCGTTCTCTCTCTCTCTCTCTCTCTCTCTCTCTCTCTCTCTCTCTCTCTCTCACTCTCACTCGCAATCACTATTTCACCCATTAACTCACTCTCTCCACTTTTCATTCACGCTATATCACACTTTCTTTCACTCTCACTCACACACAGACAGACACACACCCTCACGGTATCAAATTCACACTCCCTCGCATACACACGAAAGCATATACACACTCCCTCGCATACACACGAAAGCATATACACATACACACACGAGCATACACACACAATATACACACGCAAATACACACATATACCCACGCACATATACACACCTACACACCCACATCCATACATACATACTTACACACACATAACACACATACACAATCCTTCGCATACACTGCATGCACGCACACATAAACATATACACATACATACACGAACACACACATATATATGTACGCACATACACACTTGTACACACACACATGCATATAAACACACACATGTACGCACACATAAACACACATACAGACATACTCTCACACACACAAGCACTCACACACACAAGCACACACATACACACCCATACACACGTACAGACATGCACACACACATATACACATATAAGCACACGCACACACATGGACACACGTACACACACCCATCCACCCATACACTTACTCACACATACACGCTGCCTCACATAATCACCAAAACTAATATGAATAAACTCCCATACTTTATACACGAATACACTGACGACTAAATGAAATGGGAAAACGTGAAAAAAAATGGAATGTGGTGAATAGATTGTTCAATGTATAGTGTAACAACCACATACACACGCACACACACACACGCGCGCGCGCGAGCGCGCGCACACACACACAAGTGGTGCAATTCATTAAGATAATTCCTGGAATGGACATAACATGATGAAATAAGCAGATTAAACAAATAGACACACATAGTATTATTTGGCGCTCACAGAAGAAGAAGAAGGAAATAGAGATTAGAAGACGCACTAGACAACATAAGCAGAGCATGTTAAATTCAAGAGACAATAAAAATGATAATATGAAAGATGAAGATACAGAAAAAAAAAAATATGGCATATCATGTCACATGACATGCGTGCACTCAGCTCTCTCTCTCTCTCTCTCTCTCTCTCTCTCTCTCTCTCTCTCTCTCTCTCTCTCTCTCTCTCTATTTATTTATTTTCTTTCACGCACATTCACACACTAATTATCTCATTTTCTCATTGTCTCTCTCACTCACTCACTCTCTCTCTCTCTCTCTCTCACATATACTGACTCACTCACACTCGCCCTCTCTTACTCTCTCTTACTCTCTTACTCTCTCTTACACACACACATACTCACATGTTCACTCTTGCACTCACTCTCTCGCTCACTCTCCCACTTACAATCAGTCTCTTACTCTCTCTCTCTCTCTCTCACTCTCTCTCTCTCTCTCTCTCACTCACTCACTCGTTTACTCTCTAAACCACACTAACTCACTCGCTTACTCGCGCACGCAGACAAGTACAGACACACACACACTGACAGACTCTCTCTCTCTCACTCATTCACTTCTTATGCACTCTCTCACTCACCCACTGTCTCTCTCGTACACACTCATTCACTCACTTGCACTCACTTACACACGCACATACACGCATACTCAAAAATTCTCTCTCACGCTCACTCTCCCACTTACACTCACTCTCTTATTCTCTCTCTCACTCACACTCACTCATTTACTCTCTAAACCACACTATCTCAAACTCACTCTCTTACTCGCACACAAACAAGTACACAGACACACACACACTCACCTCTCTCTCTCTCTCTCTCTCTCTCTCTCTCTCTCTCTCTCTCTCTCTCTCTCTCTCTCTCTCTCATTCATTCTCTTCTCATGCACTCTCTCACTCACCAACTATCTCTCTCTTACACACTCACTCGCATTTACACACAGACATTCGCTCACTCTTTCACTCACGCAGGCACACTCGCATAATACTCTCTCACTCTCTCTCTCTCTCTCTCTCTCTCTCTCTCTCTCTCTCTGTCTGTCTCATACTCACTCTCTCACTCACACTCTTTCTCACTCACTCTCTCACCCACTCTCTCATTCACACAGTGAAAAATGATAATTAAAAATGATACCAGTAGGTGACTTATGGAGGCATATAGTCGGTATGAAGGAAGTATTGAAAGAGTTTTCGGTTGAATGTGTAGGGACTCATTGGTGTTTTCAGATCTGGTGGAAGGCTATTCCACAGGTGAGCACCAGAATACGCAAAACATGTTTTGTATAAGTCCAATCTAGACTTCGGTACATGTAATAAATTTAAGTGCTTACTGTTCATTGCATTAGATTGAATTAACGGTAGAAGATAATCTGGGGTATTTCCAGATGTAATTTTATTCACCAATTTTGGTTTTGTTAAAAAGGAAGCGCTTTCGAGGTATAATGTCTTAGATGACTGTATAAGTTATTACTATCAACGTGCTTTATGCCAAAAACTAGACGTATAGAGTGGTTTTGAAGCGAACACAGTCGTTTCATATTAGATTTAGGGCAACCATCCAACACTGTGGAACAATAGTCGAGAAGTGGTTGGATGTAGGATGCATAGAATATTTTTCGTGTGCTTTCATCCAAGAAGTGCTGAATTTTAGTAAGTTGGTAAATTTTTTGTGCTATTCTCTTGGTAATGACGTGAACATGAGAGCTCCAGTTTAGATGTCTGTCAATTAAAAGACCTAATGTGGTGTGTTCATTTACATTAACTATAGATAACGTGTCCACGTGGAGACCGAGCGGTGCCCCAGTTATGGCTAGGGTCTGTAGTTTTTGTCTGGTCGTTATTAGCATGGATTTGGTTTTGTCGATGTTAATTATCATGCGGGTTTCATTGCTCCATCTACTAAGGTGATCAAGTTCGTTTTGTAAGGAGCTCTATAAGTCACTACGGTTCTCTTGACTAGTGTATATAGTGCAGTCGTCTGCAAATAGGTCACACGAAGTATTGAGATATAAAGGACGATCGTTAATATAAACTGCAAAAAGCAGCGGACCTAGTATTGACCCCTGAGTCACACCAATATTAAGTTGTGTGGGACTTGATAGACAGTTATTGAAGGACACTACTTTTTGTATGTCGGAAAAAATGACGTATGGTAATAGTTCACCATACTGGTGCTAGTCTTCATTTGTTTTAATTTTCTAATTAAAATACCATGATCTACCATATCAAAGGCCTTTTTAAAGTCTACAAATACTGCTCCACAAATGTTGAAATTGTTGATACAAAGATGCCAGATGATTATCGGTCATTTTTGTAAGGGCACTATGGCAAGAATATTTAGGTCGAAACCCAGATTGACTGGCAATTATTAGGTCATTCTCAGCGTCTCACACGTACACATGTATTCTTAGATCCTTCACATGCACTCAAGAAACTATCAGTATTGCATGTGGTATCAAGTATTTATTCATGAGAACCTGATTAACGTCAAAATGCGCACATAGGGCGGTTAAGTTATTACATCATCATTATATACAAACAATTATAGCACTCAGGCAATCACACAAAACCCTGCACTCAAATATTCGCTATCTTCAACATGGCAACGCCAGCTAGCACTCTCGCAAGATCCATACACTCGCTCCTGAAACACATGCGTCCTTCCCCTAAAACGTCGAGTCCCAGTCTGCTCTCCTCACGCTGGCCTGTTGGTCACGTGGTGCTGGACCCCGTGTATCTCGTGACAACAGGGCTGTCTCAACAGTCACGTCGTACTGCTGTTGTGTCGGGTCCTTCAGTGCAAAGCTGTCTGGTTAATCGAGGACGGAGTCCCGTAGACTTGTGTCCCTTTTTATAACTGGGTCTTGTCCTGTCTATGACATCTCTGCGCCCTTACCTATGTCCTGTCTATCATATCTCTGTGGTCCTGTAGATGTCCTGTCAATGACATCACTGCATCCCTGCCTATGTCCTGTCTCTATTATGTCCCTTGTCCTCTTTATGTCCTGTCTCTATTCCTCAACACGCTGACAGTCATAGTTAATTAAATTGTGTAATGTTATTTTATGTATGTGGTTTTTCTAATGGCTTTGATAGCGAGGATAGTAAGGAAATAGGTCTGTAATTACCCAAGACGCTTTTATCAGTTGAGCCATTTTTAAGTAGAGGATAAACTTTAGCAATTTTAAAGGCAGATGGAAAGTAGATTTTGGACAGGCACTAGTTATATATGAACGTTAAGGACTCACTAATAATTGGTGCAGCACAGCGAAGAATTCTATTACTGATACCATCTAGGCCTTCTGAATTTGCTGCTTTGAGATTTGAGAGATATGTATATACTTCTGCAACAGACATCAAGGGAATCTCAGGGGGAATATTTCTAGAGCATTTTCCTTCACAGAATGATGACAGTGAACTTAAATTATATGCTCCCCTCTGCCGTGTTTCCACTTTGACGAGGTAGAGGGGCTTGTGTGTTCCAATGACCCCAAGAGCTATGCCGACGGTAGCACAGCTACTGGTAGGGTCACCCATGTCGGACAGGTCAAGGGAGAGGGACCAGACCAAGTGACACACAAACCTGCTGCCTTGTAGGTAGACTGGGGACAGTCAAAGGCTAGGGAAAGCACCCCGAACAAATGCTTGTCGAAATCTGATGTACTGAGCCACAGGCTTGACAAAGCAGTGCAACGTAACTTAATTCATGATGTCACAAATTAAAATTAATCGTTATGGTGCTAATCCCGCGAAGTTTCATCAGGCGGTGATAGTGCCGGGCCCCCTGCCTCGAGGGGGTCCACCCATAACTACTGGTGGTCACCTTCCCCTGTGCTGTGGAGTCAAGGCACAGATGAGTAGGTTAAGAGCTATTGACCAAACACCTCGGACACTCAACATACTACAGTGGAATGCCGAAGGAGTTTATAACAAGACAGTCTCCCTAACACAGCGTCTTCTTAAAGATAGAATAGATGTGGCATGCATTCAAGAGACACACCTCAACGCCAATCGCAAATTTTCAGTCAGGGGATATCAGGCCACACGTTTCGACCGCGAAGGACACAAAGGAGGAGTTCTAATACTTACACGAAATACAATACTTTGCAGCGAAGTATCTGTGATCTCTGACAACCAGACAGAAATTATAGGTGTTGATATAATGATAAAGGACGTGAAAATAAGAATTTATAATCTGTATAGCCCGTCAGATAAGGATCTGACACTCTCAAACATGAAAATAACTGACACAAATTGCATTATTGTCGGAGACTTTAATAGCCGTTCAGAAAGATGGGGATACCCAGATACTGACAAAAGAGGAGATGAAGTGAAGGACTGGGAAATAGACTCAAATCTCCATCTACTCAACAAAGCGGATGACACACCGAGCTTCTACTCCAGAAGATGGTTTACCACTTCTACTCCAGACTTAGCTTTCTGCACAGGAGACATCCTCCACAAAATCGATCGCCAAGTGCTTGACCAATTAGCAGGTAGTGACCACAGACCAATCAAGCTTGTAATGAATATGGAGTATGTTCCACAGGAGCAAAAGCCTTTGCCCCGCTGGAATTGCAAACGAGCAGATTGGGACAGATTTGCCATACTAACAGACAAATATTGTGAAAACATAAATACACGATATGGCAACATGAAGCAAATGGTGGAAAGTCTAAACATAGCAATAATACAGGCAGCCACTGAGTCTATTCCAAGAGGAGCGAGGAAAAATTACAAACCATACTGGACTGAAGAACTACAAATTTTGGAGGACAAAGTTGAAGATGCCAGGAAGACCGCGGAGAGAGAAAACAAACAACTGAAGCGAACATCTCTCTCAAAGTCATCTCAGCAAAATATAAAAGAACAGTAAATCAAACAACAAGAGATTGTTGGAGGGAAAAAAAACAGAAAACCTTAACTTTGACAGGGATGGAAACAAACTATGGAAACTAGTGAAAGCCAAGAACAATGAAGGACCCAGAAACAAACAAATAACAATTAAACAAGGAAAAAAAAAGACTGCAAATGCACTAATGGAACACTATGCCAGTGCAAACCACATTGATATTACAACCGAACAGAAGAAAGCAATCAAAGATAAACAGATACATCATAGTAATACAGAGACAGCAGCAGAATATATGATGGCAAATCTAAGAATGGAAGAAATGGAACAGGCAATTGATACCCTTAAAAGGAAGAAATCACCAGGAAAGGATGGAATCACAAATGAAATGCTAATAGGACTAGGCACTAAGGCAAAAAATAAATACTAGCAGTCCTAAATTACAGCTAGAAGAAGGGAATAGTCCCACAGGCATGGAAGGAAACTATACTAATACCAGTCCCAAAGAAAGGAAAAGACCTGGAAGAACCAAATGGGTATCGACCTATCAGTCTACTTAGCTGAGTAGGAAAATTAATGGAACGCATTATCAATGGCAGGATAACATGGCATCTGGAAGAAAACCAACTCTTAACACCACACCAAGCAGGATTCAGAAAGTACAGATCCACTGAAGATCAAATAAGCTATATAGCCCAGGAAATAGAGGATGCCTTCCAACCGGTCTCTGTGGCTAAGGGCTTGCGAACGCGGTTTGTGAGCCCGTATACCCGGGTTCGAAACACGGCGATGCTGGTTTTTTCGAAAAAGGTATAGAAAGTAATGGCAAACTACTGAACGTAACACTTGCCTAGTACATCAACAGCAGCTGAAAATGCTGGTGTTGACTGCAACGTCCCGTAAGGGATACGCAACACAATTTTTTTTTCCAAGAGAAAAAGCACACACTAGTGGTCTGGGTAGATTTAGAAAAAGCATTTGATAAAGTATGGAAGGAAGGACTGAAAGTAAAACTGCAAAAAATTCATGTTTGTGGGAAAATGTACAAATGGATCAGCCACTACCTTGAGAACAGAACTGCCAGGACAAAAGTACAAGACAAACCAGTAAAATGATGCTGTTGGAGCAAGGTGTCCCCCAAGGAGGAGTTCTTTCACCAACATTATTCCTAGCATATATAAACGACATCACGGAAAATTTTCCAGCCAGAGTACACACATCATCCTTTGCAGATGACCTAGCCATATGGACATCTGAAGAATATAATAGTACAGCTAACAGCAGAATACAGCAAGCCCTATTAGCGCTAGAGGACTGGTCTAAATCATGGCTAGTGAAGATAAGTGAGGAGAAAACAACATGCACAGTGTTCTCCCTCTCAAATAAAACCCAGCACCATAAGCTGGTATTGAAGTGAAAATCCAAACTATCTAGGAGTCACCTTTGATCGTCGCCTGACATGGAAAACACAGGTTGAGAAAAATCGAACAAGAGCAAGGCAAAGAATGGCAATCATGAAAAAGCTTGCTGGTACAACGTGGGGAGCAGATGAGAAAGTTCTCAAGAAGTTATATACTGGACGGGTGAGACCAGTACTGGAATATGGCATTGCAGCTTGGGCAACAGCAGCTAAGTCAAACTTTAACAAATTAAGTAGAGTCCAAAATCAAGGAATGCGAATCATAACTGGAAGCCTGAAGACAACGCCTATAAATGAACTAGAAAAGATCACTTGTTTACTACCAATGCAGGATAGAAGAGATAGCAGAGCCCAGCAACAAGCAGAAAGATTTAGAAGATTGACAGACCACCCTATGTATAAAAGGTTTAATGGTTTTGTAAAGGGAAGACTGAAGCGTAGCAACTTTGTAGAAACTGCAAAACGAAAGATTAGGGCAGATCCTATACTTAACATATCAACAGTCAAACCCATTTACAATGCACACAAGTTCCCAGCTTGGAGACAGCAGCTACTGCCTGAGATGATAGAAAACATTCCTAGTATTGAAAAAAAGAACACTCAGCATGAAACCGAAAGAAGAGAAATAACCCTAAACTACATAAAAGAAGAATACCCAAGCAGCAATTGGACCCATGCATATACAGATGGATCAGCCAAAAATTCAATAGAGAATGGAGGAAGAGGAATTCTCCTAAATATAAAAAATGGAGTGAAAAAAACACATTCAGTGGCAACTGGAAAGTTTTCAAGTAACTTCAAAGCGGAGGTAGAGGCTCTGAAAACTGCAGCAGAAATGCTCTTGATGAAGGAAAATAAAGAAAAGCAAATAGCTATCTTCACAGATGCAAAGTCAGCTGTCTCAATACTGAAGAGCAATAACAGCACAGAATTAGCTGACCTAAGAGCAGCACTCCGTGGTCTATGCCAGAAATCCAAAAAAGTTGTAATACAGTGGATCCCATCACATTGCAGTATACCTGGAAATGAAGAGGCTGACAGACTGGCCAAAGGGGGCGGACAACTACCACAGCCTGACATAGACATAACCTATAATGAGGCAAAGAGGTTGATAAAAAGCACTTATAGAACCAAATGGGAATCAGAGCATCCAGGCCACCAGAAGGATGATGCATATTACAAACTCGACCGAAGAGAACAAGTAGCAATCTTCAGACTCCGCACAGGACATAACAGGCTGAAATACCACTTGTTCAATAAACTAAAGATAGGAGATACCGATGAATGTGATTGTCGAACTGGAAAAATGACAGCAAAACATTTGCTGCAGGATTGCCCAACATTCGCAGAACAGAGAAAGATATTTTGGCCCACACCTGCTTCATTTGAGGACAAGCTCTATGGAGATATCAACAAGCTCAAGTTGACCGCAGCTTACTTTAACTACATACAGGGTGACATTTAAAGGTGCATGAAGAAGTATTCAGACTGCCACACTGCATACCACAGGTATGTCGGTTACAAAAGCGACCCAGGGGCATGAAATAGAATATTGCTTGGATAGCAAATCCATTATGTGGAAAGTCCAAATCGAAAGCTCGCTGTGTGGGTTTCATAAAAGTGGAAAAGTGTCCTAGTCGCACGAAATGGAATATTGCTTGGATAGCAAATCCATTACGTGGAAAGTCCGAATCGAAATCTCACTATGTGGATGTCACCAGCAGACTGCATTCTTCTGGTTTCCGGAAGAACCGCCTATGGTGAACGGAAGGCCCAATATACGGAAGTGAGGCTAAGCAGCCATGTGCAGGACGTGACGATTCCTTGGGTGAGCCCAGTACCAGAGCGCTATGTGTTGGCTCTGCAAGTATGGAAGCCTCCTTGGATGGCGGGGAATGCCCATGGTCTGCCCCTGCCTTCCCTTGAGGGCTGACCAGGATGTCTTTGGCTGTTCTATATGGGCCAGCTGGGATGGGGGATAACACCACAACAGTGAGAGTAAAACGTCCTAAGAAACCCCCGGGATGGTTAATCCGGTCAACAAATGCCCGCAGAAGTCGGATGTGCCGGCCTAACGGCGCAAAAACGCAGCTTTGCTGTAAACAGGCACAACGCAATCACATCCGGAAAAAAAAACTCTGGATGAACGCAGAAGAAGAAGAAGAAGAAGAAGAAGAAGAAGAAGAAGAAGAAGAAGAAGAAGAAGAAGAAGAAGAAGAAGAAGAAGAAGAAGAAGAAGAAGAAGAAGAAGAAGAAGAAGAAGAAGAAGAAGAAGAAGAAGAAGAAGAAGAAGAAGAAGAAGAAGAAGAAGAAGAAATTACATGCTGAGTCTGATATTGAGGACTTTAGATTCTCTATTTCTGATTGAAAGAAGCAGCTGAAATCCTCGCATGTTATAGTGCTTGGTATTGCTGACTCTGAAGGGTGTTTCTTGTTGGTTAGCAAGTTAATAGCCTTCCATATATTTGTGTTGTTTGATTTATCTACTATCAAATTTTTGAAATGATCTTTCTTAATCCTACGAATTTCATATTTAACTTTATTTCTTAGTCTGCGGTAATTGATACAATCTTTATTTTTGTGCGCTGTTTCTCGTTCTCTCATGATTTCGAGAACTTCACTAGTCACCCGTGGAGAATTATGTTGATTCTTGACTCGAATTTCTTTAACTGGCACATGTTTATCAAACACACTGTAGACTGTCTTTGTCCAGTAAGCTAGTGCATCATCCGGATCAGGAAGTTGGTAAACATGCTCAAGGGGTGCATTTTTGAGTCGTCTAAAAATAAACAATGGTTGAGAGCTTTTAGATTTCTAAATTTGATGCCTAAATGTTTATTTTTAGGAGTTTTGAACCCAATTTTTCGACCATGTACAACATATTGGGTACTTGTCACTAACTGCACTAACAGGAACAGAACATTCAATAATATTAACTGGACAAGTAACATATATATGATCAATTATAGTTGAGGAGGTGATGTAACCCTTGTAGGACGGTTTATTATTTGTTTGAAATCGTAAGATAGAATGATATCGTCCCATGTCTGGTTGGATTTAGTAATATCTACGTTAAAGTCACCTAATGTCATGACTTCTCTACCTGCTGTAAACACTCTATCCATCATTGTGGTGAAACAGTCATACCAAGTGTACCCAGCACACGGATTCCGATATAGGTATCCAATGAGAAACGGTTGCTGGCTGGCTGGCTTCACCTCTAACCAAACAAATTCTATCTCTAGTGGCTCGAGATCACTTCTACTGGAACAGTTGAGAGAATTGGAAATGTATACAACAATACCTGTCTCTAATTTTTTATTTGCGTCTCTTCGAATTACTTTAAACTCCTTAAGAGAGATTTCAGAGTCGGTTATTTTGTCGTTGAGACGACTTTCTGTCATTCCAAACACATGGAACTGTTTGCACAGTATTAATGAAAGCTCGGGTAATTTATTGAGCAAATGATTAGCCACTAATCGTGATTGGCGAACATTGCACAATGAAAGGATGATGTCGCTTGTGGTAGAAACTTTCAGAGTTTTTGAAACTTTATTTAATAGTAGTTAAGGCTATTAGATGGGGTAGGAAAATGTCTGTGCTGGAGTGACATCATGAAAGCTTGGTGTAGGGATGCAGGATTGTATTGCATTAGCTGTTGAAGTTGACGGTTCCACTGATAGGAGTGTAGATTACCGTCCAAAGAGGGACCACTGCTATGAGAGCTACTGGAAGTGCCTACATTAGAAGCGGGCATCGGGGGCACAACAACATTGTTTAACGGTGTTCCCTTTGACATGATAGGGGGAGGCTCTTTATGGGTAACGGAAGAAACAAAGCATCATAGTTAGCAACACTGGGATTGAAGCGTGGGTTGCTTTTCACGGCATTGTATTCCTGGGGTATAGGCAATGGTGGTGTAGGAGGAGAAGGAGTGTTTTCTGAACACTTAGAGGTGGCTGTCGCCGGAGGTGAAATTCGGTTTACTCCTGTAACTGGTGCTGGTTGTTGTGCACGTTCGGGATATTTTATGTTCTTCGCTAGTATACTATTTCCTAGCTTGCAACAATGTATTTAAACCCTGTATAGTTTTTTCTTAGGAGCCCCGGACGACGAAGTAAAGTACGGGGTGTTTGTTATTAATGAAATTAATGTTATTATCTTTACAAAATTTATATAGAGTTAGATTGGCAGCATCGGCAGTAAGACGCAGGAATCCATAATATGGTGGAATGATGGATGAAATGAACATAGATCAGTTAGGAAATTTATTGCGCAACGGTACCTCCAATGTAGCTAGCTGTGAGGTGCTTTTGATTTTATTATCCATTATGTCGTTGACCCCAATATGGACTGTTGCTTTCCTAATTCTGTCGTTCATTTTGAATTTTCTCAGTGTAACGGTCAGCCTATCAATGTCAGCGCCTGGTAGAGGGTAGATTGAAGTTGACTTGCTGTCAGAAGATGAATGCGATCACTATATACTCCCTTCAGCAGAGAATCTCCAATGATGACATGTGTTGAACAGTCTTCAATTGTTATTTCACGTTGTTAGCGTGTCCGCTTGGACTGTTTTTGCCACTGACCACTGTGGTCTTTCTTGTGTTCTTGTTTATTATAGCTTGCTTGCGTTGGTTGTTGATGCCTAGTAGTGGTAACAACTGAGCTCTGTGATTCCTGGTCTGCTGCTGGAGTCTACACTTAAGGCCGGGAACCTGTTGCTGATATGCACATCAATGGGGTAGATGGACAGTGTGCGTTCAACGGGTTTAGTAGTGTTGCTAACTGTAGAAACTGTCCGTATGTCATTTTGCGACGAACCTTCACTTGTCATAAACATCTCTGAAGCACCATGGATACTTTCTGTTTGTGTACTTTTATCAAATGACTGTGCACTTTTTAATTTCAAAGCACGTATGGATGCTTTAAAAGTTTCCTTCTCTTCTTTAAGGAGGCGGATTTCTACTCGAAGAAGAATGTTTTCGTTTTTAAATACAGCAATGATATTAGTGGTGTTGCTGGTAATAAAATCTTTTAACCTCATCTCCAAAGCCTGAATTAATTCATGACAATCATTGTGGATCTGTGATTCGGCCGAAGAAAGAGTGTTTGAAGGTGATGTGCAGGTTTCATCAGATTGAGCTGGTGAATTCTGTTGTATGTCCAGCTGGAATTCAGTGTCTGATTGTTCACTAGACAACACGATTGAGGTTCGGGATGAAGATGATCGATTCATTCGCTGAGCTGGCGTGCTCGCCAACATTTGTCCCGTCTTGTTTTTGTTTACATTGTGCCGCTTGGACATAGTTGATGACCGCAATTTGGAGGACATTTTGGCAATATAAGCAGCTCGATAAGGCAAGGAGTAAATAAAATTGCAGGCCTTTCTGTAGAGCGTGCGTGATGTTTATCTTAAGAGTGATAGCTAAGTCCGTGTAAGGTAATGTAGTTAGTTCCACAGTAGATGTTGGGTTTGGTGTGAAGCACTAGGAATAGTGGTAGCTAAGTCAGTGTAAGGTAATGTAGTTCCACATCAGATATTGGGTTGGGTGTGAAGTACTATGAAGAGTGGTAGCTACGTCGGTGTAAGGTAATGTAATTCCACATCAGATATTGAGTTGGGTGTGAAGTGCTAGGCCTTTTCATATTCTAGGCAACGACAAATAAGGTAGGGTGACCAGTTTCCTTCTACGTCACCTTTTCTTCTCAGATAATTCCCAGAAAATGCAAGCAATTGTCTGGTACTCATGATTTTTTTTTAAAGCTGGGTCTACTCCACTGTCCTACTGGAGGGAAAAATAATCCTTCCTTAGATCACATTTCGGATATTAATCTGAAGAGAACTGTCGTCGATAGGGATATGTAACACGGGCATAGTTTAAGTAATAGTTTTGACAGAGTGGATTACTCTAGGTCAGAGGCTTAGAGGTTACCAAACTACGGACCGCGGGCCGGATTCGGCCCGCGGTGTCAGTTCATCAGGCCATCCGATGGCACTCGAATTTTCTTGATAAAACTTATGGAACACGAGACGTCGTGATACAATTTAAATTTAAATATTATGTTTACAATACTAGGAGAGCCAGTATCCCTGGTCGAGGGGTTAGCAGCTTTCTCCGTAACCCCGAATACTCTCGTGGTAGACGTGAACGCACGATAATTGGAAGCGGTTCGAGTCACGCCAGTGACTTATGGAGCCTGTCGCTCAGAAAGTCGTGTCGTGCTGATGAGCGTAATCTAGCCTAGGAATCAACATACAGCTGAAAGATGCTGATGTTGACCGCAATATCCTGAAACAGGATGAAAACGCGGGAAAAAAATACTAGGAGATCTTCACACGTGCGAGACCTCCTGGCTACTACGTGCCTTAAATTTAATATTTTCAATTTTAATTTATTGTATCTAGATTTTCCTGTTTATTGTAATGTTTGCTTATTTCGCGCCATCCCAAATCCTTCCCCGGCTCGTGGTAGCTCTGCCTACGCTCTGGCGTTACCATGGTTTCCATGGCAAAACACACAAACACGCATCTTTCCCGCCCCCCCCCCCCCCAGATGCGTCCGACTGTCAATACAGGTCCTACGCTCCAGAAATATTTACTTCTTTTTGCCTGTCATCCATCTTTATATGTAAGTAACAATGGTTTCTTTGTTTGACAGTGATAGGTAAGTGAACTACAAGTGTGAATAGATGTAATAAAGTAGCAAACATAGCATAAAAATGAAATAGAATCCTCGTGCTATTACGAAAATACTATCCTTAGCTCAGAAAAATTCCCCGGTCAAGGTATTAATCGAGCTGGTCTTTAGGCCAGTATTTTTTAACCTTTCTGCTGGATCTCTAGGCTGTTTATTTATGCCGGCCCTATTTATATATTTTCAAACCTTATTATGTTATAAATTATGTTACCAAATGTACCTATAAACTGTATATGTACCTTTGGTGAGCCATAGCTTCACCATTGACCCCTAGTCCTCTGCTTTCCTTGTGTTTCAGTATGATTTTAATTATGCTTCTAATTCAATGTCTTTTCCATTTTCAGATCCCGTTTACTTCACCCTTCATTACGCCACTAAGACAATAAAAGTGGAAGTCCAAGTGTCTCGTTTTCAAAGAAGAATGGGGAATAAAGTACTTTTTTATGGAAAAAAGGACCAGAAAATCAGTCGCGAAATATGCAGCGAAAGCGTTGACATTTTGAAAGAGTACAATCTTCGGCATCACTATGAAACAAAACATCTATCAACATATTTAAAGTTTTCTGGAAAGTTACTCTCTGAGAAATATGAGTCCATGAAACGTAGTTTTGAAACACAAAGAAATCTCTTTGCGAGAAAGTTTGCTGAAATTGAATATATCACTCGTACAAGTTACAAAATAGTGCATAAGATGGCAGAACGAGGAAAACCGTTTACTGATGGCAACTTCATCAAAGAGTGTATGATGGAAGCAACAAATGACTTATGTCATGAGAAAGCCGAATTTTTGGGAACTATCAGCCTTTAGGCAAGTTCGGTTGTGCGGAGAACAGAAAAACTTAGAAAGAACATAGTGCTATAGGCACGCGAGAAAGCTAGGCACTTGTGGTATTCTCTGGCGCTGGGTGAGTCTACGGATCCCTCGAGTACGTCACAACTTCTCGTGTTCATTCGTGGTGTCAATTTGGACTTTCAGATAACGGAAGAGTTGGCATCCGTTTGCAGCAAGCATGGAACAACAACAACAGGAAAAGACATTTTCGTGGAAGTGCAAAACATTTTTGCAAGACTATAACCTTCAGTAGAATCAGCTTCGATGGGTTACAGTTGATTGAGGAAAAAAACAGAACTGAAGTGAGGAAGGGTCTGGTGAGGCAGATCAGGATTCAACTGGAGTATTTGCAAATTCCGGGCGCTCTGTTCATACACTGTATCATACATCAGCAAGCACTCTGTGGGAAAGACTTAGATATTTCTTGTGTAATGAAACCTGTCGTTACTGCTGTGAACTTCATTCGCGTACATGAACCCAATCACCATCAGTTCTATGCTTTACTTGAAGAAATCGATTCTGAATTCTGTGACTTGCCTTATCACACATTAGTGAGGTGGCTCAGCTGCGGTAAAGTCCTGTTTCGTTTTTATAAGCTCCGAAACGTAATAGATGTTTTCCTCACTGAAAACGATAGAACTGATTGCCAAGAGCCGGACCTCACTCACTCAATGTCCGACATCTTGGTTTCTCGTCTAAGGTTTATAAGATTTTAGCAGAAAGATCTCAATCGGCTCGTATAGCTAATGTACAAGTCTTTCGTGCTCACAACGCAAGTTCAACTCGTCCTCAGAGTACAAGATAACCTTTATTACAGCACAGTTCTTCACATGGTCGCCATCGTACACCGCCAGCCATTGCCTTTCAGCGTTCTGTGTACGACCATCCCACACACTGTCTGTCCATTAAGAATCACAAGCACAACTAATCGTTAATTGTCCCTGCTATTGGTGTACACTATCGACTGTCGCTACACTTCACTGCTAAACACTAGTATCAGATTTATTTATGTACTTACATCACCCTGGTGGCGAACGTGTCACGGCGTGTCTCTCGCTCCGCCATTCTTCTCAGCTTGTTCACAACACGGGGTCAGCTCTTTCACCACAACTGGGTGCTATTGACTGGCCCATTGTTGGTCGTTGACTGCCGTGTACTACTTATTAACTCACAGCGTTCTTGAACACGAACTCTCTTTCACAGTTGACTGCAACTTCCATAACTGCAACCTTCGCAAAATGCCTTCAAATCACAGAACTTCGACAAACGCGACCTGTTTGCCTCACGCCCCAGCTTCGTATGTCCGAGCACAACCTTCTTCCGGCTTTGACCTGGACGCGTCACGTGACCACATTAGCTCCGCTCACTAGTCTGCCCGTCTTCGCTTGCATTTTTGAACTGTCTGTATACAATACTTTCTACGCTTGACACCCTTGCTGTGTTTCGCGTAATCCATCTCATGGCACTGATCCATAGCTGTCAGATCCTACCTGGCTGTCAAGGTTGTACCACATGGATGAACTGAACTTTAAACTTCATGGAACGGATCTCTACAGAATCATCAAAGGATTTCGGAGAAAGCTGTCATTGTTTGAAGCACAACTGGAAGGAGAACACTTTTTTTTTTCATATTCACTGTTTCAAATATTTTTGAGCTACAATCGAAGAAGATCTCAACCTCGACTTTCCGATAAAAATTATTCGTAGCTTGAAGAAGCATTTTTTGGAGAGATTTTCAGATCTTGACAGAATCGAGAGTGACATTCTGCTGTTCCAGAATCCGTTTGATTGTACCCTTTATGATGTGCCACATGAACTACAGTTGGAGCTCATTGATTTGCAAGCAAATGACTTGTTGAAAGAGAAGCACAGAGAAGGAAAACGTGTTGAATTTTCCCTCTGCTTACATAATGTTGAGTTTCCGAAACTGAAGAAATTTGCCGCTGGTATGGCATCAGTATTTGGAACAACTTATGTCTGTGAACAAACATTTTCAAAAATGAAGTTTGTGAAGTCAACACATCGAACGAGATTGACAGGTGAACATTTCAAAGCAATTCTCTTGATTGGATGCAGCAATTCCAAACCAAACATTGATGATATCTTGAAAGCCAAACGTCAGTTTCACAAATCTCACTAACACTTTTAGCTGCTTAGTTTGTGAGATTCGGATATGTGGACACTAGGTCTGATGTAACTATCTTTTTGCTTACGTCGCTTCTTTCATAACTGTTTTAGTAAATAATTATGTTGGGTTTTGTTTGTTTGTTTGTTTGTTTGTTTTTTTGTGCAGTGCACGCCACACACCCATGATTAACATGGAATGCTAAACTTAGTTTTTCGTCTTTTTTCCTAGAGCTTTCGTTCTGGGTGGAAAGTATGGAAAGAATGATTATGCGGCCCGCGCTCGTCACTTTGTCAGTTATCCGGCCCGCTGTGAAAAAAGTTTGGTGACACCTGCTCTAGATACACGATTGTCGCAAGTGCCACATTGGCATTGAAAAAATATGACTCGGCCAAATAATGCAGCATTTGGCTAACAGTCATTTTGCATACCAACTTCAATGAAGATGTATGTATGGTGGAGGGAAAAAAACATGTCAGGAAAAATTTTCTGGCGGATTAAAGTACTTGCAGCAAACTGTGATGCTCATTAGCGGTATTTATGTCATTATTTGAAAATGCACGAAGACGACGACGACGACGACGACGACGAAGAAGAAGAAGAAGAAGAAGAAGAAGAAGAAGAAGAAGAAGAAGAAGAAGAAGAAGAAGAAGAAGAAGAAGAAGAAGAAGAAGAAGAAGAAGAAGAAGAAGAAGAAGAAGAAGACGGAGGTGGAGGAGGAGGAGGAGGAGGAGGAGAAGAAGAAGAACCAGGAAATCCATCCATCCTCTATGACTATGTGCCATGCCGGTAAGCGTGGACGGTCATAATTCGCTATTTCACTCGATCACCAGAATCGTGGATCAGCTCAGTGTTCTTGTCTCCACTACGCCACGCGGTCAAGCCATCCAGGTATTTACTTCTCTGCCTTCCCCTTGTTCTCTTCCCCTCGATCTTGCCAGTTGTCACCAAGTTCTCTGATTTAGTTTCCTTATAACATGTCCAAAATATGTTGACTGTCTACGTCTAATTTCTCTAATCAGTTTACGATTTTAATTTGTTTCTTGTAGGACTTGGTCATTGGTTTTTCTGCCTAAACATGGTATTCTTTGCATTCTCCCCAGAAACCACATTTCCACAGCCATCAGATTTTTTCAGCTTGACTGCTCATTATCCATGCTTCACATCTATACAAAAGTATAGGCTCTATGTAGCACCTCATCACTATTTTTCTCGTACCAGTTGACATCTTTTTCTTGGTCAGTATGTTTTTCATCTTGCAAAAGGCTACCTTCGCCGTGGCGATTGTCGTTCTAATCTCTTCAAAGCATCTCCCATCAGATGTTATGACTGTTCCGAGATAACTGTACCGATTCACTTGTTTAAGAATATTCTCATTTACCCGTAGATTACATTGTGGTATTTCGTTCTTCCTTGAGACAACCATAATCGTGGAGAGAAAAAAGAAATTTTAAAGTGGCGATGAAAAGTTGCATTTTATGGTTTTAGAAGGCAAAACAAAATGACGAAGCCAAGGGAATTACTCAGACAATTTTCTTTAACGAAATTTGAGACGTTTTCGTTGTTTTATCGGGCTTCCAAAAACACACAGTAGCATCCTTGGTGGAAGAATCTGAAGTTAAAAAGCTAATTTGCGAGAACGCTTGGTTCATATGTTGGCCTATTAAAAGAAATCGATGGAGATCACCGTGAACAATCTCGCGGCAATTCTTTAGGCGAGATGATATGAAGCAATCGTTATGGTCAAAGCCCTCAACAAGCCAACGACATTCCTGCATGGACGAGGCTGCTAGCCACTTTGAGGATGTTGACACCCTCGTCGTCTCCATCTTATTACGTACAACATAACAGAACCAACCAACAGTGCTTCCTCTTAACGTTTTCGTAATAAATAGATCCACCATAACAAGCCGATGTGTTTGGTATTTGTAATTTCGTCTACACTTGGTCTATGCACATTTGTTTAACGCTTTAAACTCAAGCGTATTCCATACACGTACTACTACTACTGGGCCGATTTTTGGTTGTGGATTAACTTTCCTTGTTACCAGTGTCCCTCGCCATCAGACAATCCCAAAACCCAATCAGGCTTCTGAGGTCGTTGTAATTTACACCCCCAAATCAAGGACGAGAGGTCAACATGCTAGTCAAACTGACCGGTGTAGGGGTTACACCTGCCACATGAAATCAGTCGGGGAACCCTTTGAGGCCACTAAGATAGTTCATAAATAAACACACGTAGTATTGTTAGGCGCTCATAGAAGAAGAAGTAGGAAACCTGCTACCTAGGCATCAGCTCACCGGAAGTTTCAGAGCTAGAGCTCTTATCCATTCGACCATGCTGAGCTTCAAGATAGAACTTGATGGAAATCAATTGCTGTCAGTATTCATTGTGGATGCAACACTGGTGATGTTGTTTATGATGATGTAGGTGAATTAGCCTGCATCGAAGTGAACTTGTTCCTTCAGCAAGGATCTGACATCATCCGGATGCCACTGGTTCGAATACCGGTATGCCGACAACTTCCAGTGTGTATATTGTCAGGAGTGCCCTTTGGTCTGTATCTCTTTATGATAGATTTAAAGGCACACAACATGTAGACTGAATCAATTGTTCGTCTTTGTTCAAGAACATTATGTGTGCAGCCGGACATAGAGATCGGGAGTGCGTATACCTCTGAAGTCGCCTTTCGGCGACGGGTTTAGTAAGCGCCGCCCAACATTTGTCACCAACAGAAAGCAGGCAGTACCATCTACTGTCATACAACCGCATCAGCCGTATTTGACTAAGACCTGACACAGAAAACGAGTTTACGTAACAACATAGTAATGTGACCTACTCGATGGCGCAAGCGCCTATGTCTCTTCGCAGATCTCAACCCTGTGTGTTCTGAATAAATTCTATTGATTATATTCCTTCATGCCACAGTCTTATTATATATCAATATACTCGGGTACGGAAACATCCGAATGTACATTTGTCTATAAAACGAAAGATAATAAATAATAAGCATATTCATACGAAATTTATACTACCAATGTCAAACTGGGACTTTATCTAATATCATACATACATGCCGGTCTTCGTGGCGAAGGGCTTACGAACGAGGTTCGTGATCCCGTATACCCGCGTTCGAAACACAGCTGTGCGCGATTTGGCAGCAGACCACGTTGCGCTAGTTGTTTACGTAAATGGTATAGGTGCCAGTAGTTCAGAAAGTAATGGCAAACTACGGAACGTAAACTTGCCAAGACATCAACAGCAGCAAAACATGCTGATGTTGACTGCAAACGTCCTGTAGGCCTAAAGGATATGCAACTAACTAGCACACGTACACAATATCAACACTTGAGAAGAGCTGTCAACTTAGCCATCAAATACTGAGTAAGAAATTATGTCATCAGACAAGACAGTGGAATCAACACCTTATGCGACATATACTGAAAGGCCGAAGATTAAATAGTTTGGCTATCTCGTTAGAATGCAACAATAGCGGTTACCAATACTGAAGCTATACCAAAAATGATCTCATACGAGAGCAAGAGTGCGCCCTAGAAGAAAATGGATTGACGACATCAACGATATTTTTGTCACACGGAATGACTATCCAGTGCCATCCACTGGGCGCTGAAACATAAACTATTCCTCCTCACGACGCTTGACGGCAAACGTGGAAAACGATGATGATGTTACTATTTAGCTTATCCAGCATCATTTATATCGGTCTGGCTCTTGACCTGTTACCTATTAATGTCGTTATCTGACTCTGCTCTATAGAATCCCGTGAAATCTTGTAGAGATAATGTGGTAGTTTCCCCTTGAGTTCCACATTCGCACGGGATTGTTACATCTGCCTTTGACAGCAATTTCCGGCTGTCAGGACAAGTGTTTATATTATAACGGTATCAAAACTTAGCGGACACCGTTATCGCCACATCATCATTTTTGTGTAGAGTAATGCATGCCATTTTGTTAATGTTTTGTACCAATTTATGTAACAGTCTGATTATATTTTAACATACATCTGTAACATAAGCAGCAAATTTACGAAACATGGACCATTTTATATTATTGGTGACATGTTAATAACTACAATAAACCTTCCCCTGATCACTCTCTTTCCATTAGAAACCAGCAACGAACATGATCACGTGACAGCGAGCGAACACATTTCCTTTTCACACCACCATTGCTAAAAACTGAAGATGAACACGCCAGCAGCTCCGGCTATTGTTCAACGAGCGGTTGTCAAACAGGTATATCCTTTATATATTCTTATATCTTGAGACAAGGCAACACTGTTTTGTTTAGTTTAACAAGTTTCAGTTGTATTTTGTTTGCTTTCTAGACTTGCAACTCAGGTTGATAATTTTTCGTGAATCCTGTTGAATGTGTAGTCTCGTTTCTGCTGAAGACCAGTGCAGTGATGACATACATAGTACATAGTAATAGTATTATAGTAAAGCCCATTTGCTATTTTGAGTCTTTACTGACCTCGGATAACCATTCCTGTGTTCCCCAAAAATGTGCATGCACCAAGATTTAATTTAATTTATTTATGTTTGTTGATTTCAAGTTAAGAAAACTGTTTATTGTTTATAAATTGTGCTGTCAGTCATCCTGGATCATGTTCTATTTGAGTTTCAGAAAAGAGAATATTGAGCAATCTAAAATTTTTTTTTTTAAATATGCTTCAAAGATGAGGGCGGGGGGAGGGCAGAGGAAGAGGAGACATCTTTTAATAGATTTACATACTGAAATGCATAACAGAAGTACAAGTATAATAAAGTAAACACTAAAAAAAGCATCTTTTCCATGCCTTGGAAGGATACTGGGTCGGGTATATGTGTTGCTAGCCCTGTGTATTTTTATAGGTCAGTAGTCACTTGATGGGTGACGTGGTCAATATCATGCCAACTGCCTTTATGTTGCGTCATCATAGAACATTTCCAGGTAGCTTACCCATTTAAGACTGGGTCAGCTTGGAAACCCAGGTCTTTTTTATTTTTAAAGCCTTGTTTCGAATTAGTTAGTTAGTCGACAGGTCATCCTCATTGCACATCAAAACATTCAGTCCTTAAGTGCTCGGATCCCCTCCTCGGTAAATCCTGCAGTGTGTAGTGGCTAACTACATCGTTCTCTGTTGGTTTATTAATCTTCTTTGGCTTCCTGCGTAGTGTTCTTCTTTGGCCACGCCTCTTTTAACTTGCTGTTCTCACAGCCTGACCATGGTTGGAATATCTTCAGCTTCACCCATCCATGACTCTTTTTAACCTGCTGCCCTTTAGCTTCTTAGTTTCCATTTGCAAGGATGTTTTCGCTATACAGTGTATGTTGTATGTTTGCGTTGACTCTAAGGCAGGCTCGTGCTTGGCAAATTTCTATTCTGTCCCCCATGGTTGGAAAATCAAGAAGGTAGCGCATCGCCCTGCATGCTGTATATCTTGTACATCCAAGAATAATATGCATAGCTTCGTTCTGTATCCTTTCCATCTGCTTATGGCTAAGAGTCGCCATCGCATACTCCAAAACAGACATGACCAACCCCTCGTACAGAAGACATAGATGGCGCTGCTCACAGTTTGCTGCCGCCATCACCCGCATCGCTGCCAAACCCCGCTTGGCCTTTGTTATCACCTGGTCTATGTGCACATTATAAGCAAGGCTTCGATCGAACCGTATCCCCAGGTAATTCATTGCCTGCGTTCTTTCCACCGTCTCTGAACACAGCATTACAGTTGGTGTTGGAGTGTTGACAATATGATTATTCAACGAGAACCAAGTCACTGTTGCCTTTGTTGGGTTGACCATTGCCCCAGCTTCATCACACCAAGTACTTATGCGATTGAGTTCGGTTTGTAGTTCCACAGCAACCTCCTCTCTATCCTTCCCCTGACGATACACTAAAACATCATCGGCATATGACAATGTCCTGCCAGGTCCAGTGATCTGCTCACTGGTGATTCTCACTGTGTAGGCGTTGAACAGTACCGGAGATAATGGTGATCCCTGTGGTAGGCCAGGATATATTGTTGTTGGTTCCGAAGTCCAACTGCCACATCTAAAAACTACTTTCCGTTGGAAGAGGGCTGCAGCGATCCAACTAAGGAGGAATGGACTTACGTTTAGCTTGAGAAGCTGAAACATTAAAAAATCCAGTGGTACTCTGTTGTATGCATCCTCAAGATCAATCGCTGCAGCAACGGTTTCAGTGCCTGAGTGGAAACCTTCATAGACATCCTGGGCAAAGACTGCTGCATTGGTCCAGGTTTCTCTCTTTGGACGGTACCCACCCAGGGTGGGTGGGAAAACACCTTGCCTCTCTAGTTGGCTTGATATTTTCCTGGCAATTACCTTCTCCAGCAGCTTGCCTATTGTATTCTGCATGGTTATAATTCGATATCCCTGAATTTTTGTGTGGTCTTTGTCAGGCTTCGGCAAGGGAATCAGATAGCTGTGTAACCATTCCTCCTTGATGCTAGCACTCCCTATACTGTTGTTGTACATGTCTGCTAGTTTCTCTAGCTCATTGTCGGTACACCTATTTATGTCGTCTTATCTTATGCCATCAGGACCTGGAGCACTGTTTTTTGATCGTCGAAGCACAGCCTTGATTTCTTTCACTGTCACTGTGTCTTCATCCGAAGTGTTCTGGGCCTTGCATCTGTCTGAGGTGACCTCCTTGGCCAGATTTCGGCCTCCCATGTCTGTCTGGTTGCTTTGCTCAAGGTAGCGTTCAAAGAGGGCTTTGCCCTTGTCCTCGTCAGTCCTCTGCCAGATGAGGTCAGCACCTTGGAAGTCAGAAATGCTCTTATTCTTGACTACACCACTCATGCTTTTATGTAGTCGCCAGAACAATTTCAGTGACTTGTCTGTGCTTACTCTTTGACACACCTCTGCCCATTTTTCGCTTTTAACAACCTTGACCAGTTTTTTGAAGTAGCTTACTTTTGTGTGCATCTCTCTTTCTAAGTGCAAGCAGGGACTAGGATGACCAGCTCTGTTCTTCTTGGCATTTTGCCATCTCCTTACAGCACTACGCTTATCCACCCAAGCCTTCTCCACATCCCAGCTTTTTTTCCTGCCCTGAAACGTTCTGCGCTTGTCACATCTTATTTTACTCACCACATCTTGCCCTGTACTGTCATACTGGAACGTCTTTACCTTTAGCTTGTGCTGCCTGGTTCTGCCTTTCTCCAACAGTATGCTGCACGGGTGGTGGTCGCAGCCATGGTGTCCTAGGACACCCCATCTACACACTGTAGTGAGTGAAGGTGAAACTAGCGCCAGATCAATAGCACTGTCCTCATCGCCCGGACGGCTTGCTGTCCTGGTGACACAGCCACTGTTGATACAAACCAGGTCGATGGTTTCCAGTGCAGTCTCGAGCTCCTCCCCCTGTGTATTGGAGGAAGTGTTTCCCCATGATCTGCCTTTAGCGTTGAAGTCACCACAGAAAATAACATTTCTATCATGGCCTAATATGCCACTTAAGCACTGCCACTTCTGGGTGTCCACACTGGCATTGCGGGCATAAACATTAAACATTAACCACCACGAATGGTATACTGGAATGAACTCTCAACGCCTGTATTTGTATATCGTCACTGTCCCAACTGGACATGTCTAGCTCTGACGCCACCATGCTGTCGCGAACGAGAATAGCCATTCCCAGATGTCGTCTGTTGTAGAAACATTTGAAGCTGGCAATTTGGAGTAGCTGATCGCCCAGTCTCGTCTCCTGGAGTGCTACAATGTCGTTCCTGTAAACTAGGGTTTCTAAAATAGAGCCCCGTTGTTTTACACTGGCACAGTTCCAATATAGAATACGGATATTCCTGAGTCCTAGTCGGTGACACTTGAGTCTAAAACGCCTCAAACCTCCACGCTTACCTTGCTTCTTTTCCCCTGCGCGGCTACCACGCCGCTTCGGTATGTTGACTGCTGACCGCACGAAGAAAACACGTTGTTCCGCCATGTTGAAAAAAACGTAAACACAGACTGAAAACACCACACACGCTGCTGAAACTTAACTCAAGGATGGCTTCGCTCGATGCACGAACTCCGTAGCACCCGCGCAGATCTTGAGTAGAAACTCCTGGTTTTACATCCTGGCACACCAATTACACGCAAGAGATGAATAAATCCATCCCCTACGCGAAAAAGTTAACGAACACAAAACAACACGACCGTCCGTCGCCATCTTGAAATCGGAAATGATCTTGCAAAGCGCTACCTTCGCCAAGGCAGTTATTGTTCTAATCTCTTCAAGGCATCTCCCATCAAATGTTATGACTGTTCCGAGATAACTGTACCGATTCACTTGTTTAAGAATATGCCTATTTACTTGTATATTATATTGTATTTCCTTCTTCCCAGTGACGACCATAATCTGTGTCTTCTTACAATTCAATTCTAAGCCTAGTTGTTCACTGTGTGCAAGAACCGCATCTACTAAATGTTGCAGGTCCTATTCATTGTCTGCAATCATTTATCATTATACAAGCAGTTTTCCGTTTGATTGTCAGAGGTCACAGATACTTCACTGCAAGGTATTGTTTTTCATGTAAGTATTAGAACTCCTCCTTTGTGTCCTTCACGTTTGAAATGTAAGGCTTGATATCCTCTGACTGAGAATCTGTGATGGGTTTTGAGAAATGTCTCTTGAATGCATGCCACATCTATCTTTATGAAGATGATTTGTTAGTTGGACTTTCTTGTCAGAAACTCCTTCGGTATTCCACTGCTGTATGTTGAGTGTCCGGGGTGTTTTGTCAATAGCTCTTACCTTACTCCTCTGTGCCTTAACTCCACAGCACAGGGAAAGATGACCACCAGTAGTATTGGGTGGTTGTATCTTCATGTAGTGTTTCTCGTGTAGTTAGTTTGTTGTCTGTGTGTGTGTTCTGTGCTGACAAAGGCTTTAGCCACAACGCACATTTTGTTTCTTGTAATCGTGTTCTAGTAAAGTTCACAATATACTTCTCGTTTTTTGGTGATTCATTCATTGCCCATTGAGGCAGGGGCCCGGCACTATCACTGCCTGATGGGACTTCACATTTAATTTTGATTTGTGGCATCATGGATTGATTAAGCCACGTTGCACTGTTTTGTCAAGCATGTGGCTCAGTACCATCAGATTTCAACAAGCATTTTTCAGGTGTGCCCTCCCTAACGTTTGACTGTCCCCAGTCTACCTACACGGCAGCAGGTGCGTGTCTCTCTTCGTCTGGTTCCTATCCCCTGACATGTGGTCATTGGAACACGCAAGCCCTTCTACCACTTCAAGATGGAGACACATCAGAGGGGATCTTGCTTATGATCGAGAGGTTTTCCAGAAGGTTGTTATGGGAGCGAGGTTCTGCAAAGGACATACTAATGAATGAATTTATTTATAAAGATATTTTTTGTTTTTATTATTCTCAGGTCTTATCTGGAGATACTGTTGTATTGCGGGGTCAGCCCAAAGGAGGGCCACCACCAGAACGAACAGTATGTCTTTCAAACATTACTGCCCCTAAGCTAGCCAGGAGAGCTAATCCAAATGTTGAGAGTTCTGTGGAAACAAAAGATGAGGTGAGGTCTTTCTTCCGTGTGATATCTTTTCAAAAATAGGTTTACATTTTGGGTTTTTAAAATCGCATTTGTGATATGTGCCTTAAGTAAAAGAAGTTAGAGATTTTTTACATGCATTCGCTGCATGTCTCTTAAGACAGAAAGATAAGCAAACTTGCAGCTCTGCTGTTGACTGACACAAATACAGCTACGTCTAAAATAAAATATCAGATGAATGAAGAAGAAACGGCATAATATCATGCTGACCAGTTTGTTTTCTTAGTAAGGGGCTCTATCTAACTGTGGGTATGTTTTCTTTCCCAACAAAATGGCCAGGGCATATATCTGACAGCCTATTCTTTGCAATTTTCAACGCCGGGGAATTTTATAATGTGCACAACTTGCACACAAATGGCCTGTTTTTTGTTCTTGAGGCGAGAAGGCTAAATATTTTATTTCACTATCGAAGACATCCACAGAAAGTGTAATTCCATTAGATAGCAGTGGCTCTTGTAAACATTCCCAACTCTAAGCCTTGATTGAACCTGGCACGTTGTGAGTCTGAGGCGCGGCCACTGTATAACTTCTATGCCTAATAAGCTAAGATTGAGAAAAAATATTTCTAAATGAGATTAGAGTCAGACAAATAAAGTACTTTGGCTGTGTAAAGAGACATAGCTCCTACATCTGAACAGACAATGTCAGAAGATGGACTGAAAGAAGCATAGGTGAGGATGCAGGAGAGAGAGTGTTAGCGACTAATTACATTTGCTGGGAAGATGTCTTTTAGCAAGGCAAAGGGAGGGTGTTGGCAACTCATTACAGTCAGTGGGGAGATGTCTTTTAGCAAAGCAAAAAGATCTATTAGAGAATGTTTCTAGTGTGCTTTGTGTGGGTGTGGAAGGCAAGGAAAAACATTATTCCCAGGAATAAGTTGCTAGGCAGCCTCAAAACTAGATTATACTAGTCACACAAATCTTTGGACTAAGTAACTAGACATTATTATATCTTTAAACAAGGAGGGCAGTTATTGCCCGGAACAGGCTAATGAAAGTTGAACATTATACATAACTGTTAGGAAGTCTTCTGTGGTTATATAATGATAAGAGAGGCATTGGAAAATATGACAACTGAAAGGATCAGCACCAGAGAGGACGGCTGAAAGAAATGTTGCTGGATGGTTTAAGATGATAACAAGGAGAAGTATCATCAATAGAATTGATTTAGAGTCAGGACCGCCATCTGTGGTGAGACATGAATGCCTATACCACTTTGCTAAGCACATGAAGATGGGAAAAAGTGTCTGGAGTATATTTAGGTTTTATTGCTTATAATTGTTTTTTATCAATTGCCTTGGTTTGGTTTTGCCTTTGGTCAAATGGATATTAACTTTTTATCCTCAGCCGTGGGCATGGGAAGCACGAGAGTTTTTGAGGAAAAAACTGGTTGGCAAAGAGGTGGTTTTCACAGTGGAATACAAAGTGCCGGGCACAGGGAGAGAGTATGGGATCATATACCTGGGCAAAGGTAAAGTATTAGTTGTAGCTGTCTCATTCACTTTGCTGGGAGGGGGAGAGAGGGAGAAAGTAGAAGAAAAGATTCTGGATGTTCTAATATCATAGAATGGAAAGTCAACAATTTAATAAATTGATTAAAGCCACAAGATAATAAAGGTCTAGATGTACACCAGACTTGCTGGGAACTGGCCATCACCAGTGAAAAGTGACATACCCCACGTCCAGAATGTGTTCTTTGTATCTAAGGTTGCTCTTGTAGGTTCTTGTTTGCTTTCCAATCTAGCCACAGCAACATGTGCACATTGTGACAGTCACAGGGAGCTCATGGTGATGAAACAAACACTGCTCACATGGACACAAAAGTCATCAGTGGGAAAGCCCTGGAAAGAACTAAACAAATACCAGTGAATCAAGAGGTGAAGAAAAGAGCTGGATAGGATAGACATTGAGAAAACCTGAGAATAGTATAACTGGGACGATCTTTGGAATGTACAGGGCTAGAGATATAGAGGAAGACCAGAAAACTAATGAAAAAAAAAGAAAATCCCAGGTCCAGTCAGGGATGTGCACTACTGACGAGCTCAAATGAGAGCGAAACTCAGTGCTTCCACTACAACATGGACAAGGCCCACGGTTCATACCAGAATACGATCAGCATTGCCAGTAGTGGGTTGTGCTCAATCTTCAAACCTCAAATCCCACAACAACCAAATAAATCAAATAGAGTAAAGACAGAAATGAATTATATGAGGAGTGCACGAGTAGAGGTGCCTGTGATGGCGAAGAATAGGATGACTTGGAGTGAGCTGGTTGAAGGTGTATGTCCCAGGGAGGAATAAAGGGCACTAAAAGATCAGAGTGATAATTGCTGACATGACAGACAGCACAGGTTGACACAGACATCATGCAGCGGATAAAATTCACTTAAATCCAACCACACCACTTGGGAGCTCCACACCAGCAAACAGTCTTAAGCTGTGCCTGCAACAGACAGTAGCAGCAATACTAGAACTGCTTGTAGTCCCCAGCAGAAGTAGACAAAACTAAACTTAATTCAGAACCCAGAACTTTTTTTTCCAGGAGCCAGCATATTTATTTTTGCAAATACGGGCTAACAAATTATTGTGAATTCCGGTGCCAGGTAAAAATTTTCAGGCATCATGGCGATTTTCTACCCCTGGTCACCAGCTCACCTTATATAGCTGTTGTGAGTTGTGTTCAGTTGTCACATGAAGCAGTTGTCACATGAAGCAGTCGTTACCTGCCATGGAACATTAGAAATTTCAAATGATATCTTCTTCCTTTTCTCGCCTGTTATCTCCCAGCAGGGATGAGTAAGAGGGGTGTGGAAAGCCATGGCAGAAGAGGATACAGTGGCCGTTTTAGACTCGGAAGGTACCGGATTCAATCAAAGCATGGGATGTACTTTTTCTAAGAGTCATCGCTTTCTAATGATATCACACTCTCTCCTGATCTCTTGAGATCGGATCACTACCCTTCTCTGATTAGGATGAGAAACAGGTCATGTGTGCGAATTAGACAGTTCCAATTTGGAAATTGCAAAGAATAGACTAAGATGGCTGCTGTGGCCAAATTGTTAGGAAAGAAAACCTACCTACAGGTAGATAGAGCCCCTGACAGATGGAATCTGAATTCTGCAAGCCTTACACAAATGTATGCTGAAGTCGGACACACTGGTCTTTGGTGCATAACTAGGTGTAATGCACTCCCTCAAACAAGAATAAAGAAATCTCATAATAAAACATAAAAAGTTAGTTGCATATCCTTTACAGGACGTCACAGTCAACACCAGCATTGTTTGCTGCTGTGATCTCTTGGCAAGTTTACGTTGCCATTGCTTTCTGAACGACTAGCACTCATACTATTTTGTTTTAAAAAAAATCAAGGCAAGGCGGTCTGCTGCCAAATCGCCCACAGCTGTGTTTTGAACGCTGGTATGCAGGATTATGAACTGTGCACGAAATCCCTTCTCCGCGAAGCTGGCTATGGAACATAAGCCCTCAGCCAATTACAGAAACTTTGTAGGCTTGCCCATGAATGGTTGGATTTTACAGCTCAAGTTTTCAACGAATGAGGTAGCCAGACTCGGCCATCCTTCCTTAGTCGCCTCTTATGACATGCCTGATAGATTACAATTTTACTATTCTTTGTTTCCTATATGGATCACTGTAACACACGGTCATTCAGGTAATCTTACTGACAAAGAGCATCATTTTCTGAAAGTGTTAACGTACTGAATATTGCCAGAGAAACACTGATGTTTGGGCATGTGTCTCTTGACAGCCAAAATCCACGTAGAAGCTAGCTTAGTCTAGAACAATTTCTTGCTGTGTTTATTTCAGATACAACAGGTGAAAATATCACAGAGTCCTTAATATCTGAAGGTCTGGTTGACGTTAGAAAAACTGGGCTCAAGGCTGATGAGTATGTCCTCTTCGTTCTTTATGGCATTGTATGCATATCTGCTTGTATAATTTATTTTCCAGGTGCCTAAATTTACATGCCATGACGATTTTTTTTTGTCCGCTCATTTTGAACTCGAGCGTGATCAGGACATGTGCTACTACATCTAGTGCATTGGAGTGATTTTTTAATGTGGATTAGCTTTCCCTATTACCAGTGTCCCTCGTCGTCAGACGAACTCGCGCCAACTTCGGTGGTACTTGTAATTTACGTCCCCAAGTTAATGATGAGAAGTCAGCATTTTAGGCCAACTGAAAAGTATAGGGGTTGAACATGCATTCTTATCCATTTGGCCGTGCTGACTTGCACTTGCAATGAATGTACATTAAGCCGTAGCTTAAATGTTTACGCCTCTATTAACATTCAAATTGTTTTTTATGTACATTTATTGTGGGTTTATTTCCAGTTATTTTTACTTCTATTCACGTTGGTATTTTTCTTGAGAAAGGTATCAATTACCAAAATAACAGACAGGTGTGTTGTTTTATTTATACTCATCTTTGTAATTATTATATTCTTTGCATTCATTTTTCCACTGTGTTTCTTACTCTGTTTACCTGACAGCATGTATGTGTGTTTGTATTTGTTGTTTTTCCTCGGGATCTAAAAATACCTGTTTGTTTCATTAAAAAGGTTAGTTGTATGTCCTTTTCATGACATTATAATCAACCCCAGCATTTATTGGCTGTCTGTGATCTACTAGGCAATTCTATGTTCAGTAGTTTACCATTCCTCTCTCAACTGCTGACGCCTCATACCATCACAAACAACACAAAGTGATACTATCCTGTTCCAATCTAGATATAAGTGCTGAAAGTCAGAAAATGATTGTGTGCAAGATTATTTGCCAGTGTGCAAGAAATATGAACAGTGTAAACATTTGCTGCAGAATCTTCTGCTAAATTAACTAAATCTTATTTGGTAGTGTACTCAAGACTAAATTTCATTTGGTAGTGTTCTCAAGACGTCTTCTGTCTCTCTTTTGTATTCATGATGCAGCCAAAAATGTTTTCTTCAGATGTCTGAAAAGTCTATGCTTTGATGTGGCTGTTTTCAAAACATGTACATTACTGTTACTTTCCAATTTATTATTCACGATGTTCAATATTTTTGTGCGTTCAGACAGTTTCTTCAATACACATAGTTTGATGTCTGGTGGTAGTTTTAAGGATGTAAAAATTATAACACATATATGTTAGACATGAATGTTTTCAGATGGCGTGTGCAAAACATAGTCTTTGAGCTATTTCAAAACATTACAACCTAGTTTTATTTTATTTTTCTGTGTAGAATTTAGTTGCCTGAAGTTTGTGGTTCATACACAACACCATCTCAGTAACTGAAATACTTCTGCCATATTAAGGTTACAGTGGTTTGGAAAGATCAGTTATAGAGGACATGTTTCCCTTGAAGAAAGATGTTGGGTTTGATCAGCACGAAGATGGACACAGGCATTAAAAGCACCGTTGGCATGAACATGCATGATGGCAGCTTGCAAGGGATATTGAAGCTAGTTGGTGGGTCATGAGAGCAATGTTCTGAAAATTACCTGGTACTTGGAGATGAAGTTTGTGAACATATTTGCTGCTCAGTATCTAGTTGTTGGTTTATAGACAGATTTGCCTTTAGCTGTCATATTGTATAGATGAGAGAAGAGGCCGACCATGTACGAAGGGATTAACAAGAGTCAGTAGGAGTCTCGATATATGAAGCCCATAAATGGGCACTGTATAGGTTTCACCTCAACACTGCACGGTACAAGAGGAACAAGATAAATTTCTGTCTATTTTTTTATTACTGTATGTTTACTTTTTCTTCTGTAGACCCAGTTGATGTCTGAAAAATAGCACTTGCATTGAAGGCATCAGTATATTTTCATGTTTCTTGTCTTTTGCATCCAGTCCAGCCCAACAAAGACTTGCTCAACTGGAAGATGCTGCTAAGGCCGCTGGTAAAGGCAAGCATGCAGAGGAGGAAGCCAGTAAACACGTGCGCAACATTAAATGGACCATTGAAAATCCACGGCACTTCATTGATTCTCATCATAACAAACCACTGGATGGTAAGTGTCATACACAGGAGCTAGTTTAAATAAGAACACATGACTAAGAAACTTGATGAACGAAAAACAAAAATACATCGGCAGACATTTCAACCGATGTCTTTTTTTAACAGGGCAACAAAAACAAAACAGTTACACACAGATAGTACAAAAGAACACTTATCCATTCAGTGGTAGTCCGATAGATAAAGCTGGAATCAGAACAAGGAAAACTTGGAAAGGGAAAGAGATATAAATGAAAAATAGATGCATGTTTGTCAGTTTATATGCCTAGATTGGTGTCAGGTCTTAGTCAGATATGACTGAGCTGTCGTATGACAGTAGACGGTACTACCTGCTTTCTGTTAACACCGAATGTTGGGCGGCGCTAACCAAACCCGACACCCCTCACTGTGCCAACGGCTTCAGGTTGGTAGGGTGCAAGCCTTACCCTTGTGCGAGGAAATGCAACCTAAAGACTAAATGTCATGGTAGGGCAGAACAGGCCCTAGGCCTTGGTCGGAAACTGGTCTAGGATGGAAGCTTTGACAGGCGGACAGTTAGATCATTGCTTTGCTCATCCGGCAGCTTGTCTTGTTCCAGGCGCATTGGTGTTTTCTGGAGTAAACTAGGCAGGCAGAGAAAGGGATCATGCTGCATGGGCAACACATGGTCTCTAAATTCAGCCCAGGCTTTGTGTTATGGAGAGGTATAACTCTGTTTTACAAACTATCGTCTGTCAAGATGGCAAGGTGCCAGTCAGTCAGTCATACCTATATACGCAAATAGACACAGGCAGACACTCACAAGGACAAGCACACATGTTCGTGCACACGCACACACATACACATTCCTGTGCCTACAAAGTCTCCTATGGATTAAACAAGACTTTTACCACAAAAGTCCAAATATGTGCATACCCAAATCTTACATATTATAATTTTTAAATTTGTGCTGCAGCCCTTTAAATTTTCGGCTGTGGCCTAATTTTTAATGTGCTTCAGGTACCTTCAGAAATCCAAAATTGTCATCAAAGTTCTGTGTATTGGATTGGGTTCTGTTTTCTTTTTCAAAGATCTTCATTGCACACAGATAAATCAATGTGCTCAAATTGGAGGACTTATGATAATCTCAGTGTATATGTGAATCACATTTTTATGTACATATGCTGGGCAATGGTTGTATTTTAGTTTTCATTTGATCAATATACAGAAATGATCTTTGTCTCATTCTTGGATCAGATCTGTGTTCTTGTCCCGATAGTGCCATGTTGCCAAGCCATCTAGTTATCTCATCTTGCACATGATTTTTTAAATTTATTAGGTTATGATATTTTGGTGCAATGTTAAAATGATACTTATACAACCTGTCATTTTTCAGCTGTGATTGAACATGTGAGAGATGGTTGCACAGTGAGAGCATTTCTGTTGCCAACTTTTGAGTATGTGACTGTCATGCTCGCTGGAATCAAGGTAGATCCTTATTAAATGTCAAATATCATTAGGGTGAGTTATGCATGCTGGAATCAAGGTAGAAGCCTTATACCTTAGATGTCGTTAGGGTGAGTCATGCATGCTAGAATCAAGGTAGGTGCCGTATACCTTAGATGCTGTCATTAGGGTAAGTCATGCTTGCTGGAATCAGGGTAGTGCCTTATTATATCTTAGATGATGTCATTAGGGTGAGTGGCTGAGAGTTGATGCTATCTGGCTCAGGCTCACATACTAAGTTTGATTCCATCATAGGGCTGGGAAATTTTCCAAGAGCCGTTGGTATCTAACTATACCACATGTGCCCCAATCTCTATCCCTTTGCAGGGCACACGTTTTTCCATTTTCTAACTCTGAACAGGCAAGATTTTTCAGTAAGATGTAGGGTTATGTTAGTAAACATCAAATCTAAGGTGCTAGTGAACAGATTTTTGTGAAATAAAAAGCAAAATGAATGCAGATTATTTTACTCACTTGTGAAATAAATAATCCAATGTGCCAGTAATCCACACATGAACACAAATATTTACAAAATACAGCATATTTGTGATTGTCAGTCATCTATACAAACACACTTTCAGAATCAGAATCACTTTCTTCAAAGTCTGAGAGATCTGAAGTGTGTACACTGCTTACGCTGATATCACTGATGTCTAGCTCCGATTCATAGTCAACTTCGTGCTCTCCATTGTCACTTAAATTGAACCCAGGGAAATCTCCGCTATCACTTGAACGGACGCTTTCAGACATTTAGCCCATTCGGTAGTAAAGACGTTTTCGACCACTGTGCACTGTAAAGGGCTAGAGTAGTGAGATCAGATATCTAGCCTTCTTGGATACGGGTGAGGAATAAGAGGTCTCATCTCTCAGAGAAATTGCTGAGGTAGTCATTCTCTAACTGAATTGCTGTAATTTATGTTGTTCTTACAGTTTTGTTTGTCTTTTTATTTCTTCCAGTGTCCAATGAACAAGCAAGATCCAGATGGAAAGCAAGTTCCAGAGCCATTTATGGAAGAAGCCAAATTTTTTACAGAGTCTCGTCTGCTGCAGAAAGAGGTCAAAATCATTTTGGAAGGTGTTTCCAATCAGAATCTACTCGGAACTGTCTTACATCCAGTATGTGGTATTTTATTATACATCATAGATCCTGTCAATTTAGTTCTGTTTCAATGTCATTGGCCAGTCAGTTCTGTTTTGCTACAGTGTCATTGGCCAGAACTCCATCATTCGGTTCACACGTGCAATTTTTATGTGTGGAGACCCCAGGGGGTCATCGCTTCAGCTACAATTTGTGCTCTGTGTGAGACTCAGCCGGCTGCTCTGAGGAAGACTGAATCATATGATAAAGAACCTGATGCAATGAAGTCGTTTCTCTTGCCTTCAGCCCTTTAATCAACCATTATGCTTAAAAGTTGCCCATCATACAGCATCGGTTTTTAAAAAGTTTGTTGCATATTCTTTTACAGGACGTCATAGTCACCCCCAACTTTTTTTTTTTGCTGTTTGTGATCTCTTGGCAAGTTTACGTTCAGTGGTTTGCCATTGCTTTCTGAATGACCGACACCCATACCATTTTGTAAAAACCAACGCAGGGTGGACTGCTGCTAAATCGCATGTAGCTGTGTTTCGAGTGCGGTAAGCAGAATTGCAGTCTACGCCTGTAACCCTTCACCACAGCATCAAAGTAACTGAGTAATGCAGTGCTTTTTAGTTTTCAATTTAATGACACCACTTATGATTAAAGGCAGTTTTGTGAACTAATTTTCTGTCTGTTTTGTGATTGCAGAATGGCAACATTACCGAATTTCTACTGAAGGAGGGGTTTGCTCGCTGCGTAGACTGGTCTATGGGAGTGGTCACACAAGGTGCAGACAAGCTTAGGGCTGCAGAAAAGTAAGTTGCTAGGCATGGAGATAGAATGACTTCCTTGTGGGGATGAAGTAAGTGAAGACAAATATGATTTGCCAGAGGTTGGCTTGACAAGAGAGTTCATCAAAGTCTTTCTGTAGAGACTTTTAGATTCATGTTTGACTTCATTTTAACTGAGGTCTACAGGTCACAAGAAAGCGAGAACTGCAAACCTGTTCTGCTATGTCATAGTGAATCATAGATAGAGACCTTGGAGGCAGTAGAGATGTGGCTTCTGAGATGACTGCTGCAAATACCTTGGATGACCAGAGTAACTAAATATACCTGCCTGGAAAAGGCTAATGAAAGTAGAAAATATACATATAGGCTATGGACACAGACAACATGCGCGTGTCATGATGTAACAAATCTCAACAATGTATGATAAGAAAGGTGAAGACAGGCAGGCTTCAGTCAGAAAGGCAGGTTTCTATTCAACAATGAACAGTAGAGAGCATCAGTTGGGTTTTTTCCTCCAAGACATGCTGTGTGGCGGGAAATGAGCAGGCGGACAGATTGGCTGGGTATGCACCATTTGGTGGAGTATTGGGGCGTGCGAAGACAGATGTGGAATCATGTGCATAATGCAGAACAGTTAGCTCATCAAGGCTTGAAGAGAATGGCACCGCAGAGAGTGACCAGAGGATCTGGCCGGTACTCAGGGTTCTGAATAAAGGCCAGATGAACACACAATCAAATTGCTACTGGTACCTTTAGTATTGGGACTCTTCGCTGGCTGTTGCAGGTGATGACGGAGCACATATGGAAATGTCCTGAGTGCTGTGATGACGGTTCTTGACTCAGCTTAGCTCAGTAAGCGCTATGGCCTAGAATATATGAAGACCGAACATTTCCACATCACAATGGCAGTATTTGCTAAGGGATTACCTGTATCTGTGTTAATGTTGCTTGTTTTTTGCAGGTTGATATTTTTATGTTCAGTAGTTTGCCATTGCTTTCTGGAAAAGAATTTGTTTTAGTCCAACTTATTGATGCCTGTGCAGGGGGTGCATTCTGAAGAAAACTAATTAGCATTCATTGACAATGCAACTGTGTAATTTGATACAGAATAAAAACTAAACCGCAATTCATCATTATCGTCTTTAAGTGCTTTGCCGACTGATGTGGACCTACATGCTTTTCCACGCCTCGTGATTTCCAACAGTGCGTCAATTCCTGTACCATCGTTTTTCAGGAAAGGGGTAATCCTGTGGTCTGTACTGTCACAGGGTCTGAAATTGTAGATTTTGGAAACACTAGGTCAGTGTTTTGTGAGATTGGTGATGTCTTTCTTTTCTCACTGACTTCACGAATTAAGATCATAGTACATATTCTATGACTTCTGTGTAGACATTAAATTATTCTATGTTTTACAGTTAATTCTAATGTATGGTTCAGAATGATGGACAATTAATAAATGAACAGCAAATTCCCATGAAGTCATAGTAATGTGCTTTTACAGGATAGTGAAAAATACCACAGACAGCCAAATGATATCACAAAGTTTTGAATATGTCACTTTGCTTATTGACTGCTTAGGATCATGACTTCCAAGTGTCCTGCTAATGTGCTTGCCATCCTTAATTGCTGTTTTTTCGTTAATTTTTTATGTGACATACTTTTTTCCAGAGTCGCTAAAGATAAGAGGCTTCGGATATGGAAAGATTACAAGCCATCTGAAGCCAGTTTGAACATCAAGGATAAAGCATTCTCCGGCAAGGTAACTCATTTACTGCCCAATTTACACACAGGCTGTAAACTTAGTCTCTATTTTCTGCCTTTTATCCCCAATTGAGCACAGTTCCTCAACCAACTTACTCCAGGCCCGCTTACTCTGTTATCCCCGGCAGCTCCCTCTATGTCCTCGTATAGTATTATTATTCTCTGTCTCTAGTTCTTTTTTTTCTGTTTTTCTGTGCGTCTAACTTTATTTCTGTGGTTTCCAGAGAAGTCACTTTCTAGTTATACTATTGAAAGATATAAGCGTGTGTCCAATCAACGCCACCATTTTTCCGCACCTCTTCAAGATTTAAATTAAAATCTTTTTGCCCAGAGGCACATCTACAATTTAATAGTTCTTTATTTGCTTCCCGTACATCAGCCTGATCTATCTTTGTTTCTATTTACAAAATGAGATTGGGTGTTTGTTTTCATTCAATGACTGACTGTAGACTGACCCTTGAAAATATCCATAAGTGCTGCTAAAGATCTCTACAGCATAAACTAAATGATTGCATTCACCCTAAGACCACCATAGAACTCCTTAAGTGATGTTGAGAATCTGTGCAGGTGAAGACAAGAAGATCCCTGTGTCACTGGTGAATATTCCAATGAGCAGGGATAGAGAAATAAAAACATGTCGCCTGAAAATTTCTACCTGGCACTTGAATTTTCAATCATTTTCTTAAACTATTTGCAAAAATAAATATGATGGCTCCTAAGAAAATGTGGCTGGCTCCTGAATTATGTTTAGATTTTACTAGCTCTGCCAATGAGTGATTGCCAGAAATCAGATGTATCAATCTTTGTAAGTTTTGTTTTTGAATTGTCAGGGCTGTGGCTGTATACGCTCACCGTGTGCACACATGCGCGTGCACACACACACACACACATACACAACCCAAACACACCACCACAACAACACACACACCCACACACACACAATTTCTGGCAGCAAAGCGATTCTCCACATGTGGTTTGCCCAGGGGGCTATTTTGTGTCTTTCTCCTAGAGCTGCCCAAAGATGAGAGTATTGTGTGGTATGGTACACCATGTTTCCTCTGAAATTGTCAACTGAATTTTAACCCATTTAATTTTTTTTAATGGACTCGGACTGCCTGGTCAGCTCGCCCACAATGAGTACCAGGAAATGTTTTGGAAAGTAAAAGTGGTTGGCATTATACCAACCCCATCACCTACAGCAGTGGTTCTCAAGCATGCCTATAGGGCGACCCAAAACTCTTATCTTTGCTTTCTCCCCCACATATCTCCTAGATTCTAATGTTTTATCATCCAGTTACCTGCAGATATAGCAGCTCTATTGTTTCTTGTCATTTGATATCATTACAGCTAATACATTAAAATTTGGATTTAGAAAACCAAAAAAAGGTAAAGGGATTTCCATTGCAGATGCTGTCTTTGGAGTGTAAAATGTTAGTCCTCCACATATGCTAGAGCCCAGCATATTGAGGTGAGGTGGTTGGTGAGTTAGTTCTCCACATATGCTAGACCCCAGCATATTGAGGTGAGGTGGTTGGTTAGTCAGTCCTCCACATATGCTAGAGCCCAGCATATTGAGGTGAGGTAGTCAGTAGTACCTCTTCCTCACCACCTTTCCTTTCCAGACAATGTCTAGACAATGAAATGATCTGGTTTTTGAGGCTGGTGTACCCTGAAGCTGGACATCTTCCCACACAATTTCTAGTCAATGAAATGATCTGATTTTTTAGGCTGGTGTACCCTGAAGCTGTAAATCTTCCCACACAATTTCTAGTCAATGAAATGATCTGATTTTTTAGGCTGGTGTACCCTGAAGCTGTACATCTTCCCACACAATTTCTAGATAATAAAATGTTCTGGTTTTTGAGGCTGGTGTACCCTGAAGCTGTACATCTGCTTTCTTCTTCTGCCCTTTATCCTCCAGCAGGACATAGGGCTGAACCTCCAGCAGGACATTGGGCTGAACCTCCAGCAGGACATAGGGCTGAACCTCCAGCAGGACATAGGTCTGAACCTCCAGCAGGACATAGGCCTTCAGCCAACTGGCATCAAGCCGACCTTCTTTATGTGGCTTGTTCATGAATGGTTGGATTCTGTGGCCGAGTTTTTCTATCTGCTGACAACCCTTCATAGTCGCCTCTTATGGCATGCATGACGGGGTACAATGTCACTATTCTTTGCGTCCTTGCGGGCTCCAGTACAGTAACATAAGGCATTGAACTGTACTGGTTTGACAAAACAATTCTGCCACTGCGGGGGATTGAACTCTGACCACTAGCTTTGCCAGCAAGCATACTATTTTTAAGGAGTCTTTATGGCGAAGGGTCAAGCCATCTGGCTTGTGCTCTGAAGGTTGTGTTTGATTCAGACAAGCCGTCTGGCTTGTGCTCTGAAGGTTGTGAGTTTGGTTCCGAGCTACGTCTTTCGCTTCACAGGTTCATTTTTCTCTTAAGCACCTGGGAGTCATTGCTGGAGCTATGGAGTTTGGGCTTTATATGACGCTTTCGGCAGGCCGCCCTGTGGAAAGAGACAAGCCATATGGGAATAAGCCCGGTGCAATGAAGTCAATCCCTCTTGACTTTTTAAGATTTTGCTATGCGTGCTTCTGCAGCTGCACTGATTGTGTTTAAAACAATCCACGGGTGTTTGGTTTGGCAATTAATTGTTGGTGCCTTTACATTTCAGGTTGTGGAGGTTGTCAACGGTGATGCCTTGGTTGTTAAATTGGAGAATACATTCAAAAAAGTCTTCCTAGCCAGCATTAGACCCCCAAGGTGAGTCTCCGTTTGTGAGTTTAGCAAGAATACAAATTGAGATCACTTGTCATCTTCACATTGAAAGGCGCGTGAACTTGTTTCTAGTATTCTGTCATTTTGTGAGTCTTGACACCTTTTTTCCTGCCCAGCTATGATATTTTCCCATTTATTTTCCTCTTCTTTGTTTGTATTTCAACCCTTATCACATCAGAGATTGTCTGTATTAAATGTCCAGTATTGTGTCTCTTGATGTGGCCTGATATCCAATTTCCTGGTTCTTGATGTTCTCATGCACTTTGAATTTTCTTTATCATGCATCTTGTCCACTTTGCTCTGGTGTGTGAATGAAATACCTAAAACTCTTGGAGGAAATGTTACCAGTCAACGAGGTCAGCTTGGATGAATGGATAAGATCGCTCGCTCTTAAACTTCCAGTGTGCTGATGTTGAGGTAGCGGGTTCAGCCCCTACACTGGTCAGTTGGATTAAAATGTTTATTTCTTGTCTTTGACTTGGGACGTAAATTACAAGTACCTCAGAAGTCTGAGTGGGTTTGTTTGATAACGGGGACACTGGTATTAGTAAATGTTAATCCATACGCAAAAGATCAGTCCAGTGCACTAGAAGTTGGGTAGAAAATATTGCGTCCATTTTTAATTAATACATAGCAAAAGAGGGATGTAAAGAGGTGTTTAAATAAACAACAAAATCATTATCAACCTAGACCTAAT
The DNA here is from genome assembly GCA_963921405.1 of Cepaea hortensis. Taxonomy (NCBI): domain Eukaryota; kingdom Metazoa; phylum Mollusca; class Gastropoda; order Stylommatophora; family Helicidae; genus Cepaea; species Cepaea hortensis. Next base: position 342,769,671 of record OY992876.1, read on the forward strand.
TATAGTCAGTCAGTCGTGTGTAATCATGACCTTGCAATATCCTAATATGCCTCCCCACAGATGTAAAGTTCCAGTAATCTTTGCCAATCAATCATGACCTTGCAACATCCTAATATGCCTCCCCACGGATGTAAAGTTCCAGTAATCTGTGTCAATCAATTATGACCTTATTGTAATATGCCTTTCCGCAGACGTAAAGTTCTAGCCTGAAGACTTGAAGCTAGTCTTCAACAATAAGAAACTGAGCTATCATACTCCTGAAGGATAGGAAAGCTGCTGGTCTGGATAGTATCCAAGCAGAAGCTATTAAAGCTACTACAAAGACATTAATGAAATGTTTGCACACATTGTTCAGCTGAGTCTGGAAGATGATGAGGTTGCCAAAGAAAGAGAATTTGTAGGAATATGAAAACTTCTGAGATAGTATGCTTTTGTCAAAACAATTACTAATAAACTACAAGCATTCATTAACTTGTGTATGTGCAGAACAGACCTAAATTGGTATGACAGAACTACAATAGTAGAACTTGGTGAGAACTAAGCAAATCCCATTGAAGAGGTGAGGAAAAGATTGCTGGGGCTAGACAGGACAGACATTGAGATAACCTGTTTATGGTATAACCAGACTGACAGGACAGACATTGAGATAACCTGTTTATGGTATAACCAGACTGACAGGACAGACATTGAGATAACCTGTTTATGGTATAACCAGACTGACAGAACAGACATTGAGATAACCTGTTTATGGTATAACCAGACTGACAGGACAGACATTGAGATAACCTGTTTATGTTATAACCAGACTGACAGGACAGACATTGAGATAACCTGTTTATGGTATAACCAGACTGACAGGACAGACATTGAGATAACCTGTTTATGGTATAACCAGACTGACAGGACAGACATTGAGATAACCTGTTTATGGTATAACCAGACTGACAGGACAGACATTGAGATAACCTGTTTATGGTATAACCAGACTGACAGGACAGACATTGAGATAACCTGTTTATGGTATAACCAGACTGACAGGACAGACATTGAGATAACCTGTTTATGGTATAACCAGACTGACAGGACAGACATTGAGATAACCTGTTTATGGTATAACCAGACTGACAGGACAGACATTGAGATAACCTGTTTATGGTATAACCAGACTGACAGGACAGACATTGAGATAACCTGTTTATGGTATAACCAGACTGACAGGACAGACATTGAGATAACCTGTTTATGGTATAACCAGACTGACAGGACAGACATTGAGATAACCTGTTTATGGTATAACCAGACTGACAGGACAGACATTGAGATAACCTGTTTATGGTATAACCAGACTGACAGGACAGACATTGAGATAACCTGTTTATGGTATAACCAGACTGACAGGACAGACATTGAGATAACCTGTTTATGGTATAACCAGACTGACAGGACAGACATTGAGATAACCTGTTTATGGTATAACCAGACTGACAGGACAGACATTGAGATAACCTGTTTATGGTATAACCAGACTGACAGGACAGACATTGAGATAACCTGTTTATGGTATAACCAGACTGACAGGACAGACATTGAGATAACCTGTTTATGGTATAACCAGACAGTCCCTTCCCTGGAACCCACAGGGTGGAAGAAATAGGGTATCTAAATAGACAAAAAGCACAAGAATTCTGGATCAATGAACAAAATGGGGGACTTGAGGAACTACAGGAGATGGCAACAGATAGGAGGACTTGAGGAACTACAGGAGATGGCAACAGATAGGACTTGGTATGAGCTGGCCTATGCTATATTGGTGGTTTAAAAAGCAAAGAAGGCAGTTTTTGGTTGAATTCAAAACTTTTTTAGCAGATAAGAGCTCTAATCACTACACCATCATGATTCTGTGCAGATTACCAGATGCCCCTGAGGGATCTGTAAAAGAAGCTGCCAACAAGAGAACACGACCACTGTATGACATTCCCTACATGTTTGAGGCCCGAGAGTTCCTCCGGAAAAAGCTCATTGGGAAAAAGGTAGGTAGATGAGGCTGACTGAGCCCTGGGTTGTGTATAGGATAGTTCATTGGCTTACCATAACAGCATCTGGGTTCAGGTTCCAGCCACAAACAGCTCTGGGATCAAACTAGAAACAACAGTTGCGGAACCTTTGAGGCCGTTAAGACATTACATAAACAAATTCGCAAATATTCACGCTCACAGAAGTAGAAGAAAGCAGAGATTAGAAGAACACACTAGACAACATACACATTTATAAAACTGTAGCTTTAAATTGTTATGTTGCCTACTTGTGTCCTTTAATCTCTACTTCATACATCTATTTCTGTGAGTGTCGATCAATACTTGTTAATTTATGTGGGATAAACTCAGTGTTGTAGAATGGGTAACTAGAAATTAGTCTGCGAGAAATGAGGCCTGAAGCTTGTTATTCTCAATAAGCAGTACTTTAACAGGTTGTCCCACAGAAAATACTGTCATTAGTGTGTGAAGTGCTAATCCTTTACATATTCTATGCAATAGCATATGAGTTGGTGTCATCAGTTCCCTTCCTCATCACATCTTCCTAGACATGTATGGATACATTTCTATCATGTCACACAACTACAGCAGAAATTACCTATATTTGGTTATGGGACGATTTTTCAAATGTAATTTTTGCTACAGATGATCACACCTTTTGGAGTTGACTGAGGTTTTTCTAGTTGGGTTAGAGTTTCTCATTCAGGTAGATTGGGTAGAGACTCTGTCCCTGAACTTTAAAGAAGCAGAATAATCCCTTAAACAACCTAGAAAAGTGAAGAGAGATTATAGTCTAGATTATGATAGCATAAAAAAGCTAACCAGATCAAGATCTTGTGCCTTGGAGCACACCGTGAGCCTCAGAGACTGACATCTGCAGCAGTGGATCATTCAAGCAAACACCAAAGAAAATCCAAGAATTCTCGGAAATGTGGCCCACAATAGCAACCCTACAAGAAACCTATGGGGATACTGTTGCAGATTTCTAGAGCATCATAATGCTCCATGACACATGCACAAATAGACAAAGCTAAAATGTGTCACTGAAGGTGTTGAGAACTGCCTTGAAGAGTATGTTCCATTAGGTTTTTTGGCATACCTGTATGATTTATTTGTTGTTTTTTTTTTTTTTCGGGATTTGAGATTTAAACATTGAGCACAACCCCTACTGGCAACGCAGATTGTATTCCGGTACGAACCTAAGGCCTTGTCCACGTCAAATGGAAGCACTAGACTGGAGTTTTGCTTTCGTTTGAGCTCATCAGCAGTGCATATCCTTGACTGGACCCAAGATCAAATCCATCTAGTGTGTGCCACGTTGTTTAGTGGTTGCACAACCGCGTCAAACACCAGTGATCCGGGTTTGATCCTGAGTCCAGTCAAGGATATGCACTACTGATGAGCTCAAACGAGAGCAAAACTCCAGTCTAGTACTTCCATTTGATGTGGACAAGGCCTTAGGTTCATACCGGAATACGATCAGCGTTGCCAGTAGTGGGTTGTGCTCAATGTTTGAATACCTATATAACACATGGTTGCATAGTGACTAGACACTCACCTACGGGCCTGGTGTTCATGGGTTTAAACCTACATTAGGGTGATGTTTACAATTGATGTGGGAGCCCAGTTTGACCCAGGCCAATATGGATATGAGGAAATGTCCTGGGAAGTCAAGGCGGTCAGCACAGTGCTGACCACATCAGTTTGCTCTAAAACATGTATTAAGCCCCATATGCCTTGTGGGCCTTAATGTGTGTAAAAGCATCCGTTAAGTTATCTTTTTCTGTGTGACACATGCCAGCTTGTCCCGATCTTCCTCTTGCTAAACAGAACACATGCTATTTGTGTCTGCATCAAAAGTTAGTTGCATGTCCTTTACAGGATGTAGCAGTCAACCCCAGCATTTTTTGACTTCATGATTCCTGGGCAAGTTTACATTCAGACGTTTGCCTTCGCTTTCTGAACGACTGGCACCCATACCATTTCATTAAAAACCAACACCGCTGTGTTTTGAATGCGGGTATTCGGGATTACGGCCTGCATCCCTAACTCCTTCGCCATGGAGCCAGTATGTCTGCACTAGCAGCTTCTTTCTCTAAAGATTCAATTTGACCATAAGAGAACGCTGATTGTGTACTGTTGCATCATCTGTGCCAGCATTGTCATTGGTCAGTATTTGCTAACTATTACATGATTTACTACACCCTTTGCCCAAGCTGGTGAGGGTTTGAAGGAAGTTGTTCCAACACAGGTTTGAAGTTAGCCGAAGGCGATTTAGGAACAGATTGCTCTGTGTTGATTTTCATAATGGTAGGAGTTTGGCCTTTCGGAAGGCAGTCGTAAACTACTGAACGTAAACTTGCCTAGACAATAATAAATAAATGAATGCCGGAGTTGAATGTGATGTCCTGAAATGGGACTCGTACCGAACGTTTGTTTATAGGCTATATTTGTTCCAGGACCTCAACCTACTCTGTTCAATACTTTTGTCATATCAAGTCTGCAAGATGATACATTGTTTGTTGTGAAATGAATTGTTAATTGTATGTGTGTTGAAAAATGTAATCTCCTAACCATTCGCTACCTGCCTCTGTTCAGGTGAATGTGGAGGTTGATTACATTCAGCCAGCAAACCAAGGATTTCCAGAGAAAACCTGCTGCACTGTTACCATTGGTGGAATGTGAGTATGGCAGGCTGTTATACCTGGCAGCATTTATATTGTGAATTGTCTGCTTTTAAACTCTGTAAACAATACACTGCACAATTTCTTGCCAGGCTCATTTCACTGCATCTTGTCAGGTACATTCTGCAGAGTTATATATTACATAAAGTGAATAAATGAATAATTTTAGTTATTTGCATATCCTTCACAGGACGTAGCAGTCAACTCCAGTATTTTTTAGCCGCTTGTGATTCCTGGGCAAGTTTACATTCAGTAGTTTGCCATTGCTTTCTGAACTACCAACACTCGTACCATTGCATGTAAACCAATGCAAGGCGATCTGAAATGAATAATACTTTGGCTAAAATACTATGTGCATAGTCACTGATATTGTTGAATGTGGAATGCTCTAGGCATACAGAAGTCTAAGATTTAACAGGAAGTACTTCTGTTTGCATAACAAGTCTGGCACGGCTTAATTGATAAAGCTTTGATTATGTGAACAATCGGTTATTGTTCGTCAAATACTTAACTCTGCAGTATGCCCCTGACGTGATGCAGCGAAATATGCCAGACAAGAAATCGTGTAATATGTTGTTCATGGCATCTTTGTTTAAATTCATTGTTTTGAATTGTCTGCCTCCTGGTTTGGAGGATAAATATGTCGTGTTTGTAAAGTTTCACTACACTTTGTATGTAAAACAATTTTTGAAAAATTAATTACATGACATCATTAAAAAATGTGCTAAAAAATTAATTTAATTAGTTACAGTAATCACTGCTATGGTCTAACGCTGTTTTGGGGAAGCTGGAAAGTACTAATGAAGTATTCATTATAATGTTTTCAACAAATTTCTAACTGTAATGCGAGGAAGAGGTTGTTTGTCAGGAAATCTTGCTATAAATCTTAGATGACTTAGAACAACCGTCTGTGTGTCGACCGCCATGTCAAAACACTCGTTCAACCAAAAAATTTCTTACTTCCGTTAATACCATTCTGTTTGGAGTGCAAAGAATTACTCCAGCAGACAACAGCCATTTGCTGCATATTACTTCACGATGGACTGTGGAGCACATTTTTAGTTGGCACATTTTTTTAATGACATCATGTACTTCATTTTTTAAAATTGTTCTACATACAAATTGTAAAACATTACAAACACCCTGTATATTACTGTTATTGGAGTAATGGTTAGTACACTTTCCTGCTGGACCTTTCTTCCTCACTTCAGATCTATCTTGAGACGGGATTTTTCTTTAGTAGACAATGGCTAAGATATCAGCACGGCTTTATCATATGGGTTGCGTAAAATTGTCTACGAGGTCAGGCAGTCGGGATGATACTGACCACATGGACAATCAAGTATTATTTGTGGTCAAGAAAATATGGACCTAGAACAATATACCCCATATATAATAATGAGATGGGAACTGCTCTTTCTCCGTCTGCTCTCTCCCATTGGAGCATGGATTCTCAAACAGGTCATGCCAAGCCATTCAGTCACTTGCTACCTCCTTAAACTCCCCTCATGTCTTGCTGATGCTTGTCATGTCTCTATTTCTCTTTTCTGTTTGTTTTTAGGTCTCCATGTATTTTGTTCGCAAACATAGAAAAAGTTACAGGAATAGCTATCTGGCTAAGCTTGCATATCCTTTGCAGGACGTCACAGCATTGTTTGGCTGTTTGTGATTTCTTGGCAGGTTTTATGTTCAGTTGTTAGCCATTGCTTTCTGAATGACCGGCACTCGTACCATTATATGAAAACCAACACATGATGGTCTGCTGCCAAATTGCTTGCATCTGTGTTTTGAATGCAGGGTTATGAATTTCATCTGTAACCTCTTCGCCATGGTGCTAAGAAAGACATTAAATAATTGTTCTATACAGGAGTTAGGTAATATACCAGAGGGTAAAGTAATAGTATAAATTGATAAAAGTAATAACTAGGAATCTGGAGGTTAAATTAACAAATGTCTGAAGTAAACAGTTTTGTTAATGTAGCCTGATATTCTTTATGTATTCTGTTACGCCGACTCTACAACCATGGCCAGACTGCGAAAATAGCAAATTAAAAGAGGTGTGGCCAAACAAGAACACTACGCAGGAAGCCAAAGAAGATTAATAAACCAACACAGAACTGGTGTTGTTAGCCGCTACACACTGCGGGATTTGCTGAGGAGGGGATCTGAGCAGTTATGGACTAAATAATTTGATGTGCAATGAGGATGATCTGTCGACTAACTAACTTATGAACTGAATGGTTCAATGTGCAATGAGGATGATTTGTCGACTGACTAACTAACTTATGGACTGAATGGTTCGATGTGCAATGAGGATGATCTGTCGACTAACTAACTGTTCGCTGACTGTTTACTTCAGACATTTATTACTTTAACCTCCAGATTCCTGGGCTTGGGGGGTAGTGAGCACGGTTTGACGACCCCCGACATGCCACATGTGATGTTGGAGCAGAGCTCTTTGTGTTGATTGTTCACAATAATTCAAGTATCGGTCATTCAGAAAACAGTGGCAAACTACTGAATGTAACAAAATTGCCTGGAAAATCACAAACAGCCAATAAATATTTTAGTTCATTGAGATGTCCTGTAAATGTTCTGTTACTCTTGCTCTCTAGAAATGTTGCAGAAGCCCTAGTCAGCAAAGGTCTGGCCACAGTGATCAGGTACCGCCAGGATGATGACCAGAGATCCTCGCACTACGATGAGCTGCTGGCCGCCGAATCACGGGCTCAGAAGAAAGGCATCGGACTTCACAGTAAAAAAGAGGCACCAATTCACAGGGTTGCAGATGTTTCTGGGGTGAGTGGAATGTTTTCTGTTGTATGTGTATGTATTGTGTTCATTTATGTGGCTGCATTATGGGAATAGATCAACTGAAACATATTCTCTTCTTTCTAGTTCCTTTATTAAGGGGAATGATCACACACAGTTAAACACCTCAAAGGTTGGTATGTCCAACTTCAGCATGCATTGTTTAAGGGTTGCTTCTTCATTCCACCCAAGGTAAATGGCTCCATCTACCTATGGGTAGGTTTTCTTACCTACTAGTTTACCCAGGCCAGCAGCCTTAAGGGCTACTCTTTGCAATTTCCAACTGTCATGAGATTTGTAACTTGTACACGGAGCCTCATATTTGTTGGCCTCTTCCAAGAAGGCTAGGTACCTCATCTCAGTACCCAAAAGATCAGGGGGTTGTGTGTGATATCATTAGTTACCAAAGGTTTGTTGAAAAATTCCCAGCCCTATCTTGGGATTGAACTCGATGATAGTCTCTGACACTGTAAGCCCAACAGCCACAACTTCACCTCAGCTGGAATGAATGGTAACAGCTTACTGAGGTGTTTCTGGGGTGAGTTTACGCCTATAGCATTTTCTGTCTTTATATTTTGTGTACATTTCTTTGTGTTTTTATTTTGTGTACATTTCATTGTGTTTATATTTTGTGTACATTTCTTTGTGTGTACATTTCATGCAAATACTTGGTTTCAGAATCAATTCTGACATTCTCCTTCTCCCTTCTTTGAATGCCACTGAAGAGTTCCTATGTTGATTATACCTGAAGCAATTTGATTAAAAGTCAACCTACCGTTTCCTCTAGGTTTTGAGTATTGTTGTACCCTCTACTCACTCCCTTTTGAGCCAGTCTTTCCAGATATGAATATTGCATCTATTCAGCTGCACTGTCTTCATTATATCAAGGAACTTTCAAATTTCAATTCAGAAATCACCTTTATCTTACATTGGGTCTCTGCCAAGAGGGGCAGTAGCAGCTAATCTAGCTGCCTTGTTGTTGCCCCGCACACCAGCATGTCCTGGGCAGAAAGTCAGCGATATGTCCACACTTCATTCTGTCGAGCAATCCTAGCCACTCTGCTCCAGAGATAGTATTTTCCACTTTCTGAAGCAGGGTCCATTACAAACACATGTCTGGCTGTGTTGCCCTCCAACCATAAACACAATCTTGCAGATAACTCAAGATACAGTGAGAAAATTGGAGGGGTGAAGGAGCGAGGTGAGACCAAGAGAGAGAGATGCTGGACAATTTGACATCATGGCTTGGGGGTAACATCTGTATCAGAAATAGCTGGAATCACAGACAGAAGGCCATGGAGAGACATGATCGCCAGCACCACACGCCATGAACTGTAAGAAAAGAACTCGTGATAAAAGATTATTAACTCAAGATTATCGGATTCATTTCTGCTGAGTGGAGTTTACTATAGTTTTTTTTTAGGTATTTATAATTATTCTGAAAAGAATAATAGAGATCTTTAGCCAGCAGATCAGTTTATAAGATTGTACAGTGAATTTCAAATCACTTTAACAGGATGTTACAAAAGCAAAGCAGTTTCTGCCATTCCTGCAAAGAGCTGGTAAATCAGAAGCTATTGTTGAATTCATTGCAAGTGGATCTCGGCTAAGATTGTATCTACCAAAAGAAACCTGCCTCATAACGCTTCTTATTTCTGGTGAGTCAGCTAGCTAGTTAGTCAGTCAGTTAGTTACTCGTCAGATTATCCTTAATGCACATTGAACCATTCAGTCCATAAGTGCTCGGATCTCCACCTCAGTATCTTCTTCACTGTGTAGCGGCTGACAACACCAGTTCTGTGTTGGATGACTTCTGATAAGTCAGACCTCTTTTGATAAGTCAAACCTTCCTGACAACTCTTCTTTCTTTTGATAAACCAAACCTTCCTGACAACTCTTCTTTCTTTTGATAAACCAAAGCTGCCTGATAACAGCATCCTATAAAAGGCAAGTACTTTCTTCTAGTAAGTCATACAAAAACCTGTCTCATGGCTCTTCTTGTAAATCAAATGAAATGTGCTCGACAACTCTTCTTGTATCTGGTAAGTTGGACCTGCCTCAGAACTCTGCTCATATGACTTGGTCATTCATTGCTTTTCTTATATGTTAGGTAGTAGATGCAGACATTCCCTAGTGCATGAGGCTGCTAACACTCATTTACATAGTTTATCTGAAATTGTGTGTTGTTGAATATTAATGTACTAGAGATGGCATAAAGCGATGGCTGCATTGGTGTCTACGTTGGGTTCACATATATGACTATTGCCGACTGATAGAGACAAGGTTGTTGGCTTGTTGCAACTTGGTAGTTTTTATTTACTGGCTGTTTAATCCACTACATCACAATCAATATTTAAATCAACACTGAAGAAACTGAAAATGTCACAAACTGAATATCGTTTAATCAACTACATTCACATCAAAAATTAAAACAACAATGAATAAACTAATAATGTCACAAACTGAATATCATAGCTCCATACTCATACACTTCCCGGAAGAAGAGGCAGCACAAAGACGGGCACATAACATTGCAGATACGTTTGATGTGAAATTGCATGAGACTGGTGAACTGACAATGGATTGAGACTCTATTCAGCAGACTGTGATGAGATGGATATTCTACAAAGGACCTGCTACATGATGTTGTGTCAGAAATTCTAAACATTCATGGTTCAAGGGGTATGTGGGCCATTGGTTCATTGATTGGGAATTGTTTTCTGTTCCACCTCTAGGCATTGACTGTGCTAAAGCAGCTAGAGTGATGCCCAGTGGTCAGTCTGTCGCTGCAGACCCGTACGGCGAAGAAGCCTTGTTGTTTACCAAGGAGATGTGTCTACAGAGAGAGGTCAGTCCGATTGTTTGCTCAGCTGGAGTTTTGTGTGTGTATATGGCTGTAACACTGCTGTGCTGTATGTGGTTGTAACACTGGTTATATGTGGTTGTAACACTAGTTTGTTGTCTGTGGATGTAACATTGGTTTGTTGGAACACTGGTTTGTTGTCTGTGGTTGTAACATCAGTTTGTTGTCAGTGTTTGTTACATTAGTTTATTGTATGTAGTTGTAACATTTGTTGGAGAAATGAGATGTAGACAGTTAAGTTTGTTAGCCTGCTAAGCCAGTGTTCCAGGTTTGATTCCCAGCTGAGGCAGGATGGGGTTGTTTTTTTTCTGACCGCTACAGCTCAGGGTCAACCTAGCCTCATGGATGTGGCAAAGGAATAAGGGAGGTAACTGGGCATTTCACCTATTATGTCATGGCCTAGATTATGTGAAGCCCTCACACTTCACACCCAGACAGCAGTATCAGATATGGTATTGCCTTCATTTCTAGCTTAATGGGGAGGACTTTTGACAAATGGCATAGAGTTAGTATCTGGGTGGTTTGACCAGATGGCATGGTTGGGATCAGGAAGCAAATCTGTTCTGATACTGTGGTGATCATGTGAGGTGATGAGCGATTTCCCACACTTAGAAGGAATATTATGATGATGATAACGTTTTTAATTTGCCTTTTGTGTATGTCTTACACAGTCATAAAAGCAAACATTAAAAACCCAATCGTTTCAATATTTTACACTATTGCTGACCACTTTTCACATTGGACAGTGGCAAGCATTTTGTGTGATATTCACTGGCACAGGAATGGAGCATAATGGGGATGACTCATTGCCGTGAAGTTGGATCCTCGACTAACTAACTAACACTATTGCTGAACTCGGCTGTTTTATACATGTGAAACGTGGGCAATCAGCTGACAACCTGAGAAACATCTACAGGCAGTGGAAATGTGGTTTCTGAGGTCATGCAAAGATCATGCATGATGGGCAGAAAAAATGAATGATGCATTAATTCAAGAAATTTGACTGGCGACTGTTCTGTTTTGTTACTGTGACTGTTTTTACAGGTGACTCAAATATTTTTCCGCAGGTTGAAGTTGAAGTTGAGGGCATCGACAAGGGTGGCAACTTCATTGGCTGGCTGTTCGTAGATGGGGTAAATCTGTCCGTTGCTTTGGTAGAAGCTGGTTTGGCTAAAGTTCACTTCACGGCAGAGAAGAGTGCGTTCTACAAGACATTGTTAGAGAAGGAAGCAAAAGCCAAGGAAGACAAGTTGAAAGTATGTAATGTTGTTACATAACAAGAGCAGTGTTGTTATTTTGCTATCTTAATCAAATTGAAGTTAACGGATAAAGTTCATCATCATCAATTGGCTTTTCCTATATAGAACTTCTCCCCCATCAGTCTTTAACAATTCCTCTCTATCATAAATCACATGTTCGGCTGCTGTCGTGTGTTAATTATCACATCTTAGTTCACCCGATATTTTTTGTTGTGGACATGATTGCATTGTGTCAGTTTACAGCAGAGTTGCGATATTTGCACCTTTTGGCCGAAACATCCGAATTCTGCAGTCCGGGTCTTCCTTCTCTCCATTTCCCTGTATGCCTCCCTCACAGTTATCTTTTCCAGATATCCATGTCTCTTCACATGCTCAAACTATTTCCTTTTCCTCAGTTTTATTTGTCTGAACCAATCTTCTTCAGTATTGAGTTATTAGACATTTTCCATCCAATAATTTGTGATACTCTTCAGTAAACAGTTTAAAGGTTGCTTAAAAGTTGACAGGGTCGACTTCATTGCACTGGGTGTTTTATCCCATATGGCTCGGTCTCTTTCCGCAGCACGGAAAGCGTTGCACAAAGCATGAACTCCGTAGCTCTAGCGACTACCCACAGGAGTCTCAGAAAAGTTTCACTCATGTACTGAAGGACGCTGCCCGGAATTGAACCCACAACCTTCGGAGCCCGAGTCAAACGGCTTGACCACTTCGCCACGGAGACTCCCGCTTCAGTAAACAGACTGCCTTGCATTGATTATCATAATGGTATGAACATTGGCCATTCGGAAGGCAATATCAAATTACTGAATATTGTCCTTGGTGAGGGGCACTGGTAACAGGGAAATATAATCACTAATCCCCCACAAAATTCAGTTCAGTGTCACTAGAAGTTTTGTGTATGGAGTACGCCGCCTCCCCCTCCCCCTCCAATTATTGAATCTACAATTGCCTAGAAAATCCCAAACAGCTCAAAAAATGAAAGGCTGGGGTTGATTGCGGCATCCTAAAAAGAAATGCAGCAAACACTTATGTATTGCTTATATTCAGATGCTCCAGAGTTAGTGCACCGTGCTGAGATTCTTCTTGTGTGACCCTGTAGGAAGAGACTGGAACTTGTATGGAGGTATCCTATGTGTACATTAATGCTTTTTAAATCAAACCACGCCAAAAAACTATTTTATCTTACGTGTGAAAGTGGATGGCCATCCTCAAGACATGGCACCCGGCCTATATTTGGAAATCTGACATCCCTTCTCTGCATTAAATAGGTGAGAGAGAGAAGACCATAGTTAAGATTCACTCCAGAAATCTCATTTTAATTTGTGTTATCTTTTAAATTATCAGTAAACCATTTACATGGGAAGTCATTACTGTTTACCAGATTTGGGCGAACTTTGTAGAAGAAAAAGAAGTGAAAGTCGAAGAGGAGCCAGTCGAGAGAAAGATCAACTATAACAAAGTGATCATCACGGAAGTCACAGATAATCTGACATTCTTTGCACAAAACGTTGATAATGGTAGGTGCTAGATATTTGACTGTTAGTTCTTCTTCATCTATTTCTCCTCCTACTCTTCGTCTTACTCCTCTTTTTCTACCTCCTCTTCCTCTTCTTTTGCTTCTATTTCTTCAGTTGTCTGGTCTGGAGCATAGATTAGCGATCATGACTCGCCTGTCCTCTCTGTTAAGTCTTCTTCTTCTTCACCTTCTCCTCCTGTCCTTCTTCTTCTTCTTCTTCTTCTTCTTCTTCTTCTTCTTCTTCTTCTTCTTCTTCTTCTTCTTCTTCTTCTTCTTCTTCTTCTTCTTCTTCTTCAGTGTCTGGTCAGGAGCAGAGAGATGGGTAAGGGGCTGTAGATAGTGATCATTGGGTCCGGGAGATGGGTAGGGTGCTGTAGATTTAAGTGTCAGAGAGAGAGAGAGAGAGATAGATTGGTGGCTTTTGTAACAGTTGTCCTTAAATGTGAGTTGAGTATATTTTGAGTGACCCCTCACTCCACTCTTCCACCCTACACTTGAGTATGTTTTGAGTTACCCCTCACCCCACTCTGCCACCCCATGCTTGAGTATGTTTGAGTCAGCCCTCACACCACTCTGCCACCCCATGCTTGAGTATGTTTTGAGTGACCCCACCCTGCTACCCTATGCTTGAGTATGTTTTTAGTGACCCCTGACCCCCACTCTGCCACCCCATGCTTGAGTATGATACCCCCAGATGACCACATTAGACAACTGACAATGTCAGTCACTCACAATGATGACAGTCTCAGCCTGACAGCATTTTAATGTGTCCTGAAGACATCAACATCCAACGCTTTGTCTGAGTGAGCCTTTTGTTTCACACATAACTAGATGAGACGTCTTAAATCTCCTTCTGTAGCTTATATTGATATATGTTTTGGGAGCTATGGTCTGTTCAATTATATAGAGATCTATGAATGGTAAAACTATACTTATGTCAAGTTGCTAGTCTTCATGAGACAAAAACACATACACAACACACCAAGTGATAAAAACATCTATCAGTTTGTGGTTTTACTTGTTAAGTCATGCCGTGTTTGTATCCATATGAACATCTAGTGGCCTACACCTATCATTTCTGCCATGACTCCATTTCTATCATCACCCACAGGTCTTTCTTCAAACCTAGATACTTTCATTTCCCTTCTGCTGTGCTATATTATTTCATTCACAACATTAATAATAATTAATTGTAAACACTTGTCATTCACACTCAGCACCGCCACAATGGTTGGTTGTATAAACATCTCATAGCAATTAGTAACTCACCATGATGACAGTCACATCCTGACATAATGTTATTATGTATCGTGAAGACATCCAACATCCAACGCTTTGTCTGAGTGAGTTTTTGTGTCACACATGCCAGATGAGATTATCATTCAAATTAAATTCACTCATAACCCAATCTGGCTCGTGCCATACTTTTCTAGTTAAGTCATGTTATATTATGTTTGGTTCCACTTCACCATCTAGTGTCCTATGCCTGTCATTACTAGCACATCCAACTGGCTTTATTATGTCATCCGAGTGTCCTTTTCAAATATTGACACTTCCATTACACTTCTGCTGTCTTACATTATTTCACTCACAACAGTAACAATCATGAATTTTACACACTCAGCACTGCCGCAATGATTGTCTGTATGATTATCCTGTGGCAGACAGTAACTCACCATGATGACAGTCACATCCTGACATAATGTTATTATGTATCGTGAAGACATCCAACATCCAACGCTTTGTCTGAGTGTGAGGATTTAGTGTCACACATGCTAGATAAGATGATGACCTTGATTATCGTATAAATCCAAACCACCCATAACCCAGTCATGGGTCATACCATGCTGGAAGCATTAACACTTATAATGTTTCTGGGGACAAGAGATCTACCTGCTGCTACCATCTCATCTCTGTACTGTATTGGATATTCTGTTGCAGGTAAGTTTGTCATAGTTAAATTTAGCCTGAGTGCCGGCTTGTTCAGCACGCTCTTTCTTTCTACTGACTGTTGAGGTATTCTGAACAAATGCTTATGTGTTCCTAATCTCCTATTTTTAACCCTTTCTGCAATCGCTGTAAGAGGGATTAGGGTGTGTGTGGGTATGAGAAGGAACAAACTTTATTTTGAAAGGGTCAAGAGTTGAGCATACATGACTGTCTTGTCATTCTGCATATTTGATCTCTCTCCTTTCATGCATCGATTCTTTCTTATTCAAACAAGACAACATATACAATATAAATGCATGGGGAAACGGGCACAGATTATGTCTGCATAACTAATTAATGAGAGACAGACAGACATTGACTTTTGACAAATGTGTCCTTGAAGATGTGCCAGGCACTTCCTGAGTTACAGACCATTCTGTCACCCTGTGCTTCAGTTCAGTGTCTCCTGACAATTGACACATTAGACAGCAAACATCAGTGTCAGCTACTCACAGTGATGACAGTCATACCCTGACAGCATTCTATTGTGTGTCTTGAAGACATCAACATCCAACGCTTTGTCTGAGTGAGCCTTTTGTTTCACACATACGTAGATGAGGTGATGAGTCTATTGTACTCTCCCATAACTTTTATAGCTACATGTATGGGAAGTTGCCACCTTTCAGTGAAATTGAGATTAAAACATGTTCAACAGTGCTTATGTGAAGTTGCCACAGTTTTCTTCAGGCACACACAAACATAAGCAAAACATAGCAGTTTGTGGCATTCTGTTAGTCATGCCATATTTGTTCCCACGTGTACTTCCAGTGATTTTTGTCTGTCGTTACAATCACATCTGACACCACTTCTTGCATCATCTGAAAGTATTTTTACACCTAGACATTTCCATTTTCCTTGTGCAGTTATACATTATTTTTATATAATAACTGATAACTGATGATTGTAAATACTTGTCATTCACGCTCAGCACTGCCGCAATTGTTATTTGTATAAACATCCCATAGCAATCAATAACTCACCGTGATGACAGTCACATCCTGATATGTTATTATGTATCGTGAAGACATCCAACATCCAACGCTTTGTCTGAGTGAGTTTTTGTGTCACACATGCCAGATGTTATCATTCAAATTAAATTCACTCATAACCCAATCTGGGTCGTGCCATGCTGTTCTAGTTAAGTCATGTTATGTTATGTTTGGTTCCACTTCACCATCTAGTGTCCTATGCCTGTCATTACTAGCACATCCAACTGGCTTTATTATGTCATCCAAGAGTCCTTTTCAAATATTGGCACTTCCATTTCCCTTCTGCTGTCATACATTATTTCACTCACAACAGTAACAATCATGAATTTTACACACTCAGCACTGCCGCAATGATTGTATGTATGATTATCCTGTGGCAGACAGTAACTCACCATGATGACAGTCACATCCTGACATAATGTTGTTATGTATCGTGAAGACATCCAACATCCAACGCTTTGTCTGAGTGAGGTTTTAGTGTCACACTTGCTAGATGAGATGATGGCCTTGATTATCATATAAATCCAAACTACCCATAACCCAGTCGTGGGTCGTAACATGCTGGAAGCATCAACGCTTATAATGTTTCTTGGGACAAGAGATCTACTTGCTGCTACCATCTTGCTGAAATTTATCCTGAGTGCCGGCTTGTTCAGCACGCTCTTTCTTTCTACTGACTGTTGAGGTATTCTGAACAAATGCTTATGTGTTCCTAATTTCCTATTTTTAACCCTTTCTGCAATTACTGTAAAAGGGATTAGGGTGTGTTTGAGAGAACAAACATACAAATACAAACTTTATTTTCTAAGGGTCAAGAATTAAGCATACATGCCCATCTTGACATTCTGTCAATTTTATCTCTCTCCTTTCATGCATCAATTCATTCATACATCACGATTTACACAAACCTTAAACAAGAAAAACAACATGCCACATAAATGCATGTGGAAACATGCTCAAATCATGACTGCACAATTAAGGCATCAAGACCTTGGCATAGACAGATATCATTGGCTTTTGTAAAATGTCCTGTAATTGAAGATGTGCCCGGCATCTCGTGAGTGACCCCCAAGCCACTCTGTTATCTTGTACTTGAGTTAGAGTCTCCTGACGATTGACACATTAGACAGCAAACATCAGTGTCAGCTACTCACAGTGATGACAGTCATACCCTGACAGCATTCTATTGTGTGTCTTGAAGACATCAACATCCAACGCTTTGTCTGAGTGAGCCTTTTGTTTCACACATACGCAGATGAGGTGATCAGTCTATTGTACCCTCCCATAACTTTTATAGCTACATGTATGGGAAATTGCCGCGTTTTAGTCAGATTGAGATTAAAACGTGTTCAACAGTGCTTATGTGGAGTTGCCACAATCTTCTTCAGACACACACAAACATAAGCAAAACAGCAGTTTGTGGCCATTCTATTACAGTCATGCCATATTTGTTCCCACGTGTACTTCCAGTGAGTTTTGTCTGTCATTACAATCACATCTGACACCACTTCTTGCATCATCTGAAAGTATTTTTACACCTAGATACTTCCATTTTCCTTCTGTTGTTTTACATTTTGTCATTCACACTTAGCACTGCCACAATGGTTGTATGTATAAACATCCCATAGCAATCAGTAACTCACCATGATGACAGTCATATCCTGATATAATGTTATTATGTATCTTGAAGACATCCAACATCCAACGCTTTGTCTGAGTGAGGTTTTAGTGTCACACATGCCAGATGAGATTATCTTTCAAATCAAATTCACCCATAGCCCAATCTGGGTCGTACCATGCTATTCTAGTTATGTTATGTTTGTTTCCACTTCACCTGTTTGTGTCCTGTACCTGTTATTACTAGTACATCCAACTGGCCTTCTTGCATGATCTGGGTCTTTTTCAAACCTAGACACTTCCATTTCCCTTCTTATGTCGTACATTATTTCAGTCACAACAGTTATAATAATGAGTTTTAAACACTCAACGCTGCCGCATTAATTGTATGCATAAACATCCTGTGACAGTCAGTAACTCACTATGATGACAGTCACATCCTGACCTAATGTTATTATGTATCGTGAAGACATCCAACATCCAACGCTTTGCCTGAGTGAGGTTTTAGTGTCACATGTGCTAGATAAGATGATGGTCTTGATTATCATATAAATCCAAACTACCCATAACCCAGTCGTAGGTCGTAACATGCTGGAAGCATTAACACTTATAATGTTTCTGGGGGACAAGAGATCTACTTGCTGCTACCATCTTGCTTAAATTTATCCTGAGTGTCGGCTTGTTCAGCACGCTCTTTCTTTCTACTGACTGTTGACATATTCTGAATGTGTACTTATGTGTTCCAGATTTCCTATTTTTAATCCTTTCTGCAATCACTGTAAAAGGGATTAGGGTGTGTTTGAGAGAACAAACATACAAACTTTATTTTCTAAGGGTCTAGAATTAAGCATACATGCCCACCTTGACATTCTGTCAATTTTATCTCTCTCCTTTTGTGCATCAATTCATTTATATATCACGATTTACACAAACTGCAAACAAGAAAAACAACATGCCACATAAATGCATGTGGAAACATGCTCAAATCATGACTGCACAATTAAGGCATCAAGACCTTGGCATAGACAGATATCATTGGCTTTTGTAAAATGTCCTGTAATTGAAGATGTGCCAGGCATCTCGTGAGTGACCCCCAAGCCACTCTGTTATCTTGTACTTGAGTTCAGTGTCTCCTGACGATTGACACATTAGACAGCAAACATCAGTGTCAGCTACTCACAGTGATGACAGTCATACCCTGACAGCATTCTATTGTGTGTCTTGAAGACATCAACATCCAACGCTTTGTCTGAGTGAGCCTTTTGTTTCACACATTCGTAAATGAGGTGATCAGTCTATTGTACCCTCCCATAACTTTTATAGCTACATGTATGGGAAATTGCCGCGTTTTAGTCAGATTGAGATTAAAACGTGTTCAACAGTGCTTATGTGAAGTTGCCACAATCTTCTTCAGACACACACAAACATAAGCAAAACACAGCAGCTTGTGGCCATTCTATTACAGTCATGCCATATTTGTTCCCACGTGTACTTCCAGTGATTTTTGTCTGTCATTACAATCACATCTGACACCACTTCTTGCATCATCTGAAAGTATTTTTACACCTAGATACTTCCATTTTCTTTCTACTGTGGTACATTTTGTCATTCACACTTAGCACTGCCACAATGGTTGTATGTATAAACATCCCATAGCAATCAGTAACTCACCATGATGACAGTCACATCCTGATATAATGTTATTATGTATCGTGAAGACATCCAACATCCAACGCTTTGTCTGAGTGAGGTTTTAGTGTCACACATGCCAGATGAGATTATCATTCAAATTAAATTCACCCATAGCCCAATCTGGGTCGTACCATACTATTCTAGTTAAGTCATGTTATGTTTGGTTCCACTTCACCATCTAGTGTCCTATGCCTGTCATTACTAGCACATCCAACTGGCTTTATTATGTTATCCGAGTGTCCTTTTCAAATATTGACACTTCCATTACACTTCTGCTGTCTTACATTATTTCACTCACAACAGTAACAATCATGAATTTTACACACTCAGCACTGCAGCAATGATTGTATGTATGATTATCCTGTGGCAGACAGTAACTCACCATGATGACAGTCACATCCTGACATAATGTTATTATGTATCGTGAAGACATCCAACATCCAACGCTTTGTCTGAGTGAGGTTTTAGTGTCACACATGCCAGATGAGATTATCTTTCAAATCAAATTCACCCATAGCCCAATCTGGGTCGTACCATGCTATTCTAGTTTAAGCCATGCTATGTTTGTTTCCACTTAACCTGTTTGTGTCCTGTACCTGTTATTACTAGCACATCCAACTGGCCTTCTTGCATGATCTGGGTCTTTCACAAACCTAGACACTTCCATTTCCCTTATGTCGTACATTATTTCAGTCACAACAGTTATAATAATGAGTTTTAAACACTCAACGCTGCCGCATTAATTGTATGCATAAACATCCTGTGACAGTCAGTAACTCACCATGATGACAGTCACATCCTGACATAATGTTAATATGTATCGTGAAGACATCCAACATCCAACGCTTTGTCTGAGTGAGGTTTTAGTGTCACACGTGCTAGATGAGATGATGGACTTCATTATCGTATAAATGCAAACCACCCATAACCCAGTCGTGGGTCATACCATGCTGGAAGCATCAATGCTTATAATATTTCTGGGGACAAGAGATCTTCCTGCTGCTGCCATCTTCTCTCTGTGTACACTAGATATTCTGTTGCAGGTAGATTTGTCATTGTTAAATTAAGCCTGCACTTTCTTTCTACTGTCTGTTGAAGGATTCTGGGCATGCACTAATGTTTTCCTATTTTAACCTTTTTCTGCAATCACAATAAGGGGATTAGGGTGTGTGTGATAGAACATATCAACATACTTTATTATCAAAGGGTTCAGATTTGGGCATGCAGACGCATCTAACATTGTCTTTATTGTATCTCTCCTTCCATAAATTTTTTTTCATTTATTTATTACATTAGTCTTAACAATAATAATAATAATATATGCAGTATAAATTCATGCTGAAGTGTGCACATTACTACATAGCTAATTAATGAGACAGGCTGACATCTTTCACTTTTGTAAAACATTGAATATGAGCCACCACTTCGTGAGTCACCCCCAGACCACTCTGCTGCCCCATACTTTAGTACGGGGACCCATGTCAGCTACTCACAGTGATGACAGTCATACCCTGACAGCATTCTATTGTGTCTTGAAGACATCAACATCCAACGCTTTGTCTGAGATAGCCATATTGTTTAATACATAAATAGATGAGATCTTCTTCTTCTTCAGCGTTCCGAGCCATTGAGGTTCTTTGCTGCAAATACAATCCGTCTCCATTCGTCTCTCTGGTGGACCTTCTCTTGCCAGTCGTTGATTCCAAGTGCTTGTAGGTCTGTACATGTATTATCTCTCCACCGTCTTCTTGGTCTACCTCGGGGTCTACGGCCATTTATTTCCTGAGTGTAAGCGAGTTTTGTTTCCCTATTATCTTCCATTCTTTCTATATGCCCCAGCCATTGTAGTCTATTAGCCTTCATGATACCAGTGATTAGCGGGGACTTAAACAGATCATAAATGTCTTTGTTACTTCTTCTTTTCCACTCTCCACTTTGTGTATCCCTAATGGGTCCAAAGATGCGTCTTAAAATTTTGTTCTCAAAGGTTTGTAACAAGGCTTCGTCTCCTTTCGTTGTACTCCAGGTTTCAGAGCCATACAGCACAACTGGTCTGATCAGTGTTTTGTATATTGTGATTTTGGTGTTACGAGATAGCGCCTTTGATTTTAGTAGATGTTGTAGTGCATAGTATATCTTATTTCCAGAGTTGATTCTAGTTTGTATTTCTTCCCTTATGATGTTGGAGCAGTTGAAGATCGTACCCAGGTATTTGTATGTTTCCGTTCTTTTAATGGTCATATTATCTATTTGTATGTGGCCAGAGTTTCTAGCCATTCCGTCTCTTGAAATTACCATATATTCTGTCTTATCTTGGTTGATAACCAGCCCCATCTGTTGGGCTTTTTCCTTTAAGTGAGTCAATATTTCCAATGTCTTTTGTTCACTTTGCCCTATAATATCTATATCATCTGCATAACCAAGCAGCTTGGATGTTCCTCCAATATCACATTCCTCCTTTACCTTCCTTACAACTTTCTCTAGAGCCAGATTGAAGAGTAGCGGCAATAATGCATCACCCTGTTTCAAGCCAGATGTTATTTGGAAGGGGTCTGATTTCCTGCCTTTATATGTTACTATATTATAAGTATCTTCCATGCATAGTCTGGTCATGTTGATTAACTTCCTTGGTATTCCAAATTCCTGCATAGCATTCCATAGACTATTCCTATGGACACTATCATAAGCCTTTTTAAAATCCACAAAAATGTTATGGAGATCTCTTTTATATTCCCAATGTTTCTCGGCTATTTGTCGTAAGATAAATATCTGATCTATTGTTGATCTGTTTTGTCTAAAACCCGCCTGGTAGTCACCTAATATGTCTTCTGAATATGGTTTTAGTCTATTTAGTAATACTGCGGATAGTATCTTATAGCTTGTGGACAGTAGTGATATTCCTCTATAATTTCCACATTGGAACTTGTCTCCTTTCTTAAAGATAGGTATCAATAATGACTCTTTCCAGTCATGGGGTAATTCTTCTGTCCTCCAGATTTTTATTATTAGTTCGTATAGCTTTAGATGTAATGCATGGCCACCTGCCTTTATAAATTCAGCAGCAATTCCATCAGTCCCAGTTGCCTTATTGTTTTTAAGTCGTGTGATTACATATAGGATTTCTTCAAATGTAGGTTCTTCAATTTGTGGTTCGCATGTTAGAACCTCTTCCTGTGAGAAAATGTTACTTGGAGCTTCACAATTTAGTAATTCAATAAAATATTCTTTCCATGTGTTGCACATTTCCTCATTGGTATTTATCATATTCCCATTTTTGTCTTTTAAACCATATGTGTTTTGTTGGTGCCCTCGTTTCATTGACTTCAGTTCTTTAAAAAATTTTCTGGATTCATTTTTCTGGTGATTAGTTTCCATATCTTTGATTATATTACTCATATATTCTCGCTTCTGCTGTCTGACTATTTTTGTAGCCTCTTTACATTCATTTCTATAATGCTCTTCCTTTTGGATGTTATTGATGTCATTTAACCATACATGTCTGGCATTCTTCTTCCTAATGACTGCTTCTTCACATTTTTGATTGAACCATCTGTTCTTTCTATGCGTGGTTAACACACCGAGACATTCTTCTGCGGTAGACTGAATTGTATTCTTGATGTTCAACCAAGTTTGGTCAATGCTTTCCTCCAAAGGGTTTTGCAGAGTTTCAAGTTTACATTTTATTTCATCTGTAAATTTCTCTTTGACTGTAATGTCTTGCAGTTTTTCTCTGTTATATGTTGGGTGTAATCTTTGTAATTTAGTATAGAAAGCTCTCTTAAGTTTTATTTTAAATTTTGCTCCAACGAGGAAGTGGTCACTGTGGCACTCAGCTCCTCTATAACTTCTGACTTGCTGTATGTTTGATGCATTTCTGTTGTTAATTAAAATGTGATCTATTTGATTATAGGTTCTCTTGTCACATGATTTCCAAGTTTGTTTGTGTATATCCTTTCTTTGTAGTCTGGTACTGCTAACCTGCAGTCCTTTGGCTTCTGCCAGGTTGATGACTCTCCATCCATTATCATTTGAAGTTGTATGTAGGCTTTCCATACCGGCCACTTTTTTATTAGTTTGCTCTCTCCCTATTTTTGCATTGAAGTCTCCCAGCACAATCAGGATGTCCTGTTTGGGGGTTTCTTCTATGACATCTTCCAGATCATTATAAAAGTCTTCTTTAATATCATCTTCTTTCTCTTCAGTAGGTGCATGTACATTAATCATTGTTATATTTTTCCATTTACCTTTTATTCGTAATTTACTAATCCTGTCATTAAAAGCTTTAAAGTTTAAAACGTTCCCCCATAACTCTTTTTTGATGACAAATCCTGTTCCTAACTCATGTTTATTTTGGGTGTTTCCTCCATATATTATAATCAAATAGATGAGATGGTGTGTCTTAAATCTTTTTTAGTAAGCTTATATAAGTATATGTTTGGGAATTTATGGGCTGTTCAATAATAATGAGATTAAAATATGCGTAAACAATGCTTCTATGAAGTTGCCACAATCTTTCTTCGTTAGGCATGTGTGCACACACGCATGCGCACGCACACACACCCACACACACCCACACACATAACCTAGCAGTTTGTACCTATACTAATAAAGTCATGCCATGTTTGCTTCCACTTGAAAGAACTTCCAGTTTCCCATTTCTATCTTTACTGACATGCCCGTCTCCACTTTCTGAATCACCTAGACGACTTTCTTCAAACCTGGACACTTGTTTTTCCTTCATGCCGTCATGCATTCTTTTATTCACGGCTGTAATAACAGTTAATTGTAAACACCTATCGTTTACACATACACACTTAACACTGCCGCAATGATTGTATTATAAACATCATGTGACAGCCAGTAACTCGCCATGATGACAGTCACATCCTGATATAATGTTATTATGTATCGTGAAGACATCCAACATCCAACGCTTTGTCTGAGTGAGGTTTTAGTGTCACACATGCCAGATGAGATTATCATTCAAATTAAATTCACCCATAGCCCAATCTGGGTCGTACCATACTATTCTAGTTAAGTCATGTTATGTTTGGTTCCACTTCACCATCTAGTGTCCTATGCCTGTCATTACTAGCACATCCAACTGGCTTTATTATGTTATCCGAGTGTCCTTTTCAAATATTGACACTTCCATTACACTTCTGCTGTCTTACATTATTTCACTCACAACAGTAACAATCATGAATTTTACACACTCAGCACTGCAGCAATGATTGTATGTATGATTATCCTGTGGCAGACAGTAACTCACCATGATGACAGTCACATCCTGACATAATGTTATTATGTATCGTGAAGACATCCAACATCCAACGCTTTGTCTGAGTGAGGTTTTAGTGTCACACATGCCAGATGAGATTATCTTTCAAATCAAATTCACCCATAGCCCAATCTGGGTCGTACCATGCTATTCTAGTTTAAGCCATGCTATGTTTGTTTCCACTTAACCTGTTTGTGTCCTGTACCTGTTATTACTAGCACATCCAACTGGCCTTCTTGCATGATCTGGGTCTTTCACAAACCTAGACACTTCCATTTCCCTTATGTCGTACATTATTTCAGTCACAACAGTTATAATAATGAGTTTTAAACACTCAACGCTGCCGCATTAATTGTATGCATAAACATCCTGTGACAGTCAGTAACTCACCATGATGACAGTCACATCCTGACATAATGTTAATATGTATCGTGAAGACATCCAACATCCAACGCTTTGTCTGAGTGAGGTTTTAGTGTCACACGTGCTAGATGAGATGATGGACTTCATTATCGTATAAATGCAAACCACCCATAACCCAGTCGTGGGTCATACCATGCTGGAAGCATCAATGCTTATAATATTTCTGGGGACAAGAGATCTTCCTGCTGCTGCCATCTTCTCTCTGTGTACACTAGATATTCTGTTGCAGGTAGATTTGTCATTGTTAAATTAAGCCTGCACTTTCTTTCTACTGTCTGTTGAAGGATTCTGGGCATGCACTAATGTTTTCCTATTTTAACCTTTTTCTGCAATCACAATAAGGGGATTAGGGTGTGTGTGATAGAACATATCAACATACTTTATTATCAAAGGGTTCAGATTTGGGCATGCAGACGCATCTAACATTGTCTTTATTGTATCTCTCCTTCCATAAATTTTTTTTCATTTATTTATTACATTAGTCTTAACAATAATAATAATAATATATGCAGTATAAATTCATGCTGAAGTGTGCACATTACTACATAGCTAATTAATGAGACAGGCTGACATCTTTCACTTTTGTAAAACATTGAATATGAGCCACCACTTCGTGAGTCACCCC
Source organism: Cepaea hortensis (assembly GCA_963921405.1). NCBI lineage: Eukaryota > Metazoa > Mollusca > Gastropoda > Stylommatophora > Helicidae > Cepaea > Cepaea hortensis. The sequence goes on from OY992876.1 coordinate 342,795,453, forward strand.
CAGACCACTCTGCTGCCCCATACTTTAGTACGGGGACCCATGTCAGCTACTCACAGTGATGACAGTCATACCCTGACAGCATTCTATTGTGTCTTGAAGACATCAACATCCAACGCTTTGTCTGAGATAGCCATATTGTTTAATACATAAATAGATGAGATCTTCTTCTTCTTCAGCGTTCCGAGCCATTGAGGTTCTTTGCTGCAAATACAATCCGTCTCCATTCGTCTCTCTGGTGGACCTTCTCTTGCCAGTCGTTGATTCCAAGTGCTTGTAGGTCTGTACATGTATTATCTCTCCACCGTCTTCTTGGTCTACCTCGGGGTCTACGGCCATTTATTTCCTGAGTGTAAGCGAGTTTTGTTTCCCTATTATCTTCCATTCTTTCTATATGCCCCAGCCATTGTAGTCTATTAGCCTTCATGATACCAGTGATTAGCGGGGACTTAAACAGATCATAAATGTCTTTGTTACTTCTTCTTTTCCACTCTCCACTTTGTGTATCCCTAATGGGTCCAAAGATGCGTCTTAAAATTTTGTTCTCAAAGGTTTGTAACAAGGCTTCGTCTCCTTTCGTTGTACTCCAGGTTTCAGAGCCATACAGCACAACTGGTCTGATCAGTGTTTTGTATATTGTGATTTTGGTGTTACGAGATAGCGCCTTTGATTTTAGTAGATGTTGTAGTGCATAGTATATCTTATTTCCAGAGTTGATTCTAGTTTGTATTTCTTCCCTTATGATGTTGGAGCAGTTGAAGATCGTACCCAGGTATTTGTATGTTTCCGTTCTTTTAATGGTCATATTATCTATTTGTATGTGGCCAGAGTTTCTAGCCATTCCGTCTCTTGAAATTACCATATATTCTGTCTTATCTTGGTTGATAACCAGCCCCATCTGTTGGGCTTTTTCCTTTAAGTGAGTCAATATTTCCAATGTCTTTTGTTCACTTTGCCCTATAATATCTATATCATCTGCATAACCAAGCAGCTTGGATGTTCCTCCAATATCACATTCCTCCTTTACCTTCCTTACAACTTTCTCTAGAGCCAGATTGAAGAGTAGCGGCAATAATGCATCACCCTGTTTCAAGCCAGATGTTATTTGGAAGGGGTCTGATTTCCTGCCTTTATATGTTACTATATTATAAGTATCTTCCATGCATAGTCTGGTCATGTTGATTAACTTCCTTGGTATTCCAAATTCCTGCATAGCATTCCATAGACTATTCCTATGGACACTATCATAAGCCTTTTTAAAATCCACAAAAATGTTATGGAGATCTCTTTTATATTCCCAATGTTTCTCGGCTATTTGTCGTAAGATAAATATCTGATCTATTGTTGATCTGTTTTGTCTAAAACCCGCCTGGTAGTCACCTAATATGTCTTCTGAATATGGTTTTAGTCTATTTAGTAATACTGCGGATAGTATCTTATAGCTTGTGGACAGTAGTGATATTCCTCTATAATTTCCACATTGGAACTTGTCTCCTTTCTTAAAGATAGGTATCAATAATGACTCTTTCCAGTCATGGGGTAATTCTTCTGTCCTCCAGATTTTTATTATTAGTTCGTATAGCTTTAGATGTAATGCATGGCCACCTGCCTTTATAAATTCAGCAGCAATTCCATCAGTCCCAGTTGCCTTATTGTTTTTAAGTCGTGTGATTACATATAGGATTTCTTCAAATGTAGGTTCTTCAATTTGTGGTTCGCATGTTAGAACCTCTTCCTGTGAGAAAATGTTACTTGGAGCTTCACAATTTAGTAATTCAATAAAATATTCTTTCCATGTGTTGCACATTTCCTCATTGGTATTTATCATATTCCCATTTTTGTCTTTTAAACCATATGTGTTTTGTTGGTGCCCTCGTTTCATTGACTTCAGTTCTTTAAAAAATTTTCTGGATTCATTTTTCTGGTGATTAGTTTCCATATCTTTGATTATATTACTCATATATTCTCGCTTCTGCTGTCTGACTATTTTTGTAGCCTCTTTACATTCATTTCTATAATGCTCTTCCTTTTGGATGTTATTGATGTCATTTAACCATACATGTCTGGCATTCTTCTTCCTAATGACTGCTTCTTCACATTTTTGATTGAACCATCTGTTCTTTCTATGCGTGGTTAACACACCGAGACATTCTTCTGCGGTAGACTGAATTGTATTCTTGATGTTCAACCAAGTTTGGTCAATGCTTTCCTCCAAAGGGTTTTGCAGAGTTTCAAGTTTACATTTTATTTCATCTGTAAATTTCTCTTTGACTGTAATGTCTTGCAGTTTTTCTCTGTTATATGTTGGGTGTAATCTTTGTAATTTAGTATAGAAAGCTCTCTTAAGTTTTATTTTAAATTTTGCTCCAACGAGGAAGTGGTCACTGTGGCACTCAGCTCCTCTATAACTTCTGACTTGCTGTATGTTTGATGCATTTCTGTTGTTAATTAAAATGTGATCTATTTGATTATAGGTTCTCTTGTCACATGATTTCCAAGTTTGTTTGTGTATATCCTTTCTTTGTAGTCTGGTACTGCTAACCTGCAGTCCTTTGGCTTCTGCCAGGTTGATGACTCTCCATCCATTATCATTTGAAGTTGTATGTAGGCTTTCCATACCGGCCACTTTTTTATTAGTTTGCTCTCTCCCTATTTTTGCATTGAAGTCTCCCAGCACAATCAGGATGTCCTGTTTGGGGGTTTCTTCTATGACATCTTCCAGATCATTATAAAAGTCTTCTTTAATATCATCTTCTTTCTCTTCAGTAGGTGCATGTACATTAATCATTGTTATATTTTTCCATTTACCTTTTATTCGTAATTTACTAATCCTGTCATTAAAAGCTTTAAAGTTTAAAACGTTCCCCCATAACTCTTTTTTGATGACAAATCCTGTTCCTAACTCATGTTTATTTTGGGTGTTTCCTCCATATATTATAATCAAATAGATGAGATGGTGTGTCTTAAATCTTTTTTAGTAAGCTTATATAAGTATATGTTTGGGAATTTATGGGCTGTTCAATAATAATGAGATTAAAATATGCGTAAACAATGCTTCTATGAAGTTGCCACAATCTTTCTTCGTTAGGCATGTGTGCACACACGCATGCGCACGCACACACACCCACACACACCCACACACATAACCTAGCAGTTTGTACCTATACTAATAAAGTCATGCCATGTTTGCTTCCACTTGAAAGAACTTCCAGTTTCCCATTTCTATCTTTACTGACATGCCCGTCTCCACTTTCTGAATCACCTAGACGACTTTCTTCAAACCTGGACACTTGTTTTTCCTTCATGCCGTCATGCATTCTTTTATTCACGGCTGTAATAACAGTTAATTGTAAACACCTATCGTTTACACATACACACTTAACACTGCCGCAATGATTGTATTATAAACATCATGTGACAGCCAGTAACTCGCCATGATGACAGTCACATCCTGATATAATGTTATTATGTATCGTGAAGACATCCAACATCCAACGCTTTGTCTGAGTGAGGTTTTAGTGTCACACATGCCAGATGAGATTATCATTCAAATTAAATTCACCCATAGCCCAATCTGGGTCGTACCATACTATTCTAGTTAAGTCATGTTATGTTTGGTTCCACTTCACCATCTAGTGTCCTATGCCTGTCATTACTAGCACATCCAACTGGCTTTATTATGTTATCCGAGTGTCCTTTTCAAATATTGACACTTCCATTACACTTCTGCTGTCTTACATTATTTCACTCACAACAGTAACAATCATGAATTTTACACACTCAGCACTGCAGCAATGATTGTATGTATGATTATCCTGTGGCAGACAGTAACTCACCATGATGACAGTCACATCCTGACATAATGTTATTATGTATCGTGAAGACATCCAACATCCAACGCTTTGTCTGAGTGAGGTTTTAGTGTCACACATGCCAGATGAGATTATCTTTCAAATCAAATTCACCCATAGCCCAATCTGGGTCGTACCATGCTATTCTAGTTTAAGCCATGCTATGTTTGTTTCCACTTAACCTGTTTGTGTCCTGTACCTGTTATTACTAGCACATCCAACTGGCCTTCTTGCATGATCTGGGTCTTTCACAAACCTAGACACTTCCATTTCCCTTATGTCGTACATTATTTCAGTCACAACAGTTATAATAATGAGTTTTAAACACTCAACGCTGCCGCATTAATTGTATGCATAAACATCCTGTGACAGTCAGTAACTCACCATGATGACAGTCACATCCTGACATAATGTTAATATGTATCGTGAAGACATCCAACATCCAACGCTTTGTCTGAGTGAGGTTTTAGTGTCACACGTGCTAGATGAGATGATGGACTTCATTATCGTATAAATGCAAACCACCCATAACCCAGTCGTGGGTCATACCATGCTGGAAGCATCAATGCTTATAATATTTCTGGGGACAAGAGATCTTCCTGCTGCTGCCATCTTCTCTCTGTGTACACTAGATATTCTGTTGCAGGTAGATTTGTCATTGTTAAATTAAGCCTGCACTTTCTTTCTACTGTCTGTTGAAGGATTCTGGGCATGCACTAATGTTTTCCTATTTTAACCTTTTTCTGCAATCACAATAAGGGGATTAGGGTGTGTGTGATAGAACATATCAACATACTTTATTATCAAAGGGTTCAGATTTGGGCATGCAGACGCATCTAACATTGTCTTTATTGTATCTCTCCTTCCATAAATTTTTTTTCATTTATTTATTACATTAGTCTTAACAATAATAATAATAATATATGCAGTATAAATTCATGCTGAAGTGTGCACATTACTACATAGCTAATTAATGAGACAGGCTGACATCTTTCACTTTTGTAAAACATTGAATATGAGCCACCACTTCGTGAGTCACCCCCAGACCACTCTGCTGCCCCATACTTTAGTACGGGGACCCATGTCAGCTACTCACAGTGATGACAGTCATACCCTGACAGCATTCTATTGTGTCTTGAAGACATCAACATCCAACGCTTTGTCTGAGATAGCCATATTGTTTAATACATAAATAGATGAGATCTTCTTCTTCTTCAGCGTTCCGAGCCATTGAGGTTCTTTGCTGCAAATACAATCCGTCTCCATTCGTCTCTCTGGTGGACCTTCTCTTGCCAGTCGTTGATTCCAAGTGCTTGTAGGTCTGTACATGTATTATCTCTCCACCGTCTTCTTGGTCTACCTCGGGGTCTACGGCCATTTATTTCCTGAGTGTAAGCGAGTTTTGTTTCCCTATTATCTTCCATTCTTTCTATATGCCCCAGCCATTGTAGTCTATTAGCCTTCATGATACCAGTGATTAGCGGGGACTTAAACAGATCATAAATGTCTTTGTTACTTCTTCTTTTCCACTCTCCACTTTGTGTATCCCTAATGGGTCCAAAGATGCGTCTTAAAATTTTGTTCTCAAAGGTTTGTAACAAGGCTTCGTCTCCTTTCGTTGTACTCCAGGTTTCAGAGCCATACAGCACAACTGGTCTGATCAGTGTTTTGTATATTGTGATTTTGGTGTTACGAGATAGCGCCTTTGATTTTAGTAGATGTTGTAGTGCATAGTATATCTTATTTCCAGAGTTGATTCTAGTTTGTATTTCTTCCCTTATGATGTTGGAGCAGTTGAAGATCGTACCCAGGTATTTGTATGTTTCCGTTCTTTTAATGGTCATATTATCTATTTGTATGTGGCCAGAGTTTCTAGCCATTCCGTCTCTTGAAATTACCATATATTCTGTCTTATCTTGGTTGATAACCAGCCCCATCTGTTGGGCTTTTTCCTTTAAGTGAGTCAATATTTCCAATGTCTTTTGTTCACTTTGCCCTATAATATCTATATCATCTGCATAACCAAGCAGCTTGGATGTTCCTCCAATATCACATTCCTCCTTTACCTTCCTTACAACTTTCTCTAGAGCCAGATTGAAGAGTAGCGGCAATAATGCATCACCCTGTTTCAAGCCAGATGTTATTTGGAAGGGGTCTGATTTCCTGCCTTTATATGTTACTATATTATAAGTATCTTCCATGCATAGTCTGGTCATGTTGATTAACTTCCTTGGTATTCCAAATTCCTGCATAGCATTCCATAGACTATTCCTATGGACACTATCATAAGCCTTTTTAAAATCCACAAAAATGTTATGGAGATCTCTTTTATATTCCCAATGTTTCTCGGCTATTTGTCGTAAGATAAATATCTGATCTATTGTTGATCTGTTTTGTCTAAAACCCGCCTGGTAGTCACCTAATATGTCTTCTGAATATGGTTTTAGTCTATTTAGTAATACTGCGGATAGTATCTTATAGCTTGTGGACAGTAGTGATATTCCTCTATAATTTCCACATTGGAACTTGTCTCCTTTCTTAAAGATAGGTATCAATAATGACTCTTTCCAGTCATGGGGTAATTCTTCTGTCCTCCAGATTTTTATTATTAGTTCGTATAGCTTTAGATGTAATGCATGGCCACCTGCCTTTATAAATTCAGCAGCAATTCCATCAGTCCCAGTTGCCTTATTGTTTTTAAGTCGTGTGATTACATATAGGATTTCTTCAAATGTAGGTTCTTCAATTTGTGGTTCGCATGTTAGAACCTCTTCCTGTGAGAAAATGTTACTTGGAGCTTCACAATTTAGTAATTCAATAAAATATTCTTTCCATGTGTTGCACATTTCCTCATTGGTATTTATCATATTCCCATTTTTGTCTTTTAAACCATATGTGTTTTGTTGGTGCCCTCGTTTCATTGACTTCAGTTCTTTAAAAAATTTTCTGGATTCATTTTTCTGGTGATTAGTTTCCATATCTTTGATTATATTACTCATATATTCTCGCTTCTGCTGTCTGACTATTTTTGTAGCCTCTTTACATTCATTTCTATAATGCTCTTCCTTTTGGATGTTATTGATGTCATTTAACCATACATGTCTGGCATTCTTCTTCCTAATGACTGCTTCTTCACATTTTTGATTGAACCATCTGTTCTTTCTATGCGTGGTTAACACACCGAGACATTCTTCTGCGGTAGACTGAATTGTATTCTTGATGTTCAACCAAGTTTGGTCAATGCTTTCCTCCAAAGGGTTTTGCAGAGTTTCAAGTTTACATTTTATTTCATCTGTAAATTTCTCTTTGACTGTAATGTCTTGCAGTTTTTCTCTGTTATATGTTGGGTGTAATCTTTGTAATTTAGTATAGAAAGCTCTCTTAAGTTTTATTTTAAATTTTGCTCCAACGAGGAAGTGGTCACTGTGGCACTCAGCTCCTCTATAACTTCTGACTTGCTGTATGTTTGATGCATTTCTGTTGTTAATTAAAATGTGATCTATTTGATTATAGGTTCTCTTGTCACATGATTTCCAAGTTTGTTTGTGTATATCCTTTCTTTGTAGTCTGGTACTGCTAACCTGCAGTCCTTTGGCTTCTGCCAGGTTGATGACTCTCCATCCATTATCATTTGAAGTTGTATGTAGGCTTTCCATACCGGCCACTTTTTTATTAGTTTGCTCTCTCCCTATTTTTGCATTGAAGTCTCCCAGCACAATCAGGATGTCCTGTTTGGGGGTTTCTTCTATGACATCTTCCAGATCATTATAAAAGTCTTCTTTAATATCATCTTCTTTCTCTTCAGTAGGTGCATGTACATTAATCATTGTTATATTTTTCCATTTACCTTTTATTCGTAATTTACTAATCCTGTCATTAAAAGCTTTAAAGTTTAAAACGTTCCCCCATAACTCTTTTTTGATGACAAATCCTGTTCCTAACTCATGTTTATTTTGGGTGTTTCCTCCATATATTATAATCAAATAGATGAGATGGTGTGTCTTAAATCTTTTTTAGTAAGCTTATATAAGTATATGTTTGGGAATTTATGGGCTGTTCAATAATAATGAGATTAAAATATGCGTAAACAATGCTTCTATGAAGTTGCCACAATCTTTCTTCGTTAGGCATGTGTGCACACACGCATGCGCACGCACACACACCCACACACACCCACACACATAACCTAGCAGTTTGTACCTATACTAATAAAGTCATGCCATGTTTGCTTCCACTTGAAAGAACTTCCAGTTTCCCATTTCTATCTTTACTGACATGCCCGTCTCCACTTTCTGAATCACCTAGAAGACTTTCTTCAAACCTGGACACTTGTTTTTCCTTCATGCCGTCATGCATTCTTTTATTCACGGCTGTAATAACAGTTAATTGTAAACACCTATCGTTTACACATACACACTTAACACTGCCGCAATGATTGTATTATAAACATCATGTGACAGCCAGTAACTCGCCATGATGACAGTCACATCCTGATATAATGTTATTATGTATCGTGAAGACATCCAACATCCAACGCTTTGTCTGAGTGAGGTTTTAGTGTCACACATGCCAGATGAGATTATCATTCAAATCATATTCACCCATAGCCCAATCTGGGTTGTACCATGCTAATAATTAATTGTAAACACTTGTCATTCACACTCAGCACTGCCACAATGGTTGTTTGTACAAACATCCCATAGCAGTCAATAACTCACCATGATGACAGTCACATCCTGATATAATGTTATTATGTATCTTGAAGACATCCAACATCCAACGCTTTGTCTGAGTGAGTTTTTGTGTCACACATGCCAGATGAGATTATCATTCAAATTAAATTCACTCATAACCCAATCTGGGTCGTGCCATACTATTCTAGTTAAGTCATGTTATGTTTGGTTCCACTTCACCATCTAGTGTCCTATGCCTGTCATTACTAGCACATCCAACTGGCTTTATTATGTCATCCGAGTGTCCTTTTCAAATATTGACACTTCCATTACACTTCTGCTGTCTTACATTATTTCACTCACAACAGTAACAATCATGAATTTTACAAACTCAGCTCTGCCGCAATGATTGTATGTATGATTATCCTGTGGCAGACAGTAACTCGCCATGATGACAGTCACATCCTGACATAATGTTATTATGTATCGTGAAGACATCCAACATCCAACGCTTTGTCTGAGTGAGTTTTTGTGTCACACATGCCAGATGAGATTATCATTCAAATTAAATTCACTCATAACCCAATCTGGCTCGTGCCATACTATTCTAGTTAAGTCATGTTATATTATGTTTGGTTCCACTTCACCATCTAGTGTCCTATGCCTGTCATTACTAGCACATCCAACTGGCTTTATTATGTCATCCGAGTGTCCTTTTCAAATATTGACACTTCCATTACACTTCTGCTGTCTTACATTATTTCACTCACAACAGTAACAATCATGAATTTTACACACTCAGCACTGCAGCAATGATTGTATGTTTGATTATCCTGTGGCAGACAGTAACTCACCATGATGACAGTCACATCCTGACATAATGTTATTATGTATCGTGAAGACATCCAACATCCAACGCTTTGTCTGAGTGAGGTTTTAGTGTCACACATGCCAGATGAGATTATCTTTCAAATCAAATTCACCCATAGCCCAATCTGGGTCGTACCATGCTATTCTAGTTTAAGCCATGCTATGTTTGTTTCCACTTCACCTGTTTGTGTCCTGTACCTGTTATTACTAGCACATCCAACTGGCCTTCTTGCATGATCTGGGTCTTTTTCAAACCTAGACACTTCCATTTCCCTTATGTCGTACATTATTTCAGTCACAACAGTTATAATAATGAGTTTTAAACACTCAACGCTGCCGCATTAATTGTATGCATAAACATCCTGTGACAGTCAGTAACTCACCATGATGACAGTCACATCCTGACATAATGTTAATATGTATCGTGAAGACATCCAACATCCAACGCTTTGTCTGAGTGAGGTTTTAGTGTCACACGTGCTAGATGAGATGATGGACTTCATTATCGTATAAATGCAAACTACCCATAACCCAGTCGTGGGTCATACCATGCTGGAAGCATCAATGCTTATAATATTTCTGGGGACAAGAGATCTTCCTGCTGCTGCCATCTTCTCTCTGTGTACACTAGATATTCTGTTGCAGGTAGATTTGTCATTGTTAAATTAAGCCTGCACTTTCTTTCTACTGTCTGTTGAAGGATTCTAGGCATGCACTAATGTTTTCCTATTTTAACCTTTTTCTGCAATCACAATAAGGGGATTAGGGTGTGTGTGATAGAACATATCAACATACTTTATTATCAAAGGGTTCAGATTTGGGCATGCAGACGCATCTAACATTGTCTTTATTGTATCTCTCCTTCCATAAATTTTTTTTCATTTATTTATTAGATTAGTCTTAACAATAATAATAATAATATATGCAGTATAAATTCATGCTGAAGTGTGCACATTACTACATAGCTAATTAATTAGACAGGCTGACATCTTTCACTTTTGTAAAACATTGAATATGAGCCAGCACTTCCTGAGTCACCCCCAGACCACTCTGCTGCCCCATACTTTAGTACGGGGACCCATGTCAGCTACTCACAGTGATGACAGTCATACCCTGACAGCATTCTATTGTGTCTTGAAGACATCAACATCCAACGCTTTGTCTGAGATAGCCATATTGTTTAATACATAAATAGATGAGATGGTGTGTCTTAAATCTTTTTTTAGTAAGCTTATATAAGTATATGTTTGGGAATTTATGGGCTGTTCAATAATAATGAGATTAAAATATGCGTAAACAATGCTTCTATGAAGTTGCCACAATATTTCTTCGTTAGGGTGTGCACACACGCATGCGCACGCACACACACCCACACACATAACCTAGCAGTTTGTACCTATACTAATAAAGTCATGCCATGTTTGCTTCCACTTGAAAGAACTTCCAGTTTCCCATTTCTATCTTTACTGACATGCCCGTCTCCACTTTCTGAATCACCTAGAAGACTTTCTTCAAACCTGGACACTTGTTTTTCCTTCATGCCGTCATGCATTCTTTTATTCACGGCTGTAATAACAGTTAATTGTAAACACCTATCGTTTACACATACACACTTAACACTGCCGCAATGATTGTATTATAAACATCATGTGACAGCCAGTAACTCGCCATGATGACAGTCACATCCTGATATAATGTTATTATGTATCGTGAAGACATCCAACATCCAACGCTTTGTCTGAGTGAGGTTTTAGTGTCACACATGGCAGATGAGATTATCATTCAAATCATATTCACCCATAGCCCAATCTGGGTTGTACCATGCTAATAATTAATTGTAAACACTTGTCATTCACACTCAGCACTGCCACAATGGTTGTTTGTACAAACATCCCATAGCAGTCAATAACTCACCATGATGACAGTCACATCCTGATATAATGTTATTATGTATCTTGAAGACATCCAACATCCAACGCTTTGTCTGAGTGAGGTTTTAGTGTCACACATGCCAGATGAGATTATCATTCAAATTAAATTCACCCATAGCCCAATCTGGGTCGTACCATACTATTCTAGTTAAGTCATGTTATGTTTGGTTCCACTTCACCATCTAGTGTCCTATGCCTGTCATTACTAGCACATCCAACTGGCTTTATTATGTTATCCGAGTGTCCTTTTCAAATATTGACACTTCCATTACACTTCTGCTGTCTTACATTATTTCACTCACAACAGTAACAATCATGAATTTTACAAACTCAGCTCTGCCGCAATGATTGTATGTATGATTATCCTGTGGCAGACAGTAACTCGCCATGATGACAGTCACATCCTGACATAATGTTATTATGTATCATGAAGACATCCAACATCCAACGCTTTGTCTGAGTGAGGATATAGTGTCACACTTACTAGATAAGATGATGACTTTAATTATCATGTAAATCCAAACCACCCTTAACCCGGTTATGTGTTCTAACATGCTGGAAACATCAACACTTATGTTTCTTGGGACAAGAGATCCACCTGCTGCTACCATCATGCTTAAGTTTAGCCTGAGTGTCGGCTTGTTCAGCATCCTCTTTCTTTCTACTGACTGTTGAGGTATTCTGAACATGTACTTATGTGTTCCTAATTTCCTATTTTTAACCCTTTCTGCAATCACTGTAAAAGGGATTAGGGTGTGTTTGAGAGAACAAACATACAAACTTTATTTTCTAAGGGTCAAGAATTAAGCATACATGCCCATCTTGACATTCTGTCAATTTTATCTCTCTCCTTTCATGCATCAATTCATTCATACATCATGATTTACACAAACCTTAAACAAGAAAAAACAACATGCAGCATAAATGCATGTGGAAACATGCACAAATCATGACTGCACAATTAAGGCATCAAGACATAGGCATAGACATATATCATTGGCTTTTGTAAAATGTCTTGTAAATTAAGATGTGCCAGGCATCTCGTGAGTGACCCCCAAGCCACTCTGTTATCTTGTACTTGAGTTCAGTGTCCCCTGACAATTGACACATTAGACAGCAAACATCAGTGTCAGCTACTCACAGTGATGACAGTCATACCCTGACAGCATTCTATTGTGTGTCTTGAAGACATCAACATCCAACGCTTTGTCTGAGTGAGCCTTTTGTTTCACACATACGCAGATGAGGTGATGGGTCTTGAATCACCATTAGTAGCTTATATAGATATATATCTTGAAGGTTATGTTTTATGTGTGTATTAATTTGGAAGCAGATTCAGTCATAGTGATGAGATTTTTTTGGTTCAGTAATGTGGCGTGCGCGAGAATTGGTAGTTGTTCTCTCCGCACCAGTAACTTACAGGGCATGTGAGCCGGTCGCTCAGAAAGCAATGGCAAACTGCTGAGCGTAATCTTGCCAAGAAATCAACAATCAGCTGAAAGATGCTGATGTTGACAGCGATGTCTTGTAAAGGATATGCGAACCAAAAAAAAAGTGTTGTGGTACTAAAGATAGACAACTCAGTAATGTTGGGATAATAAAGACAATTCAGCACTGTGGTGCTAAAGTTAGACAACTTTACAACATTTAGATAAAATCCTACCAGTCTCTGCGGTGAAGGGAGTTACGGACACGATTCGTAATTCCGTATACCCGGGTTCCAAAAATAGCGATGCTGATTTTTTTCGAAAAAGGTATAGGTGCCAGTCGTTCAGAAAGCAATGGCAAACTACTGAACGTAAAATTTGCTCAGGAATCACGAACAGCCAAAATGCTGGGGTTGACTGCTATGTCCTATGAGGGAAATGCAACTATTCCCTCTTCCAGATAAAATCCAACAAGCAGATGTAATAACACATTCATAGATGACCAGGACTGTAAGGTGTCACAATTAGCATTTTAAGACAGTTTACGTACATGTCACGATTCACAGTGATGACAGTCTTATCCTGACATAATTGTATTATGTTTTGAAGACATCAACATCCAACGCTTTGTCTGAGTGAGGTCTTCATTATTTAGCATCTGCTTAGATGTGTTGCAGCATTGATTGTATAGAGGGTTTCATGATTGCATTAGTAGCAGTTTTTTTCTAACATTTTCACTATCTCCCCTGACACATAAAAGAGCATGTGCGCGCACACACACACACACACACACACTTGACTTCTTGTCTTATATTTATATGTCTGCCAATTTGTTTTGTCAGACTTCGATTTGCTGTTTTGTTCGTATGCAATTCTTCTGCCTTCGTATAATTATTGCATATTTTATTTACATACTTTTCCTAGTGTTTTTTATTTGGTAAATTCTTTGGCTGAGATGTTTGATTTTTTGGGTGAGTTATAGAATGTGATAGCGAGCTGCGCTGGTAATGTCATTAGCATAGATGAGTGAGGGTTCGATACCTGCACTCGTCATCTGGCTTAGTGAGGGAAAGATGGTACCTATTCCTCTTTGCATTGAGGCAAAATATAATTGCCCTAACACAGTGGTTCTCAACCTTTTTTGGCCCATGCACCCCTTCACCATATGTTCAGAATGTCATTTCTTCTTCTCCTCCTCTCTCTCTCTCCCCCCCCCCCCCCCCCCCATTTCCTACCTATACATCCCTCGAGGCGCCTCGAGAATCCAACACCTCAAGGCGTTGCCACTTTTTGAAGGTGACAGGTTCGAATCCCGGTCGGTAACTATAGCTTTAAAATTTTATATTGTCTAGTGCATCCTCTAGTCTCTACTTCCTTCTTCTCCTTCTGTGAGCGCCAAACAATACCATGTGTGTTTATTAATTAGATAGCGGGATTGATTATAGGGTATCCTATATGAGCGAGGAGTCCCAATAGCTTACATACATGTGGTGACTCACAATGATGACAGCCATATCCTGACATTATATTATGTTATGAAGACATCAACATCCAACGCTTTGTCTGAGTGAATTGGTCATTATTTAACACATGCGTGGATGAGATGGTGGTATTTATTGTAGGGTGTCTTGATTGCTTTAGTATCAGCTTTCCCCAACCACTTTTCTATTCCTTCTTTCTCCCCACACATGCACACATTCTTCCATTTTGTGTTTGGTTTGTTTGTCAAGTTCTCAGGTGACATCAAACATGAAATGTTTATCAGGTTAGTTACTCACAGTGATGATAGTCAACTTCTGACAGCATTTTATTGTTTTGAAGACATCAACATCCAACGCTTTGTCTGAGTGAGGTTTTAGTGTTTGCATAACACCTACAGAAGAAGCCGTCTTAATGTTTTTGGTTTCAAGGAGGACAGAATGTAGTCAAAAGTCAGTTCAGTTTTATCTTCTACCAAGTGTCCCTTACACTTACGAAACAGCCATTGACCTTCTCTTTGGATGCCATAAACTTTCACATGCCAGAGAATATCACCCACAGTTGTCTCCATTAATTATTAGCTGAATCTGTGGGTGTCTAACAGCTGCAGAGCACCTGCATCTTTGTAACAATTGTGCAGGGCTAGGCTACTCAGAGTAATAACTGAGCAGTGTTGAGAGATACTAAAAGTAGACAACTTTGCAGTGTTGTGATAAAAGCCAGCAAGCAAGTATTTGACACATTCATAGGTGGCATGATGAGCATAAAGAGTCAAAATAACTACGTCAGACAGCTTACATACATGTGATGACAGTCTTATCCTGACATAGTTCTATTATGTTATGAAGACATCAACATCCAACGCTTTGTCTGAGTGAGTCCTGTATGAGTAGTCACAGTGGCTTACATACAGGTGATGACAGTCTTATCCTGACGCTTTGTCTGAGTGAGGTCTTCATTTGTTTACATACATTGGCACCTTGCCGTCTTGACAGACGATAGTTTGTGCTTTAAAAAGGCATAACTTTTACCTATGGCGGTAGCGAATGTGACTGATAAGGCCAGTTCGCGCTGTAAATGTCCGTTCACAGTGGGTGCATGTGAACACGTGGTCATTTCCACCATCATGCGCCATCTTACGTCTCACACGCTCAGTGTGTGACTTATCTGCAATAATTTTCTCCTTTGTCTTTATTCCATTTCTGATGTTTGCCCTCCATGCAACACGTTCAGCGGCGTACACACATCTTTGTATCGTAGTAGAGGCCGACCCTGAGATCTCTTACCTATCTGTAATTCACCAAAAAAGATGTCCTTTGGTATTCTACCATCATCCATCCTCCTAAGATGTCCTATCCATCTAAGTCTACGAAGACTGAGCATGGAATAAACCGTCACACAACCTGATCTTTCCAATACTTCAGTATTTGTGATTTTGTCTTGCCACTTAATACCAAGAATTCATTTGTTTAACATATATTAATTAGATAGCGGAATTAATTATAGGGTGTCCTGTATGAGGATTCACAGTGGCTTACATACAGGTGATGACTCACAGTGATGAGTCTTATCCTGACATAATTCTATTATGTTATGAAGACATCAACATCCAACGCTTTGTCTGAGTGAGGTCTTCATTTGTTTAACACACACATGGATGCGATGGTGGGGTTGATTATATGTTGTCCTGATTGTGTTAGTATCAGTTCCATCATTGTTATATTCCTCACATATACACATCCTCCTACCCACACTTCTGCCTTGTCTGTCGGTTGGTTGTATCATGTTAGTTAAGTTAGTCACGGTTCCAACTTTACAGCAACAAGCCATCCCCATTATGCTCCATTCCTTTGCCAGTGAATATCACACAAAATGCTCTTCACTGCCCCATGTGAAAATTGGAACAGACAGGAGTCTCGACAAACCAACAGGTACACTGTGCATAATGCCGCCACCAGAATGTCAACACAAAAGTCCTCCACGAAAAATACAATTCATCGTCGATGGAAGCGGCAGTCACTAGAAAACCAGCAGCCACACATTACTGCATAAGGCAAACAAGTCCGTTTTGCGGCAAAGCCAGCCGCCATTGTTCCGAACATGCAGTTCACGCTACAAACAACTGCGGACAGATGTAAAAGCATTTCACTCGAAATTCAGTGTCGCGCCACACTCAACTCAGTACCAGGGCGACAGAACCATACACTTCCAGTTCAACATGAGGAAAATGTGAATGTAAATGGTAGCCACGAGCAAAAACACTCCAGAGGCCTTAACCGTTTAAATGCCTATCCTCCATGTTCGGGACTGGAAGTCTCTGTCATATGTGAAGGGGTTGAACCCACAAGCACACCGGAAGTTCTTAATGTCCACTTTCAGTTGTTAGTACCATTTCTCTCTAATTATTCTATGTCATGTTTCTTACGTACATGGCTTAGGGTTCACGAATGTATATGTTTCACAATCCTGGCAAACTTGGGCTCAAAGTCACTCGCAGACGTTTTGGGAGCAGACGGCTTTGCATTGATTTTAACAGTTTTGAGAGTGGACCGTTCAGAAAGCAGTGGAAAACTACTGAGTATAAAATGCCTAGAAAATCACAAATGACAAAACACATGCTGGGGTTGATTGCGACATTCAGTAAAGGAAATGTAACTAACTTTCTTATTTGGTTCTGTATCCGAGTTTAAGCTATTATTATTTCTGGCTCTGCATTTATGGAGCTGTGTGCTCACTGTGATACCTGGCTTTGCATTCATGGAGCTGTGTGCTCGCTGTGATACCTGGCTTTGCATTCATGGAGCTGTGTGCTCGCTGTGATACCTGGCTTTGCATTCATGGAGCTGAGTGCTCGCTGTGATACCTGGCTTTGCATTTGTGGAGCTGTGTGCTGGCTGTGATACCTGGCTTTGCATTCATGGAGCTGTGTGCTCGCTGTGATACCTGGCTTTGCATTCATGGAGCTGTGTGCTCGCTGTGATACCTGGCTTTGCATTCATGAAGCTGAGTGCTCGCTGTGATACCTGGCTTTGCATTCATGGAGCTGTGTGCT
The DNA here is from genome assembly GCA_963921405.1 of Cepaea hortensis. Lineage (NCBI taxonomy): Eukaryota > Metazoa > Mollusca > Gastropoda > Stylommatophora > Helicidae > Cepaea > Cepaea hortensis. The sequence continues at coordinate 342,812,733 of OY992876.1, forward strand.
CGCTGTGATACCTGGCTTTGCATTCATGGAGCTGTGTGCTCACTGTGATACCTGGCTTTGCATTTGTGGAGCTGTGTGATCACTGTGATACCTGGCTTTGTATTCATGGAGCTGTGTGCTTGCTGTGATACCTGGCTTTGCATTCATGGAGCTGAGTGCTCGCTGTGATACCTGGCTTTGCATTCATCGAGCTGTGTGCTCGCTGTGATACCTGGCTTTGCATTCATCGAGCTGTGTGCTCGCTGTGATACCTGGCTTTGCATTCATCGAGCTGAGTGCTCGCTGTGATACCTGGCTTTGCATTCATCGAGCTGTGTGCTCGCTGTGATACCTGGCTTTGCATTTGTGGAGCTGTGTGCTCACTGTGATACCTGGCTTTGCATTTGTGGAGCTGAGTGCTCGCTGTGATACCTGGCTTTGCATTTGTGGAGCTGTGTGCTCGCTGTGATACCTGGCTTTGCATTTGTGGAGCTGTGTGCTCGCTGTGATACCTGGCTTTGCATTCATGGAGCTGAGTGCTCGCTGTGATACCTGGCTTTGCATTTGTGGAGCTGTGTGCTCGCTGTGATGACTGATCCCTAAACTGATACAGACCAATTATCTGGTTGTGTCTGCAGACGCTAAATCCAACGCTTTGTCTGAGTGAGTTTCAGATGACAAAGGCTCCTTCCTCTCTTATGTGTCCACCTGCCCAAAAAAGTGTTGAGTTTCAAATGACAAGGCCTTTGGTCTTGTGTGTCTCCCTGCTCTCATATGTTATGCCTGAGTGAGTTTCAAATGACATTATCTCTTGAAAGAGATGTATTCTGGGTATGGAGACATTAACATCCAACACATTATCTGAGTCAGGCACTTGTATCATTCTTTTATACTTCCCCCTTAGATATTACTTTGTCTTCTGTATTTGAATTTGGAACAGAATATTTAGTTTAATCTTGGAGGATAAAGATTGTAAGTCTGTGAGTTTGTTCAGTAGAACAATTCTCGGACGTAGAATCTCACACATGATGGATAAGAAAGAATAACTCAGCTTTTAATAATTAGGAATTGCCTAGTTTTGTAGAACACAACATACGTATGTTAATTGACATTGCCATGTTCTGTAGGATTTGACAACCTCTGTTAATTGGAATTGCAGTGTTCTGTAACATTTGACAAATGTTCTGTCGGATGTGACAACCTGTTAATTGAAATTGCCATGTTCTGTAGGATTTGACAACCTCGGTTAATTGAAATTGTTTAGGAGTAGGCGTAGCTGAGAGGTAATGTTGTCCACTTAAGATTCGGCAGGTAGCGCACTTTGATCTAGGCACAGGTCTGCACAAGAACCATTGGTGTCTAAAATCACACTGCCTTAGGAGTGTGTATATCTTTTTCAGATAAGGGCAACAAAAAGTAGGTCCCATGTGCAAAATGGCAGTTGGGAATTGCACAGAGTAGGCCAGCCATGGGCTACTGCCCTGGCCAGATTATAGGGAAACCAAACCTAGACATGGGTAGATTGTTAGCTTGGATGGAATCTGTCCTTAGTTAGCAAACCCTTCACAAATGAAGTAGTAAGATATCCTATTGTTACAACGTAAGCCTCCTTCCATATATAGGAAAGGAGGTCAGCGTGGCTGAATTGATAGGAGTGCTGGATAAAACTCCTGATTTGCTGAGGTAGCGGGTTCAATCCCAACAGCGGTCAGTTGGACTAGGATGTTGACTTCTCGTGCTTGACTTGGGGACATAAATTACATGTACCTCAGATGTCGGAGTGGGTTCACCGGATGGCGAGTTAACACTGGTAATAGTAAAAGCTAATCCAGAAATCACAAAAATCAGCCCAGTGCACTGGAAGTAGTAGCATGTGTATGACTATTGCACAGACTAGTGGCTATGATAGGTTGCCATCTTCCACGAATGTTTATATTTTTCCAATATTTTGCCATTTTAAAACTTTTATTACTTTTTTGTTTTTAAGGATCAGTGTTGGAAAAACTCATGGACGACCTACGGCAAGAGATGGAATCGAACCCTCCCCTCCCTGGAGCATTCACTGCACGAAAGGGCGAGACGTGTGCGGCTCGCTTCTCTCAGGATAACCAGTGGTACAGGGCTAAGGTGGAAAAGGTGGAAGGCAGCAACGCAACTGTTCTTTTTATTGATTATGGAAATGTAAGTTTTCACATTTGTTGATTATGGGAATGTAAGTTTTCACATTTGTTGATTGTGGGAATGTAAGTTCTCACGTCTGTTGACTGTGGGAATTAAGTTTTCATAAATGTTGATTGGGGACATGTAGGTTTTCACATATGTTAATTGTAGGGATATGGTTTTACATCTGTTGATTCTGGAGTGTAAGTTTTAATATCTAGTGGTAGGTCAGCATGGCCGAATGGATAAGAACACGTGTTCTTAAATATCCAGTGTGCTCATGCCGAGGTAAGGGGTTCATTCCCTACACCAGACAGCTGGACTAAAATGTTGAACTATTATCCTTGTTTTCAGTCATCTTATTTGCATAATAGTGGTTATTCCTCTGGCTTTCAATGCAGCAGTCTGGGGTTCAATTCTTAGTAGTCGCAGGATTCCCCTCAATATGTGATACTGAGGGTCAACCCAGCTTTGTATGCAGGTTCCCGTCACCAGACATTTGTCTGTGAATGTCATGTTAGCTATTGGCCATGTTACTATGTTGTTGTCATGCAGTTATGGGAAATATTGTAACACCATCAGTATGCCCTACTGGCTTGGGAACTATCATTATCAGCATTTCTTATTGGTATGGGAAATATTGATACGAGGGAGGTTTCAAATGAAAACCATAAAAGTGTGCTAGAAATTATAATAACCATGCCATTGTCTTGTAACCTGTCAGTATTGTTATTTAAAATGTTGAGTGTTAAGCATGTGACATCACGGTGCAGACAAACATGGTGATATAATGACCATTTAAAGATGGCTGCCCTACTTTTGACATGCACCAAAGAAGAGCAACATTCTTTTATACGCTTTTTTTAATTATTGAAGTGATGAAACCTATAGAAATTCATCTATAAATGAAGGTCCAGTATGGGGATGCATGAGTGAAGGTCCAGTATGGTGCATGCCTGTCAGTCCAGCAAGAATATGAGTTAGTGGAGTAGGAAGTTTCAAAATGGCGTAACTTATGCAACAGATACCGAGTAGTGACCCCAGGGTGATCATTTTTTCTACAGGAATCTAAGCACTTTATCGGCTCTGGGAGACTTGCATTAAACACAGTGGTGACTACATTAAAAAAATATACATTTGTTCTTTACTTTTTCATTATATATGTATATATACATATATATATATACATATATATATTTTTTTTTATTTTTTTTTTTAAACTTAAGGTTTTCATTTGAAGGCTCTTCGTATAACACCAATCATCAATATCTCTTATTGGCTAGAAAAATAGGGGCCTAACATCATTATATGTTTAGCCACCATTTCACCAGTTCCATAGTTAGTCAACTGGAAGACTTTTTGTCTGGAATCCACATGGCAAAAGAGATAGAGGAAGACCTAAAAGCAAACGGTAAAGTGGAGTAAAGACAGAAATGCAAAATGTGGTGAAGACATGGACACAGCTACAATGGCTTGGGTAGGAGGGCTTGGAATTACTGGGTTGGGGGAATTATGCCTCATTGGGGAAAAAAGAGTTAGGAAAAAGATGGTTACTCATCAGTACCTCCCATTTTTAGTTATTAGTCTATCTTATTATTAGTTATTATCCTATCTTTAGTTATCAGTACCTCCCATCTTTAGTTATTAGTATTATCTGTACTAACTGCAAGATGTTAGTGGCCATCCCTGTGTTGTCATATTGCATTGTTTGCTGCTTTCAGAGAGAGAAGACATCCGTGTCCGGTTTGTCAGCTTTACCAGGAAACTTCCGAACACTTCCTCCTCAAGCCACAGAGTACGCTTTAGCCTGTGTCTCGGTGCCAAATGATGTAAGTAGTGCTAGTTCCTTGGTTGTATGCATCTTTTGCTGGGCTATGAGCTTTACTATTCTGTGTATGAGTTCATTTTATCCCCTGTGATTTTTAATAACCATGTACTTCTGACCAGAAAGCCCTTCTAATCTGATGCTGAATGGCATTACAGACAAGTGGAAAGAAATTATCTGTCTACATTTTCATATTAGTTAGTTGGGTTCCAACTTTGCGACAAAGGTCATCCCATATTGCTCATTTCCTGTGCCAGTGAACATCACAAAAAATGTTCCTCACTGTCCCGTGTGAAAAGTGGAACAGACAGCAGTCCTGACAGATAGACAGCTTGCACAGGCATACATGCAAATGGCCTCTGCCAGAATGCCAACACAACAGTGCATCCACCACTACAATTCAGTTCATCGTCGATGGAAGCGACAGTCACTAGAAAACCAGCAGTTGCGCACACATTACTGTATAAGACAAAACCAGTGAGTTCAGCAACCAAATGTCCGCCATTTTCCTAAACATTCAGTTCACAATACAAATTACACCGCTGACACAGGTAAAATCTTTCCACATGAAAGACACAGCTCACAGCATCACTCCACACACTTAACTGTGTGATGGAACCATGTACTACCAGTCCAACATGAAGAAAATGCATAAGAAAACCTTAGCCAGAAGCAAAAACATTTTTTAAAAGGCTTTAACAGCTCAACCGCCTATCCACCATATTGGACCAGACATTCTCATATATCAACATGAACATTATTAATAATTCTGAGTCTACAAGATGAGAACATGGAAGAAAACTAGTTTCATGAACGGTATCTTGTGTTGGTTGGAAACTGAAATGCTTTGACCATATGAAATAGCACTGTGGCTTGGAAAGAACAGATGGTTCATAGAAGCAGGGGTCGATCAGCAGGAGGATGGGCACAGGACGTTGCTGACAATATGGACAAGGGATAGAAACAATTTTCACTCTCATTGAGAGCAGTGTTATGTGTAGGACCTGCTACATTGTGATACTATGAATACATTTTACAGTTTGTTGGAAGTCCTCCAGGCTGCATTAAGTTTTTTGTGACATGTTTTTGGTGTCAGCCACATGGATTCTTCTTGGCTTGGTATACAAGGCAGACCTGTAATATGTGGTCAGTGGTCATTTTTGTCTGTCATATGGGCAGAAATAAAAGTGCAAATAAGTAGATTGTGTGTAGGCTGCAGTCACCTGTATTGTAAATTTATAAATCTGTAGGTAGATTATGGACAGTGAAATACATTTTACAGGAATGTGATCTATACTGAATTGTCCAGCAATGAAGCACATTTTACAAAAAGTTAGCTTAGAGCACAATGTGAATATAATAATCTGCTTGAAAATTATGAGTAAATCAACAAAGACAGACAGTGGAATTGGTCAGATTTACAAGAACACAAAGTGACAGAAAAGAGTTTGGGTTTGAAAGCCTTCTTCAGTATACAAACAAACAAAGACACAACTGTATTAAAAAACAAGGGTACAAAAATTTAAACCAAGTGTGTCCCATGCTCTGTAGGTCAACTGACAGGAAATAACATAGTGGGTAATGTGTTGGCTACAGCTTAAGTAGGGGGGGGGGGGTGTGTTAAATCTTTACAGGGAAGACACGAGTGGGATCGCCACAAAGCTAAGAAACGGGAGAGTACACAAATAGAAAACTTTGAATGAGAGCATGAGGTTAACACACAAAAGTCGTAATATTTTGGTTAATTAAAATCATCTGACCTTGAGGTCGTACAATGAAAGATGGCCCGACTGAAAAATGTGCTTGTTTTCTGGTCGTGTAATCTCATGAGAAGTGATTGATTTATTAGGTATAGCCAGATAAATACATTTGAAAATCAGTTTTCCGAAAGATGCTACATATTCTAATTATAACCCAGAAGGGTATATGATCTTTAGAGACAGAACAACGTGGTTTAAAATGCATGTTCATGTATCTTAGAATATATGAATATCATAATGTTCTTGAAAAATATGAATAAGCACATTTTAAAAATCCATTACCTAAATTGAAAAAGAAAACTAATCGCTAGATATCCAAATTATAACCCAGTCCTCTATATCTCAAGTAAAATATTCTTGTATGCTTTGTTTGTTTGTTATTTACCTGGGTCTGTGCTTTTAATTTAGTTGAGCTTGCTAATGTGGCTAGGGGCAGTAAACATGTTTCACTATTGCCAGACATACAGATTCAGAGGTTCTAGATCAGCTGCAAACAGTTTGGAAGCAGTTTGCCTAGCGCTGATTTCGATGGTATGAACATCAGTCCTTCAGAAAGCAGTGGCAATTTATTGAACCTAAAAATTGTCTAGTAAATCACAAACAACCAAAAATTGCTGATGTTGATTGCAACGTTATGTAAAAGACATGCAAACCTCCCATTGTTATATTTTGTATTTATTTAAACTCCAGCATTAGCTTGACAGCAGCCAACTTCTTTTTCCTAAACCAGTTCAACCCATCAGGGTTAAGCATGATACTGCATTTAGAGCAAGAAAACTGGTTTTAAATGTGTTTCTGTATCGTAGAAAGGCGTTATCATTTATGAAGAACATATTCTTCACAGGAGGAAGCCAAGCAAGATGCAGTCGATGCTCTCTACAACGAGATTCTCAACAAAACCATGCTGCTGAATGTGGAGTACCGCGGTGGCAGTGGCTCACCAGACTTTGTCTCCCTGAAATATGAGGGCACAGAAGCTGATGTGGCCACGGGGCTTGTCACAGAAGGCTATCTGACTGTGGAGGTCCGCAAGGAGAAGCGTCTGGCCAAATTAGTGTCTGACTACCAGAAGGCTCAGGAGGAGGCCAAGCGTTTGAGGGTAGGTTTTATGTATTGTATACCCATTTGTTAGAAAAACTTCATTATTCTTCTCTGTCATCTCCCTAGGGGAACATAGGTCCACAAGCAACTCATGCCAACACCTTTGTAGATTTTTTTCATGAATGGGTTCGATTTTTAGAGTTTTCTACAGGATGAGGTAGCTGATCTCCCACCAAATCTCTCTGGTCGCCTCTTACAACATGCCTGGTATTTACTTCTTAATGTCCTATTCTTCACTTCCCTGTTGGGTCTTCTTGAAAACTCGATGACTTCTATTATAAATCCACAGGGAACCAACTTGATAGCAACAAATCTAACTTCCATTATATATCCACAGGGAACCAACTTGATAGTAACAAGCTAGGTAGAATCTAACTTCCATTATATACCTACAGGGAACCAACTTGATAGCAACAAGCTAGGTAGAATCTGACTTCCATTATATATCTACAGGGAACCAACTTGATAGCAACAAGCTAGGTAGAATCTAAATTCCATTATATATCCACAGGGAACCAACTTGATAGCAACAAGCTAGGTAGAATCTAACTTCCATTATATACATACAGGGGCCAACTTGATATCAGTGAGCTAGGATTCAAGCCACCTGCCTTACACTCCAAAGGTCGTAGGTTCATTTAGGGCTCCACCATTTGGCCCACAAGTGCAGTTTATTTGGATGTCCCTGGGGGTTGTAGCTGGGTAGCTTCCATGATATACTACAATGAGTCAGACCGTAGCATATCAAGAAGTCACAATTATATGTACCCAGATCATAGCATATATCAAGCTCAGTTGAATCTTAGCAGACCAGAATGTTAAGATTCACAGCAGGACTCTAAATTGCTACTTATACTACTTATAATGCTACCATTACAGCTTCCACCACTGCTGCTGCTACTACAGCTACCACTAATTCTACCCTATTGCTACTGGAAACTAGTTTCTGTTGATTGTTGCGACTACTTCTATTGCTAACACTGCTAGTAAAGACTATTACAACTACTACCGGGTGTTTGTAAAGTTTCACTACACTTTGTATGTAGAACAAATTTGAAAAATGAAGTACATGACGTCATACAAAAATGTGCTCTACAGTCCATTGTGAAGCAATATGCAGCAAAGGCTGTCGTCTGCTGGAGTAATTCTCTGTACCTCCAAACGGAATGGTGTTGTCAGCGGAAGAGCACATTTTTTGGGTTGAACAAGTGTTTCAAAATGGCAGTCGATACACACAGATGGTTGTTCAAGGATTTATAGCAAGATTTCCTTATAAACAACCTCCTCATCGCATTATGGTTAGAAATTTGTTGAATAAGTTTCTTGCTACAGGAAATGTGGAAGTTGCTCCATGATCTGGTAGGCCTGCTGTATCTGAAGAAAAATGTCTAAATATCCAAGGCAGACTCCTGAAAAGTCCAAGCAAGTCCTTAAGGAAAATGTCGCAAGAAGTGAATGTATCAGTCTCTACACGATAAGAAAATTTGGGTAGGGTGTGCCGTCATTAGAAAATGTTTTATTGGACCAATTTTCTTCAACAACACTATAAATGCTGATCTGTACCATACTGACATTCTGGAACATTTTTTAGAACTGCCGAATGAACGTGAAATTGAAGAAGCGTGGTTCCAGCAAGATGCTGCAACTGCACACACAGCTAGAGCATGACTGCATATTTCGGAAGAAATTTTTGCAAATCTTAAAATTTGGCCTGCTCGTTCGCCAGATCTGACTCCATAAGATATTATCTGTGGGGTTTCTTGAAAGGAAATGTTTACAAAAATAATGTACACACAATTGAGGACCTGAAAGAAGTCAGCAGAATTACCATTCAAGAAATAACAACAGACATGTTTCCCAAGGTATTTGACAATATGAAGAGATGTGTACATTCATGTCTTGAAGCCTGTGGTGGACATTTCCAAGACCTATTATAACGAATACTTCATTGGTACTTTCCAGCTTCCCCAAAACAGCGTTAGACCTTAGCAGTGACTATTGTAACTAATTGCCATATGACGGTACACTCCACCAAAGTCATGAATGGGATTTTCCCAGTTCTGCACAAAAATGGACAAATAGGAAAGGAAGATACCATTGGAAACGAATACAGCGTCACAGAACAACAAAGGACTTTCTCTGTGTGTGATTCGAAAGGAAAGGACGTGTCTTCCAGAGAGCCGTGTGTGAAGCGCTGTATGCGACTGATTCCGAGCTTAGGCGAATAGAATTCAGGAGGAAAGATCGATTGGCAAATGGATACTTAAGACAGGACTCGAAAACCTAGACGCGCTGCAACTCTGAATGGTGAAATGGCAGGTTTGCGCCTCAAAGGGGACATTGACGCAAGGCAGGGAGTTTTCGTGTGAAACATTTACTAATTAAACGCCGCTCCTATATCTCGGGGGCAGTTTAATAACACCCGATAATTATCCGCTGTTATTTGTTCCGCTCGACACGAAATAAAAGTGTGAGGAGTATTGTTCTCCTTTGGAGTCGTCTGATCATTCGCCACATTGTTCAAAGCGTAACGAGTTTTTTATCAGTCAATGGGAGGAATTACCTATTGGCACTAATGTAATGCATTTGTTAGCACATTTTTTGTGACATCTTATACTTCATTTTTCAAATTTGTTCTACATACAAAGTGTAGTGAGACTTTACAAACACTAAGTATTAGTAATTACTACTACTGCTGCTTCTACTAGCACACAATTGTCTGCAGAAAGTGGCAGATGTACAAACATTACTTTTGCTATTGCGTGAAATAATTGAATGTCTTGTGTGTGACAGACACGTGTGGGTTTGTGCATGCATGAACTAAATGTGGCACATGCCCGACACTCTTGGCAAGTCAAAAAGCATGAAAAAACCCAAGCCAGGGAACTTGCCTATGGCCTGCCTGATCAATAGACTTGATCCAGAACACCAAGGACCCATATCTATGGAGACACCCAAGGCCTAGGCCATTTGGCATGTCATGTGATGAGATGAGATTATGACAAGGTTTCATTCAGTACAGTACACCATTCTCTTGGCTTCTTTTTTGTTTTGGTTCCGTACTTGAGCATGACATGCATCATGCTGACGTCTTGGCTACCATATCTGTAGCTCAGTACAGTTTTAGTATGCAGTGTCACTAAGGCTTGACAAGTTCCATATCCGTTGACTAGTAGGGCAGTAGAAAGCCTGTTTGTTTGTGTGTGTATAATGTCTGCCCAGACAGTGGTTGGGGTTCACATCCCAGCGGAGGATTACTTGTTCCTACCGCTAGTCTTCATGTTCTGGCCACATTATGAGAAGACAAAAACAGAAACTTGAGGAAAGTGTTGTGACAAGGGCGTTCAGCACATGAATATCTGCTGTTGGATGTCGCAAGATGTGGAAAAGTGTGTGCGCCCACATCAGTTGGCGAGGCACTTGATGATGATAGCTCCAGGGTTGACCCGGTCTCATAAAAATGGAAAGCAGATATTTTTTTAGAATTTTCTCCTATTTTGTATGTTGTGGCCACGAATATGTGAATATCCCAACTACAGTATCTGTTATGGGACTTTCTTTGTTTTTTACCGATAATTTCTCTTCCTTTAGCCACCTCAGATCCCATATGTGGCCAATCATCATCTGACTTGTCAGATTAGTGTTGTAACTTATTAGGTGAATTTTGGGAAAAGGGCTAGAAGCTGCAAGTGATGGCATATGGGATAAAGATACACAAGTGATGGCATATGGGTTAAAGATACACAAGTGATGGCATATGGGATAAAGATACACAAGTGAAGGCATATGGGATATGACCTTTCTTAGCCACTTTGTCTGTAACTTCTGGATTTGTGTCAGTCTATTTTGCTGGTTATGACATACAAGTGATTTTCATACACTGTGATAGGTCTTATTACACCACCTAGTTGAGTACATGTACAGTACAAAAGTGATGCCCAAAAATTATCTACTGTTTTTCTTTTTTCCTCCCCAGAAAAACCTATGGCGATACGGAGACTTCCGAGAAGATGATGCCCGCGAGTTTGGCTACACTCGTTAACGGTCGGCAACTGCTGCGCAAACACAAGTTCATCATAGTTTTACAATGGCTCACACACACACTTTCTAAGCCCATGTGCACATTTTGTAAAGACATGACGACATTCAATGAAAGACAGCTGTACTGTGCTATCATGTTGGTTTGCTCCGCAAACTTGATTAAACTGTTCAATTCATAGTACAAGTTTTTGTAACATAGTGATGGCATTTGAAAATATTTAAACACCAACTTGTGTTCAGTGAATCAAAACTTTTCACCAAAAATGCAAATGAAATAGTGTTAGCTGTTGTGAATTTAAAGATACTGAAAAACAAGCCTAACTTTGGTTTTATAAAATATGCATGGGCCAGAAATGTGTGTGCATGTCTCCTACACAAGTTCTCGATAGGAATTTTAAATTTATTTCGAGTGCATATTTATGCGTGTGCTCTTCTCTCTGTGAATGCAGTCAGAAACAATTGCTCAATCCTGTTTGTGGCTGATGACGTCGATTTATTTTAATTGTTTTTAATTCTTTTAGAACTGCAGATGTTGATTCTGTTAACTCTGTCTTGCCTAATGAACACAGGTTTGACATGATTTGGAGACTGTCTTCAGTAAGCCCCGGAAGCTGTAGTAGCATTGGGATCCCCATCAAGGCAGATTGTTTTTCTGGGATTATAGTGCCAGTTGGATAAAGGGGATGGGGGTGTTTGGTATATAACGCTCCTCAAAGAAGGTAATGCCTCTTACTTCACAACTAACCCCCCAGAGAGAAACAACTGCTCCATTGCCAACTCCCCTCCTACAACTGACATGCTGCGATTACTATTCTTTGCGTCCATTATCAGCCATATCATAGCTGACACTGATCTTTTTAACCAAACTCCACGCGGTCAAACGTTGAAGGCCGGACACAGACAGGATGTGACTTCAATCTATCCACATGTGTGTTCCATTCTTTCCACTTTATTTTTATTAAAGGAACACATCTTAGGAAACTGGATGTTTGTGATGAGCAACAGTTTTGTGCATGTTTTCTGACTGTATTTGCTCTCTCTGGTAATGGGAATCAAAAGCATTCGGCACAGCAGAAGTTTCTGCCTCTCAATGCGTTATGCTTCATTAATTATATACATGTATTTGTCATTCCTGGTCCATGACTGTTGACAAGATAAAGTGTTTATATTCTTTTGTCATTTTTGTTTGTTGACATTGTTTAAACTTCTCTCCCAGTTTGTTTACCCAAGGAGCCCAGGATCCAGATAAAAACTAGGAGGGTATGTTTAGTTAGCCGGAGGGAGTCGAATGTGAGAAGTGATATTCTGAATAAAAACTGTTTGTGCCTGATGTTACTTGTTTTTAATGCAGTTTTTTGTGTTGTAAATTTAAACATTGTCTGGCATACTGTTTTCATTATTTCCTTTGCAGGACGTTGGAATTGTTGATTTTCTAGGCAATTTTAAGTTCAGCAGTGCTATTGCTTTAATGAAAGAGAGAAAAGATGTCCAGCTGACCTTTCTAGGGAATGAACCCATCTTATCCTTTCGAACATACTGGGTTCAAAACCAGCCACAGATAATTTGCAATGATTCTCACAATTGGTACGAGTGTCTAAAACATCTTGAAGAAAATAAAAATCACTAACAGGCAATAAAGAGCAGCCTATAAAAAGAGCAATCAACTTTTTAGCATGCAAATAATAAGATATGCCAGGCATTGTGAAATCTTTCTGTAATCTTTGTTTGAAGTTGTCCTCTTGGCAAAGATGATAGCAGACAATAATCTACAATTAACATCTAAGAATGGAACAGCTGCCCGACTTCCTTGATCCTTTCTGCATATTCCTGACGGCAAGGATGAACAGACTGGTGTGGAATTATGGGTAAGATGCAGAAATGTGGTTTCATAGAAGAATAGATGTTTAAAATGCATAACTTCTTTCAAGAACTGAACTTACAAAGAGAACACACACATCAGAAGTAGAAAGTCATTCTTTGGGCATGTCATGAGAAGGGGGCCAAGAGAGATGTTGAATAGTGTGACATGGCTTGGAGGCACATCATCATCAGACACCAATGGCAGTACAGGAGGCTGAGGACGGGCATCACCACCGCCAGGAACTGTAAGAAGAAAGGCTGGTAGACTTGCGGTGCTCATGCATTTGTATTCAATTAATGAAGCACAATGCACTGAAAGTGTAGAAACATCTGCACCGAATGTCTTTTGATTCCCATTACCAGAGAGAGCTAACACATCTGCTGTGGCTAGCTTTTCTCATTTTGGAATTCATCCTGGGCTATTCTTAATGGAATTTTGGGGACAGGGCGGCTTTTAACTTGAACAAACATGATTCATTTCAGTGTGGACTGGATTGTTGCCAAATAAATATGGGGCAGTCGTCAAGTGTGGCCTATTTGCTGGCTCCATGATGGAGGGGTTACGGGTGCACAACGCTTTTGAAACACAGCTGCGGGTGATTTGGCACAGACCACCTTGCGTTGGGTTTTATTAAACGAAATGGTATGGGTGCCGGCCATTCAGAAAGCAGTGGCAAACTATTGAATGTAAACTTGCCAAGAGATCACAAAAGCCAAAAATTGCTGGAGTTGACTGTGACGTTTTGTAAAGGATATGCAACTAAGGCCTATTTGATACCACTTTATATTGTGGTTCATGTTTAAAGCATCAGCCTTTTTATCTCACCATCTCTGTATTACACTTGAATTTTCAAATATTTTTATGGCTGAAACCACGACAAAGCCATTAAACTGACATGATTAGTCTCATCATCTTATCTCATCATGTTTCTCTTGTACCTTTTTGGTGTCGAGGTGAAGTATAAACAGCGGAAGAGTGCCTGCTTATGAGACATCATTAGTGCTAGTACCATATTTTCTTGCATCTGAGAAATGTGGTGGACATTATCCCAGTTTATAGACTTTCTTATCGCCAGGATATCCCACTTTGAGGGATTATTTAACCCTGGGCCAGAATGCCCAACTTCTATTGGGTCTGCAGAAATATGTTCTAGTCACAGTGATATCAAGTTACACCCAAGAGATTTATCTGGTGTGTTTCTATAGATTGCCTAGTGTGACAACATAGTCTTGAACCATTTCACAAACACTAAAGAATACAATCTGGGCTCCTGAATTCAAATGTTACGTAAGTGTTCTTGGAATAACAAGAACAGAAAAATACTTTCTACAAGATCTGAGTGTCAGGGTCTTAAACTTGGCTCGCTAACCTAACACATGTGAGACAGTACAAGTACAACGTGATTTGACGTAAGACTCAACGACACACCGTTCAATGGATTTATTCACAGATCAAATACATTACGATGATCACAACAATATATACTTGATACTTCAATACACTTACATCCACAATACAGCTCACAAGTCTAACTCTCAAGATGTCCAGACACTCGACTTTCAGCACAGAAAACCACACAACGCCTTTCTCTCATCATGCGTCCGTCCAAGTCCGTGTCCCAGAGCTGTCTGCCGCTAGTTCGCAACTTGCCTCCCACCTGAGGTGGCTTCACGAGGCATGCGTGCGTCTTGCGTCGTCCTTGCCTGACCGCTGGTCGCTCGTCATCTAGCAATCTTGCAGGCAGGTAACTACCACTCGCCTGGCGGCGTAACGAAGTTGCTGCATCCCTGCTGGGAGCTAAGTCGCCTGGCGGGCGTAACGATGTCACTGCATCACTGTACCCTTTCTGGACTCTGACACTGAGCATCAAAGATAACTGGCTCATAAACAGCACCACGTCTAAGAAAGAAAGACTTTGACCATATTGTGGCTTGGAGAGGACAGCAATGGAAGACACGGCTGCTGGAAGTAGAGGTAATGGTCAATCAGCTAACATTCCAAGGATCCTGTCTCTGCACACGTGGACTTCCAGTACCCAGCTAGTTCTTTTTAGCTTGAGAGGGGAATGAGTACTCTGCAGCAGGCCCTGTGGTGATGGACCATGGGATGACCATCTCTGCGCCCCTCATCCGATATATGCAAGTCTTTTCTGGGTTAGGGCAGCCTGAACGTGACTACATCAACTTCATGTTACCTACTGGTGTTCAAAATGCAGTAGTGTGCTCATGTAACACAGATCTGGCAACAACACATCAACTTGACTTGAGAAACAAAAATTCCAAATTTGGCCTTGTTCAACCTGCTTCTTTCAGCTGTGGTTATTGTTGAGGTCCGTGGTTTTTGTGGGTTTATTCACCCTGATTCTTGTCTTGTGCGCTCTTATGAGTTGGTCCTGATTCGGACTGGTTATATCGGCTTTTGTGTCTGCCGTCGTTGGGGGGGGGGGGGGGGGGTTGGTCGGCGGCTATCCTTTGTACCCATCTCCTCTTGTGGTTTTCTTTGTTGGTGCAGGCTCCTGGCTTGGCTGGGTGCAGTCCTTGTATGGACTTTTTATTTGGTCTGTTTGCCTCCTTTTTTGTGTATTGTCCGCATAAGATTTTCGATGTTGTCATTTTCCTCCTTGTGCCTGTTTTCTATTTCAATAAATAGTTTGTTTCCTTTCGCAGTCTTCCTCCGTGGACAGCCACAGGATGATCTCTCTGTCATCTATATAGTACTCGAAGACGGACTCAGGGTGTTAGTGTATATCTGGGTATTCTATCGGTTGCCCCCTGAGTCCCCTGAACATCTTTTCTTTTTCTATCCAGCGCATTCCGAGTTCCTGTCTAATTGCCTGCAATTGTATCGATTCTAGGCACTCCTCCAGGGAGAGTCCGGGTGGGTATTCTGTGCCGCCTTCAGAGGTCTGGTGGGATAATGTTTCCCTCTTGGATTTCTTGGGCGTCATGGTTGGGTTGTTGGCCTTATCTTGCGGTTCCGGCTGGGTATTTTGCTGGATTTCATCTTGCGGCTTGTCTGCATTCTCTTGCATAGCTGTTTGTTTGTTTCAGAATACTTCCATTTCAGCTTTCAGCAGCTCTCTCTCCGCTTTAATGGTGCACAGCATTTCTTCGTTTTCCTTCTTCATCTTGGCTATATGTTCCACTTCTTTCTTGATGTTTTGCTGGATTTCCTTTATTTCAGCAAGCAGCTTTTCATTGTCGCTGGTCGGTGCTGGTGTTTGAAGCAACTTGATTTGCTTGTTTAGCTCATCTATCTGGTCTTGCAGTTGAGTTTTTTCCACTTGTGAGCTGCCCGTGGCTGTCTCGCACCTCCGTATTGCATCCTTGAATGGTGTCTTTGTAGTAATGGCAAGCTGTAAGACGTCTCTGTGTCTTTGGAGGTACGGACAGCCTAAGTTATCTTGCTCCATGCTTGCCCAGGCAGTTGGCGCACTTTCTTTTGTTGTTGGGTGCTCGGAAGTCCGTGTCCAGCTTGGCCAGCGGACACTCCTTGAAGGCGTGATCGGCACAGTACCAGCAAATTTCCGTCTAACTGCGACATACTGCTCTGCTGTGGCCGGCCTTCTGGCATCTGGAACATTGAGTAATCCTTGGTACTTCAGGTTGTTGTATTTTCTTGTCTTTCGATACCTGGCGTGGTATCTCGCTGCCCTCAGTCGTCACCACCGCCAGCGTGGTAGGGATCTGTGAGTACGTCAGGATCCACTCCGCCTTCAAGATTCAGATGTTGAGATTCTCTTTTTGTAGCTGCTTCATGATTTGTTCGTCTGACAGCTCCACTTGAATACGCTTGACAACCCCTGTTTTTTGAGTCGGTGTTTCCGGCTCTGGTGTCTTTCTCCTCCTTCTCAGCTGTGTCTGTGGTGGGTTGTCGTCGATCTTCCTCGTGGTGGCTTCAATAGTAACTGTAGTTTCAGGTTCTTTGTTGCAGCTCACATGAAAGTTCTCTCCGCCCGTCTTCTTTACGGCTTTGTCAGTTCCCATGCTACACATCTTGGATACGTGTGTCTTTTGGTGTTCTTGCCACATGCCATTTTCCCCACTAATCAGGCTTCTTGACTTGTTCAGGTGACTTGTCTTGTTAGTGCTCGCAGTTGCGAAATTGACAAAAAAAGATGCACGCGACGACGAAACACTCGACAGAGTCGACTTCATTGGACTGGGTTTATCCCATATGACTCGATCTCTATCCACAGCGTGGAAAGCGTCGCGCAAAGCACGAACTCCATAGCTCTAGCGACGACCCATAGAAGTCCACGAAAAAATTTCACTCGTGAACCGAAGAACGCTGCCCGGAATCGAACCCACAACCTTCAAAGCCCAAGTCAAATGGCTTGACTACTTCGCCACAGAGACAACACATCAATTCCAATTCCAATTTTTGCTACGAGTACCCCCTTCCAGCCTTTGATTGTTTGACTTGGCTTTGTAGGATGTCTATGGTGTAGCTTGAAGTTTGTCTTTCGTACTTTGGGCTGCTTGTTGTCAGCTTCCCGGCTTCTGATGGGTTGATAGCGTTTGTTTCTTTCTTGATGAGGTCTTTCATGTCTGGGTAGAGTCGCGCACTTGTTGAGGCCCGGCCCCGTCATATGGTGCTGTTTCCTTCAGGGAGCTTTTACCAGTTGTCTCTTCTGGTGTTCCTCCTGTTTCCCTGTCTTGGCTTGCCTTCGAATCTTCTCGGCGTTCGCCAGTTCGAGTTTGGTGTGGAGTGATACCGGTTCTCAGGCCATTGTTCTTGGTTTAGGCTGCCGTTTTCATCCAGTTCTCCTTCTTCATCTGTTGCTTCTTCTTTTGTTTGGATCTTTGCATTTTCTGGTTTGGGTGTTCTTGGTCTATCTTCGCGTCGTATTCTTCTTCTCAGATCGTCTGGTACGAGGACACATTGTCCATTGCGGATATATTTCCTCGCCCTCGGCCACATTTCTTCGCCACTGTCGCGGCAACATTTATAGGAAAAGAGCAAAGGAAAGGCACATAAGTTTGTTTCTTATTTTTTCGCTCGCTCACTTTGAGCTCAAGACCAACTAATCATAGTGAAAGCAACAACACTCCACTCAGTGTCCACCAACTAATCATAGTGAAAGCAACAACACTCCACTCAGTGTCCACTAACTATCATAGTGAAAGTATCAACACTCCACTTAGTGTCCACTAACTATCATAGTGAAAGTATCAACACTCCACTCAGTATCCACTAACTATCACAATGAAAGCAACGACACTCCACTCAGTGTCCACCAACTAATCATAGTGAAAGCAACAACACTCCACTCGTATCCACTAACTATCATAGTGAAAGCAACGACACTCCACTCAGTGTCCACCAATCTAGTATTTCCAGGGGCAAGAGATCTTTTTGGTAGTGACCTCCCCTCTCAAAACCTCATCCAGTGGCCTGACCAGAACAGAATAGAATTGTTCTCCCAAAACTCTTTCAGCATTTCTCTCTATCACCTATCTATCTTTTCTAGACTTTCCTCGTGTTGTTTTACATGTCCAAAATACTTAATTTTTCTCATGTGTTTGTCTTAATAACTAATCGTCAGTATTGAGTTCTTGTTAGCTAACTAGATGTGTTCTCCTTTCCGTCTAATGAATTTTTTTTTTTTTTCAATACCTTTACAGGACATCGCTGTCAACACCAGCATCTTTTAGCTGTATGTTGATTTCTTAGCAAGATTACGCTCAGTAGTTTGCCATTGCTTTCTGAGCGGCCGGCTCACATACCCCGTAAGTTACCGATGCGATTCGAACCACTGCTGATTCTCACCGTCATCACGTTACCGACGAGAGTATATGAGATTACGGAGAAAAGTCATAACCTCTAAGCCACGAAGCCGGCTATAATGCTCTACTGTAACATTTATATTCAAAGGTGCATGTGTGCTCATGATATGAGTAGCATACAAGTTCTCTTTTACGAATGGAAATCAATAAGGAAGCTACAAATGGCTGTCGAAAAATAACTAAATATGATAACTTGAAACCAGGTTATTTTTATACATACACTGTCCCTTTATTTCTCAACATAATTTCCACCAATATTGATGCACTTATCCCATCGCTTTATCAGTCTTCCCAAACCCGCTGCATAGAAATGCATGCTCTGTTTTCTAAACCACGTTTTCACTTCACATTTAACTTCGGCGTCATTCGCGAAATGTCTCCCGCCATGGTGGGTTTTCAGTGTTTATGCTGACAAATGTTTATCCCGCAAAGCGGTGCATAGCTGGGTAGAAAAAAGTTATGGGGCGAGCCAATAAGTAAGTCACACAATTCTGTGATTGGCACGTAAATGAGAACAGGGCACGCTTTTCTATGCAGCGGGTTTGGGAGGACTGACAAAACGATGGGATGGTTTGGGAGGACTGACAAAACGATGGGATAAGTGCATCAATGTTAGTGGCTATTATGTTCAGAAATAAAGGGACAATGTATGTATAAAAATACATTGGTTTCAAGTTGTTATCATATTTAGTTAATTTTCTACAGCCATCTGTGGCTTACTTATTAACTTACCCTCATACATGCTTTACGACCAATTGAGCATATATGCCAATGCCTCTTTTTACCCAAAAAAAAAAAAAAAAACACCATCGGTTTCGTCTAACCTGCCTCCTCAGCCTTGGTTATTGTTGAGATCCGTGGTTGTGTGGACTGGTAGTCCTAATTCATACTGGTTTTATTGGTTCAGCTCTGTTTGTCGGATGTTACTTTTGTGCTGCCTGGTGACTTCCTTTCTGTCTTATGTTGGTCCTGCTTATGTTGGACCTGTTATGCTGTCCTTGGTCGAGCCTACTAGGTTCCGCATTCTTTCGTTTGTTGGTTTCTTTCTCTTTTAGCACTACTACGTGCTTGTTGTTTCTTGTGTTGTCCTCACCGGGGCTGGTCTAGGTCATGTCCAGTCCTCATAAGGACTCGATGTGGGCAAAGGCAGATAATTCAAGTTCAGTCTCAAGTTGTTCCCCCGGTCAGCCGCCCGTACGCGCCATCGGTGTATGGGTTGGTGCAACAACAAGACGACCCGATCTCCCTGTCAGCCCAGTTCAGGTGCCCTTCCGGAAGAGCCAACCCACCATCCTGCCACACTCAACTGTCCCTCTCAGGACAACCAGGATATCCATCCCCAGCGAAATAGATGGATCTTCTGCTTCTTCAGCTTTCCGAGCCATTGAGGTTCTTTGCTGCAAATACAATCCGTCTCCATTCGTCTCTCTGGTGGACCTTCTCTTGCCAGTCGTTGATTCCAAGTGCTTGTAGGTCTGTATATGTATTATCTCTCCACCGTCTTCTTGGTCTACCTCGGGGTCTATGGTCATTTATTTTATTTATGGATGTTCCCCCCCCCCCCCCCCCAAAAAAAAAAAAACAGGAATTTGGAAAAAAAAACACGAAAAGGACGAACAGACACTAAACATTTTTCACCCCCCCCCCCCCCTCATATATATATATATATATATATATATATATATATATATAGATAGAAAAAAGTGATATAAAGTGATAGAAAAGTTATATGGTCATCCCTGTTCTGCATATCAGCTGCCTGACCAGCCGCTGTATTTCTGTGTTGCTGTTTGTGTGCTGGCATTTCCTCGTTGTCTTGGTTTTGACGAAGTAATCTCTTAGATCCCCTCGCTCAGTATTGTACTCCTTGCATGTTAATAGGTAATGTTCAATGGTGTTTACTTCTTGGCATGCTCTGCAGAATGGGTTTTCTTTTGCGCGTTTCCAGTTACTAAGTCTGATTGTCCACAGCTGTCTGTTTCCACAGCTGTCTGTTTGCCGGTGCTTTCATGATGGTTTTGGCTTGTGGTTTGTAGCCGGGTTCGCCCACTACCTGGTATGCATGTTGACCTTTAGCGCTGTCTCTCCTGTTTTCTCCATTCCTGGAGTATGTAGTTTTTGGTGATACTCTTTCCTTCTACCTTTCCTAATCCTGTGCTGATTTTATTACTGTTGGTTAGTCTTCGTTTCGCCGCCCTGTCTGCTTGTTCGTTTCCCTGTGAGCTGGTATCCATCAGATGGTAACTTGGCATCCCATGTACCTGAGGTTGGTAGCTGTCGCTAATATCGCCTCTTTTATGTCGGGTCTGTTGCCTCTAGTGAAGTTCCCGAGCGTTTGTACTGAGGACAGGGAGTCTGTCAATATAGTCTCAACGGTGGTTTTTCGGCTGCAATCTCCGCCCTTTCAGTATGGCTACCAGTTCGGCAGTGCATACTGCTGTTCGGTCTGTTAGTTTGAACTGTTTCCAGTCTGGGACAACTACTCCTCCCCCCCCCCCCCCCCCTGTTCGTTCTTGGATCCGTCTGTGTATATTATGAGGTTGCCCTTACTGATTTCTTCCATGTACACCTCGGCCGCGTCTGTGTCCTTGGTGATGGTCTTTGCTTGGCTCGTGTCTGTGAATGGGACTGTTAGTTCCCATGGTGAGAATGTTGGCTTGTACCGTCTTGTCTATTTCAGGGTTTTTGCTGGCTCGTTCATTTCCTTCATCTTCTCTGCTGCTTCCCATCCTGCCGGTATTTGCAGTTTTACTATTGGGATGCCTCAATATTTGCTGCCGTTGTCACTGAATGTTTGGTATGCCGGATGGTCTTCGTCTTGTGCTACTTTTACCCAGTAGTTATATGTCAGCTGTCTACGCCTCAGACTCAGTGGTAGTACACCCAGTGCTACCTCCATGGCTTCTTTTGCTGGTCCTTTTCCAGCTCCAAGGATGGCGTTTAGTGCTTGGGTCTTGAGCATATATTGCTAGGTCCAAATATTTATAGACTAATCTGCACCTGGTGTGCCCAGTTCCAAACCAGGTACCTTTACTTTCAAAGAAACTTTCTGGTACCCATTATTAAGTTGGATCAACCTAGAATCTCAGGATTCTCACAATCCATCTCAGTGCAGATTTAAACTCAAGACAATCCCAGGTCAATTCTCACAATCCATCTCAGTGCAGATTTAAACTCAAGACTATCCCAGGTCAATTCTCACAATCCATCTCGGTGCAGATTGAAACTCAAAACCACCCTTTGTTAGAGGTCAGCATGGCGAAATGGATAAAAGCACTTGCTCTTAAAGTTCTGGAGTGCTGATGCCAAGGTAGCGGGTTCAACCCCTACACAGGCCAGTTGGACTAAAATGTTGACTTCTAGTCCTTGACTTGGGGATGTCAATTACAAGTACTTCAGGAGTGGGTTCGCCTGATGGTGAGGGACACTGGTACAGTCATAGGGAAAGCTAATCCACATGCAAACATCAGTCCATTGCACTGAAAGTAGCAGCACATGTACGGACTACTCTTGAGATCTAAATGACCCCCCCCCCCCCCCCTCCCCCACGTTTTAACATCATTCCATTGACTGGCAAATGGTCGCTATGTCCATCTGCTTGTTCCTCATCTGTTTTGCTCCTACTAAACTTTGGAACCAAGATATAGTCAATTTGATTGTGAATAAATCTCCAGGGCTTTTCCACGTATATAATCAACGAAGGTGGTGTTTGATCCAAGTGTTTCCTATTAAAAAGTTGTTGCATATCCTTTACAGTACGTAGCAGTCAACCCCAGCAGTTTTGGCTGTTTGTGATTCCTGGGCAAGTTTATATTCAGTAGTTTGCCATTTCATTAAAAAAACCAATGTAAGACAGTCTGCTGCTAAATTGCACACAGCTGTTTCAACTGTGAGTATGCAGGATTACGAACTGTGTCCATAACTCCTTCACCGTGGAACCAGCTTGTTTCCTATTATTTCATGATATTATGCCTACGCTTTCAATCAGTTACAGGCCATAGTCACCAGTCACGTGGCCAATGGGCAAGTGTCTCGCTACCCCCACACAAGGCATACTAGGCTATAAACAGACGAGAGACTTGCTGTTAGCCTGGTCCAACTGCCACAACATACACACAGGTCTTCCAGTTGTTTTTCCATAGTACATTTGACATATAAAATCTGAACATCAATGAAAGCTCGCCCATAAACGGTCTGAAATACTGCCACAGGACAAGGATGTCCAGGGATTTCACACTTTTTCCTTGTCTGCATCTTTTTTTTTTGCACTCGCTCGCTTTGAACTCAAGCGTAGTCCATACACACTATTTATAGTAGTGATGGACTAAATTTTGCATGTGGATTAGCTTTCCAGAACCATTAGCAACCATGCTGACCTATCTTATCTGCATTTAAAACTGGTCTGCCAACGAGTCAAAAGAGCCCATTACCTTGGATGGAATCTGTCTAGAGGAAGCACAAATGCATGCTGATGTCAGACACAAGCTTTGAGGTGTATTAATATGGTGTGACACACTTCTTTGAAAGAGGAGTGAAGAAGAAAATACTGATCCTCTTAAAGAGACAAAGACAGATTTCTAGTTATTCTAGGGGAGAAAAGAAGATAAGCGGCCAGTCTTCCCCACACTTAGTGAGGCATCAAACCCCTGCAGCTTCTTATCAACTACTCTAACACACCCACCAAATAAGCCATAGCCGGGAAGGTTAAATGCCTGCAGAATGTGTCGGCAAAAAGGTGCAAATATCGCACCCCTGCTGTAAACAGGCACAATGAATACGTCCAAAAATATTCCGGATGAAGATGAATGCAGAAGAAAAAGAAGAAACAAGCCATAGAGCCTTCATAATGAAGTATCTTAACCACACAATGGACACCCGTATTAGAAAGTCAAACAGTTTATTTGTTAGTATTTGAAACAAATCCATTCATTCTGGTTCTCTTTCATAAAATACACAATCTTTATCAATGTGAAAGTATCCAACAACAAGCTTAGATTTCACCCTGGTCCATCTGACACTGAACTTATCCATACCCACACATCCATACATGACATTTCAACTCCCCCTGATTCAACTTTGCCATGACATATGGTGAAGGCATTCAAGCATCCCCCACAGATCTCGGTCCTTTATGTTATATTTAACTCCTTCAAATTCCCCCTCCTCGAGATAAAGTACTACTACTATTCAAATTTTTTGGGGGAAAAAAGTTAAATCCCTCCTTTCCATTAGTGTTACTGTTAAACTACTCCTGTCAGTGTTACTGTTAAACTACTCCTGTCAGTGTTACTGTTAAACTCCTATCTTTAAGTGTTTCTGTTAACGCCTCCTATCCATTATTGTTATTATCCTAACTCCTGTAGACCAAAATATTCATCGATCCAAAGTAAATTACCCGAGACAAAGGGCTATAGTAACAATTACCTGGGACAGAAAGCGATCAACCCAGAACATAACAAACCCAAGAAAGTTAGCAACATGTGAATATTGGTTGCCCATTATGAACACTTGCAATTACTTAGGTGAAATAAAACTGTAATTCATTATTTTTACCAAGCAACTCATATGTTCATCGGTAAATTCATGGATGATAAACTGAGTTTACTCTACTCTGTATCATCAAGATCCCTGCCAATTGGCGTATGCTTCTAAGCATGACATTTCTTGGTCCCTGATGTCCAGATCCCGGACTGTGTTTTTAACTGTCTTAGAAGTTCCAGCATGCATTACCTTAATGTAAACTCCTTGAGTAATAAGTGCCTGTTCTGTCCATTAATGTCATTCATAGTAAACACCTGCCCATTAATGTTATTCAAAGTAAACACCCGTCCATTAATGTTGTTCATAGTAAACACTTGTACATTAACTGATTAAGTGCCATGGGATGATTAACTGTCTTAAGTGACTTTCCCTTATCTGCCATGGACTTATATCTCACCCAAATGTCGAGTTATAATACAAGATGTCTGCTACCATATAACATTCCAGTAATAACCGTGACACACCTCTACTTCCCATTTTCCGCCATCTATTTTTGTTTCATCCAAACCTGCTTTTTGTTTGGAACTGAATCTGTGTATGTCACTCATAGTAAACACCTCTCCATTAATGTTACTGCTAAACTTTTGCCCCATGGTGTTATTTTAAGTCCCTTAGACCTAAACTTTGAACCCAAAGTAAATTCCCTGAGAAAAATGGTTAAAGTAACAACTAGCAAGGAACAGAAAGGGTTAAATATATATCTAGAATAAAACAAAACCCAACAAAAATTTTAACATGTAAATACTGGCCGCTAATTCCAAACACTTGGAAATAACCCACCCCAAAAATGACTTCCCATCCTTTCAAACATTCATAAATACTGCATCTAATTACCATGGTAGTTGATTTCTATGCTTGTTTTTAAACAACTTAAATTATGCTACAAGCCCAGGCATTTTGTGGGCCTCTAAAGATGAAACCTAAAATATCATGAGTATGAATATACAGATAATGTCAGCTGTTTTCATGGCAGTTCTTAAGCTGATGATCTCTATCCCCCAGCACCAAAACATCTCTCTCTAGTGCCCCCCCCCCCCCCCCCCCATCATCTCTCTATGCCCCAGCACTGAATCACATCTATTTAACCTCCCCTCCCAGCACCGAATCATATAGTCCCCCAGCACTGAAACATCTCTATCTACCCCCCAGCACTGAAACATCTCTATCTACCCCCCAGCACTGAAACATCTCTATCTACCCCCCAGCACTGAAACATCTCTATCTACCCCCCAGCACTGAAACATCTCTATCTATCCCCCAGCACTGAAACATTTCTATCTAGCCCCCCCCCCCCCCCCCCCCCCAATTGTGTCTCTCTCTCTCTCTATCCTCCAGCACGGAATCCTCCCTAGCCCTCAGCACTGATAGCTTGCTGGAGCTTGACAACTTGGCTGTAGGACGGCTGCTTGCATGGGTCTGTGTCCATATTTTCTACTCTATCGCCCGCACCAACTGGCACTCTATGTCCTTCTATACTGCCATTGATTTGTGTGGTGGCCGTGGTTGCCTTTCCTAACACAGAAGCCGTTTTCTGCACCAGGTCGTGTGAAAGAACTTTGGCGTCCCATCCGCAGGTGAAAATCTGTGATTCGCTGGACCAGGTCAGCCCGTGAACAAAGTCCTGGTGGGTCTTATCTGTGTAGCTGAATGAACGAGAAAGAAGAACATCTGATACAATGGCAGCCATGGAAACAGACAAAACATTTTGGGAGGAACAAAAGGTAAAAGTAGCTCCATAGTTAGATACTGCTGTCTGGCATGCAAAGTGGTAGGCCCTCACATAAACGATGCTATGGCATGAGGTATTGATGCCAATTTAACTTCTGCATTGTCTTTCCCAAACAATCCTGAAAATTGTCTGGTACCCATGTTTATGCCACTGAGTTGACCCCAGAGCTGTACTGGTAGGAAACAATGTCTCTGTTGGGAATTGATTCATGACCCCCTGGCTTGGCAGGCACATGCACTAGGCCACAAAAGCTCCAGAAGATATAAACAAATTGTTCAGGGGGAAAAAAAGCTATTAAAGCTTGGCTATTACTTAAGACCAATGGCCGCTAAGCTTGATGAGAATCAGACCAATGGCTGCTAAGCTTGATGATGAACAGTCAAGCTAAGTGCATCCTATTTGTTATCTCTAGTACAGTTAGGGTTGCCAGATATGTGGGCACCAAAAGGAGGACATAAGACAAAAAAGAGGACATTTGAATCCTTCCAGATTAAACCCACAATCAGTACAATTTTATTACAATAGCTGCCAATAAGTGTATCTTACTCTTAGTGAAACGACCAAGAAACAATCATGTTAAAAAATAAATATAAATTTAATGGAGGCCTTTTTCAAAATGCTAAAAAACATTGTTTAAACAGCCGATTGTACAATTATTACCTTATAATCTTTATTAATTACTCAAATATTTAAAAAAAAACCTAATATATAAAATATAAGAAAAGCCAGACATTGTAAAGGTTTTTAGCTTTGCCTGCCGGACGGAGAATATTAGGCTAAAAAGGAGGACATCTCCTCTTTTTGCCGGACATCTGGCAACCCTATGTATAGTCCACTATTTTATCTATCCTCCTGTTAAGTGAAGGCAACTGCATAGGTTATCTTCTGGTCCTTGTCAGAAATATCTAGGACTATAAAACTACACGACACTATCAAGGATTATAAAACTACATATGTACCTGGGATGATAAAACTACATGACTGTATCTAGGATGATAAAAATACATGACATTATCTTGGGCTATAAAACCACAGGACATGTATCTACAATTATAAAACTACAAAACTATATGACATGTCTCTAGGAATATAACACTACACGACATTATCTAGGATTGATTAGTTAGTTAGCAGATCATCCTCATTGCACATCAAATCATTCAGTCCATAAGTGCTCGGATCCCCCTCTTCAGCAAATCCTGCAGCGTATAGCGGCTCACGACACCAGTTCTGTGTTGGTTTATCAATCTTATTTGGCTTCCTGCGTAGTGTTCCTGTTTGGCCACACCTCTTTTAATTTGCTGTTCTGACAGTCTGACCATGGTTGTAGATTCAGACATCACTTGGTTCTCATAAAAGACTTACTTCTCATAGAGCATTCAGAATGTCTGCCTGGTACATGGCTCATCCGTCTTCCACAGTAGCCTTACCTGCTAGCCTTTCAGCCTGCTCATTCCCTTGTACACCCGCATACCCTGGCACGAAAATGAAACTAATCTTTGCCAGCCAAGACCCCTCCAGAGACAGCAGCCTCTCTCTTCAGATCCACCCCACCTCTATCTTACTGAGATACTCATTGAGTCACTAAGAAAACATGCCCGAGTGAATGTCTGTGTCTCGGAGCCATGTTATTGCTTTACTTACTGCCATGACTTTCATAGTCAGATTACTTGTGGTCAAAGCAAAAGCACCAGACTCTTTGTTCACAATTCTCCCACTCCGGCCTGAGCCATAAAGGCCAATGAATTTCTCATTCGTTTTACGACCAATGACGTATCTAGGATTATAAAACTACATGACATGTATCTAGAATTATAAAACCACATGCCATGTATCTGGAACTATAAAACTACATTTATTCAATTTGCTGTATGAAAAAAATGAAAAAGACATCAGGTTATGACAACAGAAGACTGTACTTACATGTCTACCAAGCCAGTCTCATCAACCTCTGTGACCACCGTTTTACAATCCTCACCCACAGATGCTAGCAAAGTGGGCCTGCAAGAAAGAGGAGCACAATTTAGAAATCATCATGGGTGTCCTGCCAACTGGCATGGAAACTCATGCAGTTCTTGCTGTTCTAGATCAATTCTATTGATGATATTCCACCATGTCACCCATCCTAGGCCACCCAGCATCATTTCTCTAGCTCTACCCCTTCCTCCCGCTGCTTCATCTTTCCAGTAATCACAATGTGTACTAAAACCTAACTGGTCATTACATGACCAAAAAGTATTATTTGTCTCCTTATATTTCGATATAATGTTCTACTTTCTCCTCGGCCTCCATGCTCTTCCTAATTTATTCATTCACATTCCATTACTCACTGCCATAAAGCAGAACTGGTTATTTATAACAAATTCAGAACTTTCTGGCATTCAATGATAATGATTTATTGCATAAGATACTTTCCATTTTCCAAAAATATAACTTTTGTTTGACCTAAATTAGAAATATATTTACATATTCGTGTATCAGCGTATGAAAGTTTCTATTTCAATTGGGAAGGCCAAGCTGCCACCCCCCCCCCCCCCCCCCCACGGCGTCCTATTCTCCTTTGTTTGCCCCAGTCTACATAGGCACAGTTGTCAAAGATCCATACAGGAGTTTAGAGAGTTAAGACGGAGCTATACAGAGAACACCAGACAGGAGAGACACAGGCACTATATTTAGCTTGACAACAGGATACACTCGTGTCAGCTAAGAGGTTATTGAGTGCTGATGAGCGAGGGTTTCCCAAGAGTATAGGGAACTCGCTTCTCGACAAGTAACTGGAGAATACCAGTTACTTGAGTTAAGTAACCAAGCGTGCTGGGACTCTACGCACGCAAACTCGCCAGCGCACGCAGGACTGAATGTCCGAGGTTCAACACGCAACTACCAGCGTGCGACAGAATGGGACAAGGACTGATAGCAGTGTTTCCCAACCTTTTTTGTGCCATGCCCCACTTAAGCCTTTCTAAAATTCATATTGCCCCCCTCCCCCGCCCCACCCTCAACATATACATTATTTTTAATATTCAAAAATTGAAATGTTCACTAAAGAAACTTGAATGATAGGTTTTAAGAAGAAATCACTAGGTAATTATTGAGCAAACACATTAAGTAAATTTTCAAAACATATAATGGAGAACTGAAATTCAAGTACAAAATAATTTTAATAAAAGATTTTTCTATATTATTATAATTATTAGTAATTATTTATTATTTAAATTTAGTGAGATCCTTGCGCTTGATGCTTGCTGCAAAGAGATCTTAAGTCAGGTTCCAATTTAGTTAACTTCAGTCTCAAGTCTCCCCGTTTTGTTATATTCAGCCGATTTCTTCCATTTTCGAATTGCCCCCCTTAACAGTCAAATTGCCCCCCTGTGGGGCGTGGGCCCCACGTTGGGAAACACTGACTGATAGAGAGCAGACATGTTCGCTAGGAACCTTATATAGTTTATCAGCAATAGTGTTGGCTAGGCTTTATATTCCAATTAGTTATAGTATCATTGTGTTCACCTCTTACATGCATCTGTGAAACATACCATGTTGTTAATTATCCATGATGTATTCCGCTCGCAGAGCTTGTGTGTAAATAGCTCTAAATAAAAATGTATCCTTTTGTAAACCACACGAGTTATTGATTCGTGTCGTGCAAAAGTAGGGAGTCCTGAATTATCCAGTCGCAAGTAGGTTGTTGACAACAGTGATTTTCAATTGGAAAACATAAAATACAGTAACCAATCCAGCCATTCTAAGATTCCCTGCTATTTCTGAAAGACTTAGCCAGCTCAGCTACACCAAGGATCTCTGAAATTTCTGAAAGACAGTAGCCAACCCAGCTACACTAAGATTCCCTGCTACTTATGAAAGACAGTCAACCCAGCTAGACTAAAATCCCCCACTATGCCTAAGACAGTAACAAATCCAGCTAAACCAAGATTAATTGATATTACTGAAAGACACTGATTCCTGCCATTCTAATATTCTCTGGTTTAAACATTGAGCACAACCCACTACTGGCAACGCCGCCTGGTTTAGTAGTTACACACCAGCGTCACACGCCAGTGATCTGGGTTTGATCCCAGATTCAGTCAAGGATATGCACTACTAACGAGCTCAAGTGAGAGCGAAACTCAAGTCTAATACTTCCAAATTGACGTGGACAAGGCCTTAGGTTCGTACCGGAATACAATCAGCGTTGCCAGTAGTGGGTTATGCTCAATGTTTAAATCTCAAATCCCGGAAAAAACTAAATAAATCAATTTGATTATTGCTCGCTGGACTTTAGGTGGCCTGGTGTGCCTTGCCGGTCGAGAAGACCTGACCATTTGGGACCACATTGATTGATGGATGTCAGTCGTGGCGATCGGGCAAATTTTGAGCTATAGCCTATGATGGGTGACGTGACATTCTAGTGTGATAATTTGGTCCAGCAAATTACACACCCGCGTCACACGCCAGTGATCCGGGTTTGCTCCTGGGTCCAGTCAAGGATATGCATTACTGACGAGCTCAAATGAGAGCGAAACTCAAGTCTAGTGCTTCCATATTGACGTGGACAAGGACTTAGGATCATACCAGAATATGATCAGTGTTGCAAGTAGTGGGTTGTGCTCAATGTTTAAATCTCAAATCCCAGGAAAAAAAACCAAATAAAACAATTCTCTGCTTTGTCTGATAGACAGTAACAAATCCAGCTGAACCAAGATTCCCTGCTATTGCTAAGACACCAATAATTCCAGCCACTCTGGGATTCCCTGACACATGACAGCAGCAGCAAATCCAAATATTCCTAAATTCTTTGCTACAAACCTTGAAGTCAGACTGTACTTCAACAAGCTAGCATGTGCTAACCCAACACTAACATTCTCTGCTCCGCTACTAGAACACTTGTATGTATATAATTCAAACAGCCTCATTGAAGATGCAACACTTACTTGCTGGGACAAAACTGAAGTCTGTAGACAGAATTTGAATGTGGAGTGCTTGTGAGGTAATTGTCCACGCCCATTCTGGTGTCCAGAATCACGATCTGACCTTCCTCTGAGCCCACTGCCATTTTGTGGATGTTCCCAGGCTGCCACCTCACACAGGTTGGAGTGTACACCAGAGGTGATTTGTCTGCAGAGGATAGAGGATGTTCGTTTGTATGGGCATATAGTGAAAGACTCATTGTATCATAGTGATCTGTATGGGTGTGCAGTGAAAGACATTGTAACACAGTGATTTGTATGCGCATATAGTGCAAGACATTGTATCATAGTGATTTGTGTGGGTGTACAATGAATACCATTGGATCATAGTGATTTGTGTGAGTGTGCAGTGAAGGACTCACTGTACCAGTAATTTGTGTGGATAGACATGAAACAAATGGCCACCAACATCATGGTAAAGTGTGTTATCATGAAACAAGTTTATAGACATTAGGCATGCACATAAGCTGGGCCATGTGGAATACTCAGGACAACATTATAGGCCTGAATACAGGGTAGAACTGCAGAACAGACAAGAGCTGATGAGACCACAAATGCCACAATGAGATAGAATCGTGAGCAGTGACTACTGGGCTTGGGCAGATCAATGGCATGAATTATTTCACATCCACTATATCCACTGTTTAGTCCAGTGTTTCCCAACCTTTTTTGTACCATGCCCCACTTAAGCCTTTCTAAAATTCATATTGCCCCCCCCCCCTTCAACATATACATTATTTTTAATATTCAAAAATTGAAATGTTCACTAAAGAAACTTGAATGATAGGTTTTAGGAAGAAATCACTAGGTAATTATTGAGCAAACACAGTAAGTAAATTTTCAAAACATATAATGGAAAACTGAAATTCAAGTACAAAATAATTTTAATGAAAGATTTTTCTATATTATTTTAATTATTAGTAATTATTTATTATTTAAATTTAGTGAGATCCTTGCGCTTGATGCTTGCTGCAAAGAGATCTTATGTCAGGTTCCAATTTAGTTAACTTTAGTCTCAAGTCTCCCCGTTTTGTTATATTCAGCCGATTTCTTCCATTTTCGAATTGCCCCCCTTAACAGTCAAATTGCCCCCCCCCCCCTGTGGGGCGTGGGCCCCACGTTGGGAAACACTGGTTTAGTCGATGGATCAACATCACGGCACAGGGGTGTAACCCATAAGTGCTCCGTTCTTCTCCTAACTCAAACCTGAGTCTGGAGAAACTCAGCTCAGTGCACGTACTCCGTAGCACCGGCGAGGATCCTGAAATACTTTGGGTAGATTTTTCACTCCAAATTTTGCCCGGGCAGCGCTGTTAGGCTACTCTTTTTCGATTTCCAACTGCCATGGGATTTTTTACGTGTGCAACAAAACAGACGGGCGCCCGATCTCACTACCCAGAGACCAGGGGACATTTTATTACCAGAAGTCCACGTGAAAATAATCCTGGTCCTCACCGGGGCATGAACCCGGGACCTCCGGCACTCGAGGCGGACACCATACCTCGAGACCACGCAGCCCGCATCATCCACTATATTATATGGAAACAG
This sequence comes from Cepaea hortensis, assembly GCA_963921405.1. Lineage (NCBI taxonomy): Eukaryota > Metazoa > Mollusca > Gastropoda > Stylommatophora > Helicidae > Cepaea > Cepaea hortensis. The sequence continues at coordinate 342,845,031 of OY992876.1, forward strand.
CAAGTCTGCCAGTCTGGTGAACATATGTTCAAATCATCCTCCACTGGGGCAATCTTTTAAAGATGAACTTGGGCTTGCAGACCCATCCGGCCAGAAATAGGGACCAGGAAATATCATGGGAAGTAAAGGCAGCTGGCATGGTATTGATTATACCCACCCATCCAGTGCCAATTGGTCTATACAAACTTTGGGCTAACATCATATACTCAATACACCTCAAGACATAGTCCTCTATGCATTTTCTAAACTATCTGACCCACTGTTCATGATGCAGGAGATAAAATGGGTGCCCCCCGGAAGGTTAACCCGGTCAACAAATGCCCACAGAAGTCGGATGTGTCTGCCTAACGGCGCAAGAACGCAGCTCTGCTGTAAACATGCACAACGCAATCATGTCCGGAAAAAAAAAATTTGGATGAACGCAGAAGAAGAAGAAGAAATGGGTTGCTTTTCACTAATGGATATATTGTCCTAGACAAGTAGGTGTCCTATGCTGAGGTAGCGGGTTAAACCCCTACACCAGTCAGTTGAACTAACATACTGACTTCTAGTCCTTGACTTGGGACGTAAATTACAAGTAATTCATTTAAGTCAGACTGGGTTCGCCTGACACGCAAAAATCTGTCCAATGCAATATAAGTAGTATCACATGTATGGACTACGCATGAGTTCAAACACACACACACACAAAAGGATTTTGTGGCAATGGGAGGGCAGATTGAATAGATCCTCAGTTGTTGAAGCAATCAAGGAAAGATGTGTCATGATACAACTAATGAATGTAACAACAGAATGCGGTGGGAGTCTTCAGTCCCTTTAACCCTGGGAAACTCCAGCTGGGTAAGATCTATAAACTTAACTTACTGAGAATACTTGCTGGTTTACTTTTACGTCTGTCCCACAATAAAATCTTGTCATCCTGTAAATAGATGGGACATTTCTCTAATGAGCATTACAGCAATTTTCTACTTGAAATGTCTAAATGTGTTTAAACCACATAACTAGTGTAAACACACCACAAAAAGACCATGTAAAAAATGCATTGTCTAAAACACAACAGATAACACATTTCATTAAATAAAACACATGGAAAATATATAATTTAAATCATATAACTAGGGCAACCACACGTTACACACAAACATAAACAGCATCAGCTAAATGATATCTAACAATTCTCAACAAATTTCATTTAAAAATGGGGAAAATATTTAAATCGCATAACTAGGGTAATCAATCAATCAATCATGTGCCATGCCGGAAAGCGTGGGCGGTCATGATTCGCCATTTCACTCGATCACCAGAGTCGTGGATCAGCTCAGTGTTCCTGTCTTGTCCATGCCATGTGGCCAAACTAGGGTAAACACAAAGCAAAAAAAAAAAAAAAAAAAACACACACATAAAAGATGCAACATCTAAACCTTAACAGATAACACATTTCATTTTTTTTTTAAATATCGAAGATTTATTGTTTACATCACATAACTAGGGTACACACATTTCACAACAAAAACTATGTAAAAATGCATCATATAAATGATATAATTGGTAACATATTTAATTTTTTTGTATGTCACAAATATATAATTAAAATCACATAACTATAGTTAACACTTTTCAAATAGCATTATAAACAATATATTTAAACACGTTTGTTTTAAAAAACCACACAGAATTAACTCTATAAAACAACAGTAGAAAAGTCAATAGTGTTGAGAATGTCACTAACCTGGCCACATGAAACAAACATGTCTGGTTCGGAGGGGTGACAATCAACACAAGTCACGGCATCGCTGTGAGCTGGGGATCAACCACAAAGTAACCAGTTCTGTTATGTTCTCTTTTTGTCCAAAAGCAATATCTGCATGCAACTATAATACATTTTCATTAGTAATTTCTTCTTCTCCTGCAATTGCCAAGCTTCTTCCAAGCCAATATTGTTTCTCTGGCAGTCCAAGGTAATCGCAACAATCATTTCTTCTTCTTCTTCTGCATTCATCCGGAGTTTTTTTTTCGGACGTGATTGCATTGTGCCGGTTTACAGCGGGAGCTGCATTCTTGCACCGTTAGGCCGACACATCCGACTTCTGTGGGCATTTGTTGACCGAGTTAACCTTCCCGGGGGCAACAATCATTTCAGAAACCACACCTCTGCTGCCTTCATTTCCAGATTTACTGGCACACAGCAGTGATTGTTTCTATATAACGTTCCAGTTCTCTGACATTCAATGAAAGTAATTTATTATACAAGATGCTGTACATCTAAAGTGCAGCTTTCGTTAGCCTATTCTGCTCTTGATCTCTGTCACACACCAATCTGATGTTATGACTTCCCCAAAATATTTGAACTGATGACTTCCCCCAAATATTTGAATTGATCAACTTAGTTTAGCATTTTCCCTTCTACTGTTATACCATATTTTAGCGTTATCTCTGATTAAATGTAAAAAGTAGAACACATGATGTGATGGATAGGTTTCACAGAGAGGAACTCAACAAGCATCACTCACTTGGAATGGAGTCACAACTAAACTTGATCACAAGTGAAAGATATTGTTATAAATAAAATGAAATTTATAAAACAAGCTGATCCAGATGTCCCATACGGGTGTTTACCTTGTGATGAGTATATCAAGGAGGCATTTGACAAATCCCACAGCTTTATACTGTGGACACAAGATCAGAAAACATAAATATGATTGATCATCACATCAGAACATAAGTTTATAGGATAATGTGAGTAGATATATCCTAGACAGCATATAGGGAGGGTGGTACATGTGAAAGGTGGGGAGGTGAGTGTTTGAGTAGGAGAAAGTAGTATTTGGATTAGGGGGAACAAGGGAAAGACAGCAAGAGAAAGAAAGATGCAGAGAGACAGAGACTGTGTAAGTGAGAAATGTGATGAATATATTTGAGTGTGTGTGTCTGATGTGATCTGTAACTATCTGTGTGGGTTTGTATGTAGGTGCGTTATCCGCTGGTTTTATCAACAGTACACAGCATTTCAAAGATACAAATTAAATTTAGAATTGCTTGGCATTCACAGAAGACATGCCAGCCTAGTGGTCAGTGTATTAGGTTATTATAATCAACTCCTCATGGGAACAGTGAGCAGAAATACTGAGGGATGCATCAGAGGACTTAGCACTCAGGGAATGCTCAATGTGCAGTGATGCCGTTCAATATGAAATATAACTCTATCAACTGTAGTCATGACCAGTACAACAATTGAATTGCCCCAGCCTCATGAAATGATTACTGCAAATCTAGGAAAGTCAAGGCTGGTTGGCCGGCTTGACAATGACCTGATTATCCCAGCTGATCCGCTTGGTCATGGACAGCACAGGTTTGACACCATCTGCCCAATGTATCTTACAGCAATGGTTTTCAACCTTTTGGAATTCAGGGCTCTTCTGACAAACTAGACTTTCCGTGGATCCTCGTAGGGACAACTGATAAAACTCTAATGACATTTAATCTAACATTCTTTAGCAGGGATGTTTTGGCAATGCTTTTTACTTAACGATTTTTTTTAAAAGTTAGCTGCATTTTTTTTTAAACAGGAAGCTGCAATCAACCCCAACATACATGTGTTGTTTGTGATTGACTAGGACACTTTACGGGCAGTAGTCTGTCATTGCTTTCTGAACGGTTGACGCTCAAATCATCTAAATCAATGCAAAACAATCGGTTCTTAAATCGCCTGCAGCTGATTTCAAATCCTGGACCTGGTGTATTGGGGAATTGTAAAACTGCACCCACTAACCCCCTAAGCCACAGGCGTTGATATTTTTTTTACAAAAAGAACAAGTTACAATCTTCAGACTATGAACAAGCCACAACAGGCTAAAATAACACGTTTAATAAACTAAATATAGGAGATACTGATGAATGTAACTTTGCAACAGATAAAACAACATCCAAATATTTGTTGCATTAGTGTCCAACATATACAGAACACGTAAAGTATTTTGGCCCACACCCACTCCATTTGAGGACAAACTTTAAGGGGATGTTGACAAGATTAGCCAGCTCCGTGCAAAGGGGTTACGGACACAGTTCGTAATCCCGCATATCTGCGTTCGAAACACAGCTGCGGGCGATTTGGCAGCTGGCTTTGTGTCGGTTTTTAAAAAATGGAATGGGTGCTGTTCATTCAGAAAGCAATGGCAAACTACTGAACGTAAACTTGCCAAGAGATTACAAGAGCAAAAAATACTGATGCTGACTGTGATGTCCTGTAAAGCTTATGCCACTAATTAACAAGCTTAAATTAACTGTTGCTTTGTCTGCATTTATTCATACTCACATATAAAGGTGAATGACGAAGAAGGAAGGAAGGCGGAGGAAAATGAAAGAAGAAGATATCTGTGAAAAAATTATGCACACAAGAAAAAAAAAAAAGAAAAAGAAAGGTGCAGACCAAGCAATGCTGGATGGATCTGTGGAAATGTATGATCTCTTACATGTCTGCAGGGTAATGATGATGAAACATTATTTTATCAGAACTAAATAAAATATCAAATTATAAATATTCCTCAATTTAAACACAGGAACAAGCATTACCATCTGTCAGTACCACTGGAGGCTGCCTTTGTCTTGTCACAGACAACTGACACGCTGGTGACAAGATCGTCATGACCCGCTGCCGCATGTGACAGTACAAATGTGCGGTAGTCATCTTCCAAGTTCCAAACTGCTATACCCCCTGAAAAATGTATGAAACAATGTTTAACATTTGGAATAAAAATGGGCTCTACATCCTCATTTGTGAAACATGTGAGATGGACTGAATGTTGCGTATGGATTAGCTTTCCCTATTAATAGTGTCCCTCGCCATCAGGAGAACCCACTCCAACTTCAAAGGTACTTGTAATTTACGTCCCCAAGTCAAGGATCACAGATAAACATTTTAGTCCAGCTGTCCGGTGTAGGGGATGAACCACTTACCTCGGCATCAGCACAACGGATGTTTAAGAACACGCATTCTTACCCATTCGACCATGCCGACCTGCATCTGAAGCTATGAGAAGAATAATTTGGTATAATTTAGGCTACTCTGTAAGCCATACATTTTAATTTCTGGCTACTTGCCAAGAATAATTGTTGACATTGTCTATATCCTAGGGCACCTATCAGCAGCAAATGTAGTCAATGATTTTTTTTTTTATATCACGGAAATCGCTCCAACAGTAATTACAATTGACTAATTTGTTTACATTTCAGGGAAATTTTGCCAACAGCAATTACAATTGACTAATGTGCTTTAATATCATGGAAATCTCGCCAACAGTAATTACAACTGCCTACCTTAATTGCATTCCAGAGATATCTCACCAAGAGTAATTATAATTGCCTGCTTTGAATACCTTCCAGGGAAATCTCGGTAACAGCAATTACAGTTGCCTACCTTAATTACATTCCAGAGATATCTCACCAAGAGTAATTACAATTCCTACTTTGAATACCTTCCAGGGAAATTTCCATAACAGTAATAACAAATGCCTACTTTGACATTCCAGAGAAATCTTCCCAACAGAAACACAATTGCCTAATTTGTTTTGATGTCTGGGAAATCTCAGCTCGACCCGGCCTAAAATAAGTGCCTGGAAATGTTCTGGAAAGTACAGGCGACCGGCGTGATAATGACCACAACACCAAAGTAGTGCCGTGCCGATCGGGCTATACAAATATGGGGCAAGCACCATACACCCAATAAGCCTCAATCTGTGGGAACGGATCCTTGACTTTTTTGTCATCTTGTAAGACAAATAAGACCTTGCCATCTTGTAAGACAAGTAACACCTTGCCTACCTTGTCAGACAAATAAGACCTTGCCATCTTGTAAGACAAGTAACACCTTGCCTACCTTGTCAGACAAATAAGACCTTGCCATCTTGTAAGACAAGTAACACCTTGCCTACCTTGTCAGACAAATAAGACCTTGCCATCTTGTAAGACAAGTAACACCCTGCCTACCTTGTCAAACAAATCCTTGCCATCTTGTAAGACAAGTAACACCCTGCCTACCTTGTCAAACAAATCCTTGCCATCTTGTAAGACAAGTAACACCCTGCCTACCTTGTCAAACAAATCCTTGCCATCTTGTAAGACAAGTAACACCTTGCCTACCTTGTCAGACAAATAAGACCTTGCCATCTTGTAAGACAAGTAACACCCTGCCTATCTTGTCAAACAAATCATTGCCATCTTGTAAGACAAGTAACACCTTGCCTACCTTGTCAGACAAGTAACACCTTGCCTACCTTGTCAGACAAATAAGACCTTGCCATCTTGTAAGACAAGTAACACCTTGCCTACCTTGTCAGACAAATAAGACCTTGCCATCTTGTAAGACAAGTAACACCCTGCCTACCTTGTCAAACAAATCCTTGCCATCTTGTAAGACAAGTAACACCCTGCCTACCTTGTCAAACAAATCATTGCCATCTTGTAAGACAAGTAACACCTTGCCTACCTTGTCAGACAAGTAACACCTTGCCTACCTTGTACGAGAAATAATACCTTGATACCTGGTCACTGAGATAACATACACACACACTGTCTAAGCCATCTAACCTGTGTCTAACCCAACAATGATGTGTGTCCTGTCGATCCACTCGCAGTCACAGATGCCCGCCTCCAGCTGGACCCCGGCCGTGCACTTGTCTACGTTTGGTGCCGCCTCTGGCGTCTGATAAAACCACAGAGATCCCAACCAGAAGCGCCCAGTCATGCAGGATGCCCCGAGCAATAAGCCACCATCTGAAAGTGCAAATAAAGTAATATGTTGTTCTGAAATGGTTTACAAAATAGAATATAATGGTCCTGCACATGTTCCTGTTATCCTTTCAACAGTATATGTGTTAGAAGTATACACAGAATACATACAACAATAAGTGACAAACAACTCTCTTAGGTCATGTGATGAGAAGAGAAGCACTGGAGAATATCGTGACAACTGGAAAGATCAGGGGGAAGAGAGGCAGAGGCAGACAGAGAAATGATGCTGGGTGGATTGAGACGGTGTCATGGAGGAATTCATCAGCAGAGTTGATCCAGAACAGCAAAGACCGAGATATGTGGAGACATGAACACCTATACCAGCTGGCAGGGCACTTGATGATGATGACACAGAATATCCCTTTAATACATCCCACTTCCTTCCCCCCCCCCCCAAAAAAAAAGGGGGGGATACAAAAGGCAACAGGAGCTTTCATAGCACTAAGAAATATCAGGAAATTAAAACTTGGCACCAAATTGAGAATAACCCCAATATTAACTGGGTACCACTGTGTGCCAGAAATATGGAAAATGACTGAAAAAACTACTAATACCTGAGGACAGTAAAATAGACACTTCCTTGTTCTGGACCCACTGGGCAAACGTAGAGGTGGTAGACATTCAAGAAGAGAAAGACAGAGGTTAGCAATATTGGGAGGACATGCAGGGTGCTGCAGGAGATGGCTAAGAACAGGAGGACTAGGGGTGAGTTGGTTGAGTGTCTTTGCCCCAACAGGCCATATCAGGGCAAAAGAAGAAGATAGTCCACTTCCTGTTTTTCAGCTCGTTTGTTCCCAGGCCATATACGACTAGAATAGTTGGATTATGGGACAAGAAAATCAGAGGAAGGCAGCTGAAGATTCCTGGCGTGATTTCATCATGATATGGAAAGATATCAGCATATAACTTGACACATTCTGTTGGAGAACAGGAGCTGTATGGCAAAGAATGGTCACCAACACTTGCTGACAAGGTAGTTGATTGTGGAGATGCTAGTGATGACTGAAGTAGTTGTCTTCTTTCTCTATTTACTTGAGTAAAGTGTTGGGGGAGATGTAAAGATCTTTTATGCACTCTTTCTAATGCTCTTTGAAAGTTGGTATTCATTTCTCTAAGGCTGTGCTTGATACTATCACTATCTTTTATGTGGTCTTACCGTTGCTCTGTATCCATTATATTTCTTTAATGTGGCTCCTTGTGGCAGATGTTACCAGGGAATTCTTGTGAGGTGGCCAAACTATTTAATCGGTTGTTCTTTAATGAAGATGATTGGCTTCAAACTAGTCTTCAAATTTCCTCATTTCTAATTCTATCTCTCAAGGTTACTCCAGCAGTTCTTCTAAGGCATCTCATTTCTGTTATGACTTAGCATTCATTAGTTGCAGTAAACGTTCATGTTTAACATGGTAGCATATGTCGCCCCCCCAAAAATAGTTGAGATTTGCCTTAGTACATATAGGTATTTTTCTATGCCACAGAAGTGGTGCTAGTTGTCCTGGCACTAGATTTGCCTTTGCAGTGTGTTGGTTTCTCTATTCACACCCCCCACCCCGAAGTGAAAATTGGCCATGACCAAGATATTTAAATTCACAAGTTTGTTTTATTTCTGAGTTATTTTTAATTACAGTGTTTCTGCCTGTCTGCCTATCCCTGTCTTTTCATGTTATATTTCTCACCCTTGGAATTTACTTGATTTAGATGGTTCTGAAGGCTTCTTCATCTTTCGCTCTTAATGCTTAGTCATCCTCAAATAATTATGCATATAATTATTATTTTTAATATGCAATTAATAATTAATAATTATAAATATAATTATTTTTGTTTTCGCTCTCTGCTTCTCTGCATATATTGTCAATGATGTTATCAAAAGCATTGGAGAGCACACATTCTTATCATACACTTGAATTTACTTCAAAAGATTTTGATGTGCATGCCTTTGTTCTTACGCAACTATATTGCTAATTATTAACTATAACTCTGTCAAAAGCTTTTTCCTGGTCTATAAATACAACTTTACAGGTCCTATCATGTTAAGCAGCTTTTTCTCTCAGTTGTGTAAGCGTGAATATTGCCTACAGTGAATATTGCGTCTGTACAGCGTCTGTTTGGTCTCAATACCTTCTTAATAATAGAAATAATAATAAAACCCTAGTAATAACAGCCTTAATAATAGAAATAATAATAATTATAATTATAATAATAATAATAAAACCCTAGTATAAAAGCCAGTCCCCTTTTGGTAGACCAGTATATTTCACAAAGCTAATAACAATTGCCACACCATTCATTAGTACCAAGTCCTATAGTATTGATTTTTGCATTTTCCCCCATGCCTTTATATTGTGTCTTTTATATTGTTGCTGTTCTTAGTTAGCCTTGGATGATGTGTGAATGAAATGATGTATGAAAGAGAGTGATAGAAGGGCAGAATGCTAGAGAGGCCTGCGTGCGCAATTCTTAACCCATTGAAAATAAAGTTTGTTCATTTGTTCTCAAAGCCATCTGGACTTCTGATAATTGTTCTTCCAGTAAAGGTCTTAATCTTCTTTCAATGATTTTGGCAGACATTTTTCCTGTGTGGTAAAGTATTAAGATTCCTCTATAATTAGTACAACCTTTCTTATTGCATTTATTTGACCAAATTGGTACAATTATTGCCGTTTGCCAATTACCTGCTGTTTCTTGGTCTGACTAGGCAATCTCAAAAATTTGTCTCAGTCGTTTTGCCCCTATTACTCCAGCTGCTTCGGTGGCTTCTATATGTAAATCCTCAATGTCTGCGATTGTGCTTTTGTGCCACTTTAATCACTTGTTCTACTTCTTTCCATGATATTTCTTATTCCAGCTCATCTATCTCTGCTTCTGTATTGTTTATAATTTTAATTTGCATTTTTGAAATTTTATTGACATTAAGCAGTTTATTTAAAATAAATTCTCCGTCTAATATCATTTTGGGGCCTAGTATAGATTGCCCTTTTCATCATTTAGTATTTCTGTTGGGTTATGTTCCTTGTTGTGTGGTCTTATTCCTCTTACTTTCTTGTAGTAGTTTCTTACTGCTGCTTATTCTTCATCTGCCGGAATGTCTCTAATCTTTTTCCACAAATCTCTCTTAGCTATTCTTATTGTTCTATTGGTTTCTCCTTTGATTTGTCTGTATTCTGAATAATTTTCTTCCATTCTGTTCTTTAACCAAATACTATAAGCTTTCTTTTTGTTATTCACAATGTCTTTTATTTCATTATTCCACAATGCGGATATTTAACAACCTACATTTTCTGTCTTTTTTTACTCCACATATTTCTTGGGTTGTCTTCATAGAGACAACAGACAGCACCTGCTGTCTAGATCTGCCAACCCTGATCACAATATAACAGACAACACCTGCTATCAATATATGCAAACCTAATTAGAACTTTTTTTTTCTTCGCAAATGCTATTTACAGAACATTGCTGTCAACACAAGAATTTTACCGCTGTTGTTGATGTCTTGACAAGATTATGCTCAGTAGTTTGCCACTGCTTTCTGAGCGACCGGCTCACATACCCCTGTAAGTAACCAACGTGACGTGATCCGCTACAGAATCTCGCGCAGCTGTGTTCCCCTACGTGGATATAAGGGGTGACGGAGAGAGTTGTTAAATCCTTCACCAGGGAGCCCGGCCTAGAACACCTGCTATATAGATTGGCCAACCCCAATTTGAAGAGAACAGACAACACCTGCTATCTAGATACACCCAGCCCAAGGAATCAAACCTAGGTGCATGGCAGTAGGAAGGTGTTCTCTACCACGGGAAGGAACATAAATGAGATTTACTATAGCAAATTCATTCATTCTCTCCCCCCCCCCCCCCCTTTCCAGGGGGAGAGGGGGTGGTTTACCAGACACTGGTTACTAAACTCTAGAAACACCATAACTTTGGTACAACCTTCTAGACCCCGGACATAAGGGTACAGGGTGGGAATATTTGTACACCCTTTTCTGGATGCACCCAGCCAACAGCCAGCTTCGAGCCAATATTCATACCACCAACTGTAACACCGAACGGTGGTGAGCCTGGGGTCACCCTAACTATCTAGTTTAGCTATACACAACTCATACACGGTTAACTGGCGCCTGGGGGTAAATGTGTGCTGCAGCATCATTATTATATAAACATAGTCATATGGTATGACAAAATCACTAGAGCTTGGGGTCAGAACTAGACAGATTCCAGCGAGTCATGGAGGTGAGGAAATGACGCTGGCGTTTAACTGGACACACTGAGAAAATCATGTGATATTATGACTAGTGTCCTTTCTCTAAATCCCACAGGACACAGGAAATAGAGGAAGACCTAAAAACACACAGAGAAGAAAATTAGGTACAGACTGATAACAGGGAAGGACCTGGTGGAAGACTACATAAGATAGCAACTGATAGGAGGGCTGGGAGTAAAGGATTATGTTCCATAATGGGAGTGCTTGGCAAAAGAAGAAATATATTCCTTGGACAGTTCAATACTGGGTGGCAGGCACAGCTGATGCTGTATGAACAGATGACTTGAGGGAAACCTGGCAATCTCCTTCTGTGTGCCCAGGGATGGATATGGGGGTGAAGACATAAATATTTTGTCACCAGCACAAGACATTTGATTAACCAACACAGAACTGGCACCCTCAGTCAATATACGCCGGCAGAATGTTATATGTGCCATGGGATGCTTAATTGCCTTACGTGACTTTTCGTATCTGCCATGGGTGTACAATAGTTTGCCTACGCAACAACTCCCTTTACATTGACATATGATACAACATATCTGCTAGCATATTAACAACCCTTAAGTCATAATTGTGAAGCACCACTACGTCACATTTTCCGCCATCCATTTTTGTTTGGTCCAAACCTACTCTTTGTTTGGCTCTGAATCTGTTAAGCAGGATATTGGAGCACCTATGGCCCCATCTCTGGCGTGTGATGATGATGATGATGAGCCTCACTAAATACAATCACGTTTCCACAAATGAAGACAGTGCACGTTGGAATTAGGCCAAATATACATGGGCTATTGTTGGCCTGGACATGCAGGATCCTGCATCATTGCTGCTAGGAAAGATTGGGTGGAGCTTTACAGGTGGGGGGTAGATGATATGGCGAGGACATAGAAGGGGGTGCAGGAGATAGCAAAAGAAAGCAAAAAAGGGGCCTATTTCCCAATGGGATATACAGGGAGGAGGAGGGGAGAAGAAGTTTTTGGCTTCTATATCGCCTTTATCGAGGAATGTTCTTTTCCCATGCAAATATCTTCAACGATGAAAAAGTATTGAATTTCTTGTAGAACATCGTTACTTATGCCAATGCCCATATTTTGTTTACTTCTGTTGAATCAAATCTACGTGGCTTCACTTGCACATGTACACAGTATCAATGTTTCACAGTCACTTATTGAACAATGGCGATGTGAGTTACTTACTATAGACAACAAAAACACAGATCTTCGAGGAAGGAGGAGATATACAGATATAGATGCTAACCCCCTCCCTCCCTCTGTGTGTGTGTGTGTGTGTGTGTGCACGCGCGTGCGCGCGAATGTATGTATACGTGTGCACGCGCTCTGCTGCACTTTTAGCCAACTGTTTAGGACTGAGCACCAATGAGCATGCCCGCAATGCAGTGAAATACGTTCTTAATATTTAATAATACCTGGCAACAAACAGCAGCAAATATGTGAGACGGTAAGTAAAAAAGTGTTGAGAGATGAAAAAATACCGGGGTGGCGGGGGAAAAATAGAGAGGAGGAGGAAAGGAGAGGGGGGGGGAGAGAAGGGAGAGAGGAGAGAGGGGCGCGCAAATTCCTCTTAATAAAGCTGCCTGTGATCTGTCTATACCACCATCTCCTCACCTAAGAAGATAAGCTATTTATACGTTCCCAGATATCGTTCACAAAGAATCGCTGGCTACGGAGATACAGGCAGTGTAACGGCAGATCTGCATTGTGTATTACTGGAACTTAAAACCGTCTTGGGGGTTAAGAACTGGGGTGCACCGGTAGGATTACCGTGGCAGGTGAACGCTCCTCCGTTGGTACTAAAATAAAAATGTATATCAATTCAGCGGTGATAGACTAAGCCAGCAATGCGAGGTTTTGAAACTCCTGTTATTTCATGAACTTGCTGTGACGGCTATTTTAAATCCGACAATCTCATTTAGTCATTAGGTCGAGTATGGGGGAGGGGAGAGAATCGACTTTATTGCGTCGGGTTTCACCCAATCTGTTCCGGTCTCTCTTCGCAGAACGGCAAGCCGAATAACTGCCAAGAGAGTACCACACAAAACACGAACTCCGAGGCTTCGCAGATGACACCCAGGGGTCTCCGGACAACTGCATTCGGGGTCTGAACAACGCAGTCCGAAAGTGAACCCATGACCGCCAGGGCGTAGGGCAGACGGCTTCGCTTCAGGGCAACTGCTATGATCTCCCACTTCGCTGACACTGTTAATTTAAGCACTACCTCTCCCCTCAGGTATCAGGTTACAATCTGTCCATAATGAAATGCCTAAAGCGTGTGGAGGAAAACCCTTGGGAATGAATACCTCACCGTGTCACAATTAGCGTCTTAATTCCTTGTCTCAACTGCTCGTTAGATTTTCTAATTCTGTAAAGGTTATTATATTCTGTGCTATAAGGTGTCTTGGCTAGACTAAGCCTGTGCTATAAGAGTGTCTGGGCTAAAGTCTGTGTTATAAGGTGTCTGAGCTATAGAGGGTCGGGACTATACAGTGGCCACGTTACGAGAAGAGAAAATTCTGTAAAAGTAACTAACGTAACAACTGACAAGATCTGTAGAAATTAGATTGAGAAAACCAGAGGAACTGAAGTCAGAAACGCGTGTTGACAATAACAACAGGTAAACAACTGGTCCGTGAAAGACAGCCGAGACTCCCAACGAAGCTACAAGACACACACTATTCAGTTTGCTATTTAACGCGGGAGTCAGTGACGCATGAAACACACTTGCTGTGCGGTCACAACAATTAGGTGTATAAATTCTTGAAGGGAAAAAACGTTATATATGAAGCGAGGGTTCTCTAAAGGAGATAGGGTATAATTAATATATATATATATATATATATATATATATATATATATATATATATATATATATATATATATATATATATATATATATATATATATATATAAACAAATACCAATGAACGGCGGGAGAGAAAAAGGCACTGGCGCTGGATAAGATACACGTTGAGAAAGTCTGATAATTGTATACCCAAAAAGATTTGTCTACAGCACACGGAACCAATGACATAGACTAAATGCTAAGAGAAGAGAATCAGAGACAGATATGTATAATGTGAGGAAGATATGGATGGAGCTGACATTCATGGTGGTCATGCGTCCAAGTACATTTGTTCCTGCAGCGTAGCACTCGCGTCATTTGGAGGTGACAGGTTCGAATCCCTGTGAGTAACTATAGCTTTAAATTTGTATGTTGTCTAGCGCGTCATCTAGTCTCTACTTCTTTCTTCTATTTCTATGAGCGACAAACAATACGTGTGTGTTTATGAACTGTCTTAGTGGCCTCGAAGGATTCCCAAATTGATATCCATGTGAAATTGATAGCAAAGTAAAGGACTCTATTCGTGAGTTTTATTGACGGCCTCTGCTCTAACGGCGGATAAAGTTGTTAGTTGCATATCCTTTACAAGACGTCGCAGTCAAACCCAGCATTTTTTCCGTTTGTAATGCCTCGGCAAGTTTACGTTCAGTAGTTTGCCATTGCTTTTTGTACGACCGACACCCATACCATGTTATAAAAACCAAAGCAAGACGGTCTGCTGCCAAATCTCCCGCAGCTTTGTTTGGAACGCGGTATGCGGGATTACGAATTGCGTCCGTAACCACAGTTCCGGCGGTGGATAAGGAGAAGAAATAAAAGAGAAATAAGTGACCACGCGACCTACTCTGTGCAATGTCCAACTACCGTGGGAATTTCATCTCACACACAGGAGCTTATATAATTTGCCCGAAAAGTTCAGACATCTGATCTTGCCGCCTACAAGATCCGAATGACGCGAGCTAGCATTAAGTTTCTCCTAAATTAGCGCGCCCCCCCCCCCCCCCCCCATATATGTTAGGGGCAAAAACTCCGTAACTTCCGTAAAGCAGGCGAACATCGACATCTCTTAACGTCTGTAATTTACCCTGACAAGGACACGATAATATATAGCTGCTGTAACTTAACCAGACACGGACATATCTAACTTCTGTAACTTACCTCGACAAGGACATGACAGTATATAACCGCTGTAACTTAACCAGACACGGGTATCTCTTAACTTCTGTAACTTACCCCGACAAGGACATGACAATATTTAACTGCTGCAACTTAACCAGTGCCAAGAGATCACAAACAGCCAAAATAGGCCGGGGTGACCGCAACGTCATGTAAAGGATATGTAACAAACTTCTAACTTAACCAATCACAGACATCTCTTAACTTTTCCCCAACGTGCGCACGGCTTCTTCAGCTTCTTCCCCGTTCGCGGTCTGACCTCCGCGGTAATCTAATAAAAGCAGTATTTAGCTTCAGTAATTCTAAACAGAAGGCTAAAAAAGCATACCCCAGCATATGCTAGCTCAAGTTGGATCCACTTACCGATAGAAACATAAAACACGGTGCAACGAACACGCTGAGCTAGGCCTGGGCAGTATGTCTCAGAAACCACATCCCCGTTGCAGCCAAGCCCTTCTTGATTTATCCGCTCACACTTCAAGATCTACTGCCATACAGCTTCTATATAACCTTTAACCCCCCCCCCCCCCCCTTTCCACACACATTACAGGGCCTTGCGACAACCGCAGGTTGATTTACTGGGAATTTTAGGAATTCTACGTTAAGTAGTTTGCCACAGCCGTCTCCCTGGCGAAAGGCTTAACGGCTTTCTCCGTAATCTCGTATATCCACGTGAGGAACACAGCTGCGCGAGATTCGGCAGCGGATTGCGTCGAGTTGGTTACTTACAGAGTATGTGAGCCGGTCGCTCAGCAGCTGGAAAATGCTGGTGTTGACTGCAACGTCCTGTAAGGGATATGAAACTTTAAAAAAAGTTTGCCACAGCATTCGTCGAAGTCTGTTTTTGTATTCAATATTCTCTCCAGACTGAGGCAAAACACCCGGTGCAATTTACACGCTCAATCAGTAGTCGGGTAGAGGAGAATTCTGAACACTGCAGTAAACTGATTAGTTTATTTCGCCGTCGATTGTATTCAACATCTATTTCACAAATGACACGGCAGTTAACCAGAAATGAAAGGGGAAATATGAAAAGCCAACTACAAAAATGTATTCAACAGAATGGAGAAGATATCGGCATCATAAAAGATAACCGAAATCGCTTTTCCTGGAAACCTTAGCAACTGTTAATAACCTAGCTCAGGAAACTTAAGTAAAAATAATACGAACAACCCCCCCCCCCCCCCCCTCACCACCACCACCACCACCACGACACAGAAATGTGATTTTACTGAAGAACTGAAGAATGCTGACTAAAACTAGGTAACCAGCGTAATCTACATGTTTTGAAGCAGGCAAGACACGTAAACAATCACCATAAAGAGGCATTTTACATTCTGGTCACATTATGGTAGGAGAAAAGCTGGAATATATTGTAAGAACTGAAAAGATTTATGAGAGAAGAGATGTGGGAAGTCAACGAGAGAAGATTCTTGTCAGTCTGTCACCGTGGCACGGAACACTGCACACACAACACTCAAGAAGACTGGTTATAAGACAAATGGGATTAAGGACACCGGAATACAGTATATTAGGGCATGTAAAATGTCTGATAGAGATGATGGAAGCAGCAGTACAGGGGAAGCAGAGAAAAGGGCGATCACAGTAAGAGAACAAAGTTCTACAACGGATGATGACGAGACGTGAAGTGTATAGTAGGTGCATAAACTGGCAGCCCAACACATACAAGCTTGTGGTGTCCCTATATTCGACCTCTGTTAATTATAACTGTCCATAAACAAACATCCTTAACTGTTACTACACACCCACAGAGCGGGAGAAAGAAAGTGATGGAGACAGAGGGGGAAGGAGAGATTTCGGGACCAGCTGTTCTACATATCTGCACAGTGAGAAAAAGACATGTGGGGAAGCTAATTTGTGGCTACAGCTCTCGGCTGTGTGCGGGAGTCTGTAAAGTAGGACATTCCAGGCGGGAAACACACATATACCATCAACAAATCTTATCCTGTAACATCCTTAAATATATTGTTTCAAACAACAAATCCTATCTTGTAACATCCTTAAATATATTGTTTCAAACAACAAATCTCATCCTGTAACATCCTTAAATATGTTGTTTCATCAACAAACCCAGCTCGATTCTCTGGGGCTCCCTGGGTCTCTCCTAACTGCCTGTAAACAAAATATTAAAGGATGTTACAGGACAGGATTTGTTAACGAAATAACATAATTTGTTAATGAAACAACACATTTAAGGATGTTTCAGAGTAGGATTTGTCTAGGCTCCCTCATTCGATTCATAAATAAAATTTTCTCGCAGACTCCTGGGGGTCGTCGTTGGTGCTACGGAGTTCGTGCTATATGCGACACGATCGGCAGGCCGCTCTGCACAGATTGGGCCATGTGGGATACAACCCGCTACAATGATATAAGACCCTTTTATACACCCTTTAAACATTTACCTTCAAAAAGTATCGCTGATGGTATCATAGCAAACATGTCCTTCACCGAGTGAAAACACCAAACAAACACACACGTGTCGTCGGATGGTGTTTATGGTTAGGGTGACCTTGTGGGGCAGGTTGCGGGGACGATATGAAGGTTACGCCTGCTGTTGCACGACAATCTTCAGCAACGCTGTGACGTCTACACAATGAAAGAGATCGCTGGTGAAGGGGTACATGCAATGAACAATGGAATATCATGGTAGCCGCAGTATCGTAGTGGCTCGACACCCTACTACCTTCCCAGTGATCAGAGTTTCAATCCGCATTGGGGTGAATTAGAATTGTTAAACTGACCTAGGCTCCCAGGTCTACACAGGATGGACACCGGGAAATGTCTTGGGAAGTAAAAGCGACCGGTGTGATACTGATCACATCACACGAGTGCCGACTGGCCTATAAAAAAATACGGGTCTAGCAACATTTGCTCACAGCGTCTTAAGGTCAGCAAAGAAACTGTTACTTAAACAGTGGTACAACGGACTATGTTGAGGAGGAAATAATACCGCAGCCTCCCACAATACGAGTGTTTCCACCATTTTACTTTCTTGACACATTAAGCATAGGAGGCCCACTTGAGTCGTAACACCCAAACTGCTTTCTCCTGTTTATCTTGCTATCATTAAACCCAGCTTTGAAATAAATGCGACCCGCTGTTAAACAGTCCCACGGCGATATTCCACCATTCGGTGATTTCGGACTATGGGATGAACCAGCCCGGTGAGCTCTCAACGGATATATTCTGCTGTCCCTTTCGCATTTATACCGTCTGCTAGAGGGGTACTCGCCATGTCTTACATTACCACTTCTATAAAGTAACCGGATCAGGTTACCCAAAATGCCTTATGTAAGCAGGTAGAGCAAGGATACAGGCCTAGCGATAAACCCACATAGGGATAAGGACCATTATCTTTGACACTACACAACACTTCACTTGACAGTCAGGCTAACACTCTAGTACAGGTGTTTACCTTTCTTCCTGTCCCTAAATACAGCTGGTTACAAGTTGCGGAGTAGTAGTAGTAGTAGTAGTCGTGTTGGTATTAGTAGCAACAGCAGTAGTACTATCATTAGTAATTGTAGTTGAGATGGTTGTGGTAGTAGATGGTGTTGTGGTGGTTTTAGTATGAGCAAACGCCCTCATCTTTCTAACGCTATACCATACCCTTTTCAACTCTCTCCCTGTCTCTCCTTCCTAACGTACTTTTCTTCTAGACCAGGGGTAACCAAACCTTTTTCACAGTGTGCCGGATAACTGACAAAATGACGAGCGCGGACCGCATAATAATTTTGTACAATACTTGCAAGCCAGAAAGAAGCTCTAGGAAAAAATACGAAAAACTAAATTTAGCATTCCATGTCAATCATGGGTGAATGGCGTGCAATGCACACACAAAAATCAAAAGACAAAAATCATATTTATTTACTGAAGAAGGTTATCAAAGAAGGCAATGTTAGCAAAAAGATATATACATCAGACCTAGTGTGCACATATCCGAATCTTACAAACTAAGCAGCAAAAAAAAGGTTAGTGAGATTTGTGAAACTGACGTTTGGCGTTCAAGATATCATCAATGTTTGGTTTGGAATTGCTGCATCAAATCAAGAGAACTGCTTTCAAATGTTCATCAGTCAATCTCGTTCGATGTGTCGACTTCACATACTTTATTTTTGAAAATGTTTCTTCACGGACATAAGTTGTTCCAAACACCGATGCCACACCAGCGGCAAATTCCTTCAGTTTCTGAAACTCAACACCAGATAAGCAGCAGTAATATTCAACAAGTTTTCCTTCTCTGCGTTACTCTTTCAACAAGTCATTTGCTTGCAAATCAATGAGCTCCAGCTGTAGTTCAAATGGCACATCATCAAGGTTACAGATTCTGAAACAGAATAATGTCACTCTCAATTCTGTCAAGATCTGAAAATCTCTACCTAAAGAATGCTTCTTCAGGTCACGAATATTTTGTTTTCGGAAAATCGTGGTTTTCCCTGAAGTTTCAAGTTCAGTTCATTCATGTGGGATGTGATGTCGACCAAAAAATGACAACTTTGACAGCCAGGTAGGATCTGACAGCTGTGGCGCAGAATATCTAAGTCTTTCCCACATAATTCTTGCTGATGTATGATGCAGTGTATGAACAGAGCGCCCGGAATTTGCAAATCTTCCAACTGAGTACTGATCTGCCCCACCAGACCCTTCCTTACTCCAGACATATTTTTCCTTCATCAACTGTAACACCTCGAAGCTGATTCCACTGAAAGTTATAGTCTTGCGACATTTTTTGCACTTCCATGAAAATGACTTTTCCAGTTGTTTTTCCATGCATGCTGCAAACGGATGCCGACTTTTCCGTTATCTGAAAGTCCACCCACAATTGACACCACGAATGAACACAAGAAGTTGTGACGTACTAGGGAGATCAGCAGACTCATCCAGCACTAGAGAATACCACAAGTTCCTAGCTTTCTCGCGTATCAGGAACACTATGTTTTCTCCAGATTATTTTTTTTTTCTGTTCTCTGCACAATTTAACTTGACGAAAGGCTGATAGTTCCAAACAAAACGGCTTTCTCATGACACAAGTCATTTGCCGCTTCCATCACACATTCTTTGATGAAGTTGCCATCAGTAAACGGTTTTCCTCGTTCTGCCATCTTATGCACTATTTTGTAACTTGTACGAGTGACAGATTCATTTCCAGCAAACTTTCTCGCGAAGAGATTTCTTTGTTTCTAAACCGCGTTTCATGGACTCATACTTCTCAGAGTGTAACTTTCCAGAAAACTGAATATGTTGATAGATGTTTTGATTCACAGTGACGCCAAAGAGTGCACTCTTTCAAAACTTGGGGTCACTGGTAAGGCTAAGGCTTTCGTAAGAACATATAAAGTTTATAAGCACCTTTGGGAATAGAATATATTACGTAATAAGGTCTGCAAAATATATAAATAGGGCCGGCCTAAATAAACAGCCTAGAGCAGTGTTTTTCACCTGGGTTCCGTGAGTGACAGCCAGGTGTTCAGCCAAAACAGACCGAAATCGCCTAAACGCAATATTTTTGCCAATCTGGTTTGTCACATTAAGTAGGACAGCGACTTGGATCATTGCACAGAGTTCCTTGAGCAAGTAAACATTTGCGTAAGAATCTGCTCCAGCAGAAAGGTTGAAAAACACTGACCTAGAGACCACCTCGACACCTTGACCGGGGAATTCTTCTGAGCTTGGG
Source organism: Cepaea hortensis (assembly GCA_963921405.1). NCBI lineage: Eukaryota > Metazoa > Mollusca > Gastropoda > Stylommatophora > Helicidae > Cepaea > Cepaea hortensis. The sequence goes on from OY992876.1 coordinate 342,865,804, forward strand.
ATAATATTTTTGTAATAACATAAGGCTTCTTCCATCTTGGCTGGTTCAATCATTCTTTTCTTTTCCGAAAACATGCTCATGGCTTGTTGGATTTTGCAGCTATGGTTTTCTACAAGTTTGAGTTAGTAACCTCCACCCCACCACCATAACGCCCCGCCCCTTAATAGACATGCTTGGTAGCTTATAGTGCTATTCTTTGCTTGCCACGCCAATAATTCATGCACTCTGTCGCGTATTTTGGTTCGTTTGTAAAGGACAGAAAGCTGTCAACTGCAATGAGGAAAAAAAAGTGCTGAAGTGTTATATAGAATCTATATGGATGTGAAACATGGACAAGACAAGTAACCAGACAAGCTGACAGACATCTAATGGCAATGGGTATGTAGTTTCTTAAACAAAACGCAAAGAATACTGTTGACGGATACCAACCCCAAAAAAAATAATTAATAATGAGCAAGTCGTACAAGAAACTCCCAACTTACAAAGTTGTTTTGGATAGCTCTATGTTATTGTTCTTTCTCAACCAAACCCTAAGTTTTCTTACAGTCTCTGTTTCTTTGGCATCCAGCATTTTTATAATACTGGGTAATCCTGGATATCCATCCATCCATCATGTGCCATGCCGGTAAGCATGGGCGGTCATGTTCTGCCATCTCACTCGATCTTACCAGAGTCATGGATCAGTTCCGTGTTTCTGGACCATGCCACAAGGCCAAACCATCCAGGTACTTGCTTATAGATCTTACCCTTGGTCTGTTCCCCTCGATCTTACCAGTTGTTACCAAGTTCTCCAAATCATTTCTTCTCATAACATGCCCAAAAAATGTTGACTGTCTACGTCTGTCTCTAATCAGTTTACGATCTTCATTTGTTTCTTGAAGGACTTGTTCATTGGTCTTTCTGGCTGTCCATGGTATTCTTTGCATTTTCCTCAGAAACCACATTTCTACAGTCATCAGATGTTTTTTCAGCTTGACTGCTCATTGTCCAAGCTTCACATCCATATAAAAGTACAGGATCTATGTAGCATCTCAACACTCTTTTTCTCGTTTCAACTGACATCTTTTTATTGGTCAGTATGTTTTTCATCTTGCTAAAGGCTACTGTTGCCATGGCGATTCTTGTTCTAATCTCTTCAAGGCATCTCCCATCAGATGTTATTACTGTTCCGAAATAATTGTACCTATTGACTTGTTGAAGAATATTCCCATTTACTTGTATATTACATTGTGGTATTTCGTTCTTCCTAGTGACGACCATAATCTGTGTCTTTTTACAATTTAATTCTAACCCTAGTTGTTCACTGTGTGTAACAACCGCATCTAGTAAATTTTGCAGGTCCTGTTCATTGTCTGCAATCAAGACTGTATCATCTGCATATCTAATGTTATTGATGCATCGTCCCCCAATGTTGATTCCTTCCATATCTTCAATATTTCTGAAAATACTTTCACTGTGCAGGGAAAACAGATCTGGAGACATTACACATCCCTGTCTCACACCTCTCTTAATAGGCTGATATTGGCGTACTTCATTATCAACTCTTATGGCAGCTTGTTGTTTCCAATATGTTTTTTTACAAGTCTAAGATCTTTTCCATCAATTTGTAGATCTTCGAGCATCCTTATCATGTTGACATGTCTCACTTTATCGAAAGCCTTTGTGTAGTCAATAAAGCAAAGGTGTAGATCTTTGTTTACTTCTATAGAACGTTCGATTACGGTTCTCAGTATATAAACAGCATTTACTGTACCCTTGCCTTCTATAAACCCACATTGTTCTCCTACTTCAGGCTGTATTTTGCTCCTAACTCTTTGCATGATAATTATTTGCAAAATCTTCGTGATGTGACTCATTATACTAATTGTTCGATGTTGACCACATTCCAATGCTCCTGATTTCTTTGGGCTTGCAATAAATACAGAATTACATAACTCCTGAGGTATATTTCCAGTATCATATATTGTATTAAGCAGACTGGTAACTGTATCTATTCCATATTCTTCTAAACCATTAATCATTTCTGTTGTGACGCTGTCTGAACCGGGGGTCTTGCCAGATTTCATATGGTTAAGAGCATTCTGAACCTCCATCTTCAAAACTGCTGGTCCTTCATTATTATATTGAACATCATACTGTTCGTCTCTGTTATCGTCATAAAGGTTTTTCACGTAATCTGACCATACATGTAAGATCTGATCTTTTTCTATTATGACTCTTCCATCTTTTGTCTTTAGGCAGCCTGCTAATGTACGTGTTCTTTGATTAGTTAGCTCCTGAATTCTTTTGTGCGTTAGTTTCGCATTGTTACTGTTGTGTTGTTTTTCAATTTCTCTGCAATTTTTCTCAAGCCATGTTTCTTTTGCCTCCTTACATAAGGTTCTGACTATTCCTGGATATAAAATCCAAAATTTTTATAATTTTAGGAGTCTCCGTGGCGAAGTGGTCAAGCATTTTGACTCGGGCTCCAAAGGTTGTGGGTTCGATTCCGGGCTGCATCCTTAGGTTCACGAGTTAAATTTTTCTGAGACTTCTGTGAGTCGTTGCTAGAGCTGCGGAGTTCATGCTTTGTGCGATGCTTTCCGCATTGCGGAAAGAGACCGAGCCATATGGGATAGAACCCGGTGCAATGAAGTCGACCCTGTCGACTTTTAAGTGACCTTTTAAAGCATTTTTATAATAGCTCGCCTTATGATACCTTTGTCAAAGCTGTCTTCAATAACCTTTCTACCTACCGTTTGATTATTGCGCGGTGGTTTAATCCCAGATTCTTGCACCCATCGACGAAATGACCGTTTACTCAAACCCAATGCATGCACTGTTCTTTTTTCGGAATTTGTAATAGTATAAAACCCATGTTTCCTGCGATCAGCTTCTATAAAAAAAAAAATGTGTACAACTTCATAGCGATGCTTTGAAGTGTATACACAATTTCGCATTCAATCCCATTGAAAAATATTCACAAATTTTAATGGTAGCGATAATTGGTAAGATTTTTTTTTTAAAAACATATTAATCAGGTTTCATGAAATAACCCACATTTTGAGACACCTGTGAACAGTCCCAGTTTAAACAACGCGGGGTTATTGGCATAAGGCCAATACCGTGAAACACGTGGAATATTCAACATTGAACGCTGATTGTCTTGGCTACGGTGTAATACATTTAAAATAATGAACTTCATCTCTGACCCGTAAATTATATACCGCATATAAACACACTTTGAAATCTGGGGTAATTCAATTTTAATTCCCAGCAAACAGAGAAGAATCCCTTCGAGCCTCATTTGCATCGGTCCGGCAATCATTTTCCGGATTACTGTTCGGTGGACTGCTAGGCCGATCGATGGATGTTTTTTTTTTAGTTTTGGGCCCGTAGGGCCCTCACTGTCGACGACAGTGAGGGCCCTACGGCCCAAAAACTTAAAAACTTGTTGGGTGGACATAATGATAAGGTTATATGCTAAATCGCATCATTTTCCTTCAGTTAGTTACTGAGATATGGAATTTTATATTGGGGCAGACAAAAGTAAACACACTATAATTTCACTTTCAAAACTAATGTGACACAAAATTGTAAATAGAAAATTTAAAATTATAACCGGAACAAAACGAAACGACAGAGTTACAGAAAGTTCTCGAACAAGCAAACGGACACCCTGTCATATACGCTTGGATACACCAGCCACAAATACCAGGGTCGCGCCCTTCCCGGGTTTAACGCTAAAGATCATCCGGTGACGGATCCCGGTGTCAGGGTGGGAAATGCCACGGATTCCACAAACAAGCTCAGTCGGGATGACAGGCCATAAGTTCGCAAAGTTGTAATTGTTAAACACTTGGTGCGATCGCAGCCGGCACGGGGGTGAAACCAGTAATACGTAAGCTATTCTGTAAACAACCCAGGGCACAGCTGCATCTCCCCCATCACTCTAAATGGATAAAATGAGAGAAGACAAAAGATGCATCTCCTCATAACTCTAAATGGATAAAATAAGGAGAGAAAAGACATTTAGCCGACACCGCAGCTACAAATGCCACACTAACATCACCACACACAGACAGAAGGACGGCGGTGATTCTTCTGCTTCTGTCTATCTTCCTCCAATGAAGCATAGGCGCTCAGTCAACTCACACTGAGCTCTTTGTAACCGTGATCATCGTTGGTTGGATCTTGCAGCTAAATGTATCTGCGGGATGAGGTAGCCAGTTTCGTGCCAAACCTCCTTGGTCGCCTCTGACGACATGTATGATGGTTGTAGCGTTGCCATACTTTGCTTCCATTAAGGGCCCTGGTAACACATGAGTGGTGGCAGCGATTAACAGCTCTACAACAACGCGGTTACTCTGACGGAAGACGTGTACAATTTGTTCCAATATCTGCTACTACTGTCTTGTCAGTACAGGTCATTTGAGAACACTAAATATGCCCGATGCAGAGAGGAGAGGGAGAGAGGGGGTGGGTGAGAGAGAGGGGGAGTGTGTGGTATGAGCGGTTTAGAAATCATCCAAAATACGAAAATCCGGGTGATCCTTGGGTGCACACCAGATACAGCCATCGCAATCTCACAATACATGCTGGCTTTATTGTTCACCAAAGGGGTGTAGGGACAAGAGGCTCGACTTCATTACACCAGGTTTTATCCCTTATGGCCCCGCCCATTCCGCAGAGCGGTGTAAAGAAAGAGCCGCATTGACCATAAACTACCGTCGGTGGCCTCACGGCGGACCTGTAGTGACTCGGATAATGTCATGAGCGAGGTCGGACGAGGTTTCAACATCTGCGCTCGTGGTCCTCTAAGAGAGGAAAAGACTGGCCATGTTTCTTCCGTGCATTCATGTCTACAAAATGTGATGACCCTAACACATCACTGACCCCTAGCAAGTTCCTGCTTCGGAGCTCGTTTTTATTTTAAATACATGTAGAGAAGGCCAACCAGAGAGACTAATGGAGACGGACTGTATCTGCAGCAAAGAACCTCAATGGCTCGGAACGCTGAAGAAGAAGAAGAAGAAGAAGAAGAAGAAGAAGAAGAAGAAGAAGAAGAAGAAGAAGAAGAAGAAGAAGAAGAAGAAGAAGAAGAAGTGAAGCGACAGTTACCAGACTGAATAAACTTAACATACAAACTGAAACTCAAGCTACATTTCGATTGCGTGAACGCGTTCAATGTGTATGAAGCCAAGTGCGATGTCAGTAGTCAGCATCTATACACATCCATATCTGGAGAGGGTGCCTTGGCGGCGCTTCAAGACATCCCAGCCTGAGGCATTCGAACCCTACCAGGTTCTAGATGTTGATGGGAAACTTCTGTATGCAGTAGAAGAGTTTGCCAGGCAGAAATCTAGACAGCTCATCATTAAACACTGTTCAAGCTTAACTGGATCACAACCATAATTAATTACATTTAGCTTTTAGCGATACCGGGGGTTTCGATGCCCCATCAGGTTCTAGACTTTGATCCGAGACTTCGACTGGAAGAGTCTGCAAAGCATAAATCAAGACAGCTCATCTAAAACACTAACTAAGATTAATTGGACAGCAACTTAGCGACGTTTTCTATTCTAGCGTTTTCAACGTGTGCCCATAGCGCGCGATACGATAGCTGGCTGTCTCGCTGATACAATTTGTCCTGGAAATACTTAAAGTGCGGGAATGTCGATCGTGATAATTCAACATAACAATTGGCAACATAACAATGAAGATAAAGTGTGTGTTTATGCTTACAATATAATCTGATACTAGTATCATAAAAGTCCTTTATAATGCATGGAGTCAACAAAACAGAGGGAGTTATAAAAAGCAACAGGAGGACGAAAAAACGAATTTTCAAAGGGCTAAGATTTGGGCACGAATGCTCGTCTAAAATTCTGCCCCATTTTATCTCTCTGCTGTCATACATTATTTCATTCATTCGTGATTTCTGAAGCTAATGTTAGACAACAATATATGCGTTAAAGTATTGAGGTGCTACACAGAACCTGTACTTTTGCAAAGATGTGAGGCGTTGACAATGAGCAGACAAGCTGAAAAACATCTGATGGCTGTGGAAATGTGGTTTCTGTGGAAAATGCAAAGAATACCACGAACAGACAGAAAAACCAATGACCAAGTCCTTCAAGAAACAAATGAAAATCGTACACTATTTAGACCAGTGTTTCCCAACCTTTTTTGTGCCATGCCCCACTTAAGCCTTTCTAAAATTCATATTGCCCCCCTCCCCCGCCACACGCCCCCCCCCCCCTCAACATATACATTATTTTTAATATTCAAAAATTGAAATGTTCACTAAAGAAACTTGAATGATAGGTTTTAGGAAGAAATCACTAGGTAATTATTGAGCAAACACAGTAAGTAAATTTTCAAAACATATAATGGAGAACTGAAATTCAAGTACAAAATAATTTTAATGAAAGATTTTTCTATATTATTTTAATTATTAGTAATTATTTATTATTTAAATTTAGTGAGATCCTTGCGCTTGATGCTTGTTGCAAAGATATCTTATGTTAGGTTCCAATTTAGTTAACTTCAGTCTCAGGTCGCCCCGTTTTGTTATATTCAGCCGATTTCTTCCATTTTCGAATTGCCCCCCTTAACAGTCAAATTGCCCCCTTGTGGGGCGTGGGCCCCACGTTGGGAAACACTGATTTAGACAGTCAATATTGTTGGTCACATTATAGGAAGAAATAAATTGGAGAAATTGATGGCAACTGGCAAGATCGAGGAGAAGAGAACAAGGAGAAGACAGAGAAGTAAATATCTGGATGGCTTGGCCACATGGTGTGGTCGAGACAGAACACGGAGCTGATCCACGACTCTGGTGATCGAGTGAGATGGCGAATCATGACGGCCTACGCTTATCGATACGGCACATGATGGATGGAAAGCGCATTGGAAATGTGCAAACAAAACAAACAATAAATGACTCATTAATACTATGTTTAACATAATAATTATAATTAGTTACAGCAAATAAATAGCTAGGGAGAATGTTTAATATGCTAGTTTTTTAAATAATTTTTTTTAAAGAAGGCATATAGTGTGTACTGAGATCAGTGTTCAAACAGAGTTATTATAGTCTGTTTACTTTTGTCTGCCCCAATATAAGATTCCATATCTAAGTAACAAACTGAGGGAAAATGATGAGATTTAGCATATAACCTTATCATTATGTCCACCCAACAAAAAATGTTTGTTCTGGAGATTGTACAGCAGATTTCAAAGTTTGTTTATATGCGGTATATAACTTACGAGTCAGAGATGAAGTGCACGTTATTAAATGTATTACGTCTTCACACGGAAACATTAGCGTTTGAATATTTAATTTTCTCGTGGGACATGGGATTGGCCTTATGACAAGAGCCTCGCATAGTAGAACGGGGCATTACTGTAAAACAAGTTTGTTAGCGAGAAATCACTATAGTTTTTCACCAAAACATCAAAGAAATGTCGCCGCTTTCCATGATTTAAATTGCTTTTGGGCCTACCAAAGACATATTCCTTGAGTGGGGGTAAATATAAGACGGCAGGAAAAATTTCATAACGATGCAACAGACAGTTTTCAAAATAATTGATCGTGAATGAAGCCATTCATTTCTAGACAGACTATAGCCTGTATAGAGAATTAGAGGCAGACAGACTTTATAGTGTGGGTTGGTTGGGTTGGGGGGGGGGGGCTATGCTTTAATGGGGGATACACGGCAAGAGGAGAGACAATAAGCTTACAATAAGAGTATGGGGACAATACATAACTGCCTATCTTACGCTAAACGTCAGCGGCACCCATATGTAGGGTGGGTTGACGCAGAGGCGGATTAGACAGACAGACAGACAGACAGACAGATAGATAGATAGATAGATAGATAGATAGATAGATAGATAGATAGATAGATAGATAGATAGATAGATAGATAAACGGTCGGATAGAAAAAGAAAGAAAGTACTCAACACGTGCAAAGACCCAGCCAAGGCTGAGTGAGAAAACAAACAGCGCCCAACAACACCCTGCCTAACCTACAACGCAATAACAGCGAAGAGTTGCGGACATCATCTGCTAGTGCGTCGAGCGTTAGAATCCAGACAGACATCTGATAATGATTCCAGCGGAGGTGATCTTACTGTTGCAGACGAGGTACCGTTGTGTGGGGGGAAATCTCGCTCTCAAGCGGACATGCTATGGGAACGCAGCCTCGCCCTACAAAGAAACGCATCACTTTAACCTTTCTACTAACGCTGCCTCTTTCTTTTCCGGATGGTAAAGTCGAGAGAGAGAGAGAGAGAGAGAGAGAGAGAGAGAGAGAGAGAAAGAGAGAGAGAGAAAGAGAGAGGGTGTGCAGAGAGAAAGAAAAGAGAAGGAAAGAAATACGGGCCTGGGGGGAAGGGTGCTCTCCTTTTCATATTAGTCACCATTTTTTTGGTTTTAAATCACTCTTTGCGATCAATTCTTGTTCTTTGTTCGGGAATATTGCAGCGTCTCTATGTATTGTTGGTAAGCAGTCAAATCGGATTGGGGGAAGGGGGGGGGGGTAAGAGCAACGGTTAGCGCACTTGCTTGCCGGCATGGTGGATGTGGGTTCGAATCTGCAATGAGGCGGGGGTTTCTTTTTTTGTACAGCTGACCCGGGTTAAAATGGATATCAGAAATGTACAGGGAAGTTCAGGCAATCGGCGTGGTATTGTAACCATCTGCTGCCGATTGGTCTATACAAATATGGCCTAACATCATATGCCAAATGTGCCAGAATGCGCAGAAAGAAGATCTTTGCTAGCTTATTATAGTACCTGGCCAAGAGATCACAACAGAAACAACATGCTGCTGTTTACTGCAACGTCCTGTAATGGATATGCAACTAACTTTTATAAAAGTACAGTGGAGTAATACACAGGTACCACGCTTACAAACGTGCATATCAGGTGAGCATCGGAAATCTTCCGCGACCTTCCAGTCTAACCTAGTCCCATCTGTTGAGACTAGTTGGAAATGGAGCTCAAATCAAGTGATTCATGCTCTTGCCATAACGGAATTAGAATGGTGGGCACCGAGAAACGCTGTACCCCGTGTTCTTACAGTTAATATAAATACTATTATCCAGTGTTTCATTACATGCCAGCTTTGTGTCCAGAAGTGTATAGATTTAGTTCTGCTTGATTCTCTCAAACACAACGTGAAGGATGTGTATTGAACATTCACCTACCTACACATGTATCCACGTGCAGACCCACCCACCCACGTGACCACCTTTTTATGTATCCATTGTGTGCATATTATCCAAATGTGCGCCCACACATATCAGTCCACCCAGACTTCGGGACTCGCTTCGTACACACATAAAATGAGTTTTGTTAGTATTACCATCATACTTTGGTGCACACGTCATTGCTCTTTAATATTCGTCCACTATGGCCGACCCATTCACGGACACCCACTCATGCATTGTACGTACATCCACTGGGATTCCTCAGCCCCCCCCCCCTCTCTCTCTCTCAACTATCACATCTCCATTGCTTCCAGTCTCCCGCCTCACCCCCCTGCCCCCTTTTTTCACGTACCACTTCCACGAATTTACCTGGGATTTACACTGAACCGTGACCACCCACTGCCCTAGTATCATCTCCTACCTCGGTCCCCATGACCCACAGACTCCCACGGCGGTGTATCAAAGAGGATAAAGAATACATTCGTGGTAGTAGTACAGCCTGGAATTCTGAGATAAGTAAAAAAAATTTCATATTCTCATTTTCTCTTCACTGCTCTCATTTTTTATTCTCCTCATCCCGTCCTTATGCCTTAATGTAGTCTCCGGAGTCTTCTCCTGTACTATATGTTGTGTTTCGTGCATGTATCTGTTTGCTGATGGAGGCTAGTGGCCGCAACGTCCTGTATGTGTCGTAATTCTGTTCTGTAAAGCTGCATTAATTTGTGTTATTTTATATTGTTTACATTTCCACAGTTTTACCAGTTCCACTAAATTGTATTCATATTTCACTTGTGACAAGGCCGCACACGACAGTTTAAACATCACTGCTTACGAAGACCACTCCTTTCATCCATCCGCCACCATGTCGTATAGAGAGTCCGAAGATGACCGATGCCGGCCAGGAAATATCTTGAACAGAGTATTGTGTACACAAACCGTGGCAATATTTACTCCAATAATACTCCCCCCCCCCCTCCCCCACGGTTTTATTTCAATGACACGAATGCTTTTAGTGGTATAGCTTCTTTGTGTTAGTCGTTTATCGCTAAGCATTGGGTTACAATGAAATACCTAACTGCAACCATTCAGAATGTGCTGTGTTAAATCACGACATGGTTGTCTTTGAACATAAATGTCTATACACATGCTACTACTTTTAGTGCATTGGACTACTTTTTGTCTGTGAATTAGCTTTCCCTATTACTAGTGTCCCTCGCCATCAGGCGAACCCACTCCAACTTCTTAGGTACTTGTAATTTACGTCCCCAAGTCAAGGACGAGAAGACAACTTTTTAGTTCAAATGACCGGTGTAGGGGTAGAACTCGCTACCGCGCCATCAGCACACCTGAAGTGTTTAAGAGCGAGTGATCTCATCTATTGGGCCACGCTGACCTTCACTGTGAAGTGTGAGATACAAGAGTCTGGATCCCACAGATGTCTGTGTGTCGTGTCTAGACAGTGTAACAAAGTGTTTCCACACCAACAGGCTTTCAATGGACATGTTTCTATGTCGCGTCTAATATCCCACCCACTAACGTTTGGGAGCCGGCTTCCTGGCCTAGAGGTTAGCGACAGTTCGTAATTTTGTATACTCTCGTAGGTAACGTGACGACGGTGAGAATCAGCAGTGGTTCGAATCGCGTCGGTAACTTACGGGGTATGTGAGGCGGCCGCTCAGAAAGCAATGGCAAACTACTGAGCGTAATCTTGCCAAGAAATCAACAATCAGCTGAAAGATGCTGATGTTGACAGCAATGTCCTGAAAAGGATGTGCAAACATTTTTTTTAAACGTTTGAATACCAAGGCGTATGTTTGTACATATGTTGTCTATACTCAACAGTGGCCCGTGCTAGCGTACTGCTTAGTGCGCCGACTTTCGATGCAGTGGTCAGGGGTTCAATACACAGTAGGGCTAGGATTTACTTCCAACCGCTCGAACAAAGCTCTGGAATCTGCCCAACCTTGTGACCTCGAAGTTATCATAGGAAACAGTGAAGTGCTTGCCGGCTGGGTTACTGTGGAAAGCGGACGGGCAATGGACCGGGCTGATAAACGGAAAGCCCTCAGAGAGGCAAAGCGAGTAAAGGAATCAAGTAAAGACTGAACCTGCAACCTTAACCAGACTGCAAGAACATTCAGTGAAAAAGGGGGAGCATGTCAAGGGCGCTATGTAGGGGGCTGAAGAAGAGCACTCAACCAGCACAAAATTGATGTCGTCGGCCGCTGAACGCTGAAGTAGATACTGAGCACTTGTGAATGTTTCGATGTGCAATGAAAAGAATCTGACGTCTAACTTACTACTAAATACGTGCAGAAGCAGAAAGCTGCTATGAATCTGATGTGCCAGGGCCATCGCATTGTGTAGGCCTAATGCACGGAGGAATAGGTGGCCAGTCTGTCACTCAGTTTCGCGGACAACTAGAGCAAACGTATAACCCTCACCCTTCCGCGCTTGTTACATCAGCGTAGTCCCCTAGCGACCACACTATCGCGCCCACTAATTAACTAGTTGATAACTGTTTAAATAGGTAATAGCAGTCATTGTGTTTCCTTCTGACAGGAGAAAACTGATAGAGCACCGAGGATCGAAGGTAAGAAAATTATAGTTTATATCAAAGGAAACTCATAAAGCGCATCGTATCTCGAAAACTGAAACATCTCTGGCCATAATAAACATCGGTGACTTAGCGAGGGCAGTAATGGAAGGTAGGGTTCCTAGAAAAAGAGGCAGAGGTCGAACAACACGAAGGCCGGGAATGGAATATTATAGACACTCAGGGCCGGAAAATGTATTAGACAGGGTAACTGGCGAAAGATCGAGACCTTTCAGGTGGGCCATGATTAGAGCGACCTATTGGGAAAGGACTGAATGATGATAACAGACGATGAGGGCGGGAACTGGTGAGCTTTTCTCATAACATAGTCACAGGGTAAGATCTAAACACCGGACACAACTATGGGAAGATCTGCTGATATTGAATGTTTTTGAGATAATGAAGACCTACACCAGATACTGCGGTATGCGCCTGAAATTAGACCATACACAAAGTCAGAGTATTTTGAGATGGGGTGACCTGTTTTCGTCTTCGTGGCGTTCTTATTAGAAAGAAAGAAAAACACACACATGTATATACATGCATACAGACAGATAAAGCTTTGAAACGGGAGTTGTGCGCTATATAACAAACGATGCTTCAGGAGAGAAAAAAAAAGTACAGACGGGACAGATATACAGAAGAAATGAAAGTATTATGTCCATGTCATTTTCTCTAACAAAGAACCAACGAGTCTGTAGGACGGTTGTGTTGGGTAACCTGTCTGTTCTCTCTTCTTCTGTCTCTTGGTTTTTGCGCCTGTGAAAACAGGAATATTGTTTTCTTTCTGGCAGTTTGCCAGAAACTGAGAACCGCCACATTCCAGTAGCCTGACGGGTTGTGCTGGTATCAGGTGCTTGGGCACACTACTGTAGGACTTTAATTGTTGCCAGTTTATCTTAACGCATACTTGAGCGAGGGTGCTGCTGGGAACTTGACGTAGCTAATTCTGCGGCAGCTTCAGATAGAGATAGGAGCCGCAGGTAGCGGAACTGTTAGGATATTAGTCCCTGACATCTGCCACGCGGGCTCCCTATCGTAGGTAAGAATTACCCTCCCGGCCGTGTGGCGTCAGTAAGAAAGGGGCAAGGTAAAGGGTAGCGATGCCCCCCCACCCCCCCCCCCCCACAGCAGATACTCCGTGGGAGGTGGGGGGGGGGAGGTTAGGCCACATATTCCAGGCGACAGAGTATAGGGTGGGGTGACATGAGAATTATTTGTTAGAATGGGTCGACCCCAGAGCCGTACTGATAGGAAATAATTACAGGCTACGAATGTGAAAACAAAAGTCAAATGTCAGTAATCTCAAGTTGACTGAACATGTTCCGGTTGACATCTGAAGCTGTACAAAGAAAAATCCAATACCCCAATACTGCCCAAAATACAACATATCTAGACAAACCTTCTGGCCAAGAGAGACAACAGTGAAAGATAAACTCTATGGACCGCTGAGTGAACTAAAGTTAAATTCATACAAGAGACAACATTACAATTATAGACATTTCAAGCGAAGGAAAAAAAGAAGAGGACTGCCCAAAATACGACATATCTAGGCACACCTTGTAGTGTAGAGAAACAGCAGTGGGAGATCAGCTCTATGGACCGCTGAGTGAACTAAAAAGTCAAGCTCATACAAGAGACAACATTGCAGACACATTTCAAGCGATCGCAAGAACAATATGAAGTCCATGTTCCGTAGTTTTGGGTTCTGCTGGATGATACACCTGGCTGTGATGCCTTGTTTGAATGGATGTCTATGGTTGAGCACACAATTACACTTGCTCCTTCAGCGAAACTGTCACCATTTGGTGGTTAAGGTTCACATTCTAATGTGTCCTGATTTGTAATCCTGCCCTGTGGCATGTATGAGTGTTGGTCAATACCTACCAGTAACCCCCTCCTCCGAGAGGTTCCCTATAGACAGCTATTTGTGTGTAGCGATTAGACGAAACGACTTACATGAAACATACGTACGTGTTATGGGCAGTTATTACTGGAGTAAACGTGAAGGCATGGTATAGTTAGGCTGGATAATTAACAGACCTACCTCATGCCTCCCGAAATGGCAGCACGCGGGCTGGTTGGTTTGGTTAGGAGTCGTCTGGCATACTGAGTTTGAGCTCTGGCGTGTCGGTTGTCAGAGCCCAGTTAAAGTGTTGCATCTGTCGGAATGAGGTTGCCGTAGATTACAAGTGCCCCAGAAGTCGGAGTGGGCTCGTTTGATGTCGGGGGACACTGGTAATGGGGAATGCTAAATACACAAAAATCAAGTCCAGTGCACTAGAACTAGTGGGACGTGTATGGACTGTGCTTGAGTTCAAAGCGAGCGAAGGCTTTTAAAAAAAAAAAAAAAAACTAAGAGTGCGGAATATTAGACATGACATAAAAACATTTTTGGGATCTAGACGCCCCGGTATTCCACACTAAAATGTATGTGAAATCTAGACACGGCTTACATCTACTACATGCATGCACTAAATGTCTGGCTAACTCAAACACTATAGTGTAAATGAATTATGACATACTACATACAACTGTTTGCAATGTCACTTTTTACTAGCAACATCCTTCTAGTTTGCAATCTCGGAAACCTCTCATCGATGTTAACCTAACAAAGATAATTTTCATTGCATGTCCTTTAACGGAGAGAGAGGGGGAGAGGGAGGGGGGATAGAGAGAGAAATATAAGATAACATCTAACAGCTTACAATCAACTGAAAAGATGTAAAACGGCTGTTTTACTACCGGGGTTTATGTACCCAGATAATAACCGTACACGCTGACGGGATTCAGGAGCAACCAGCTCAAGCGTTTATTGTACGAAGTCCCGCATGAAAGACGCTTTTTTTAAAATGTCATATATAAATTCCGGTGGTTAACTCCATCACAACTAATGCACTGCCTTCAATACGAAAAAGATACGGCGTATAAATGTTGTAGTTCAGCGGAGGGGGAGCACACGGGGGGTCTCAACGTGTCAGCCACAGTGGGGTCGGAAATGTTTCTTCTTTCGTTCGCTTGAAATATGTCTATAACTGCAATGTTGTCTCTTGTATGAATTTAACTGTCTTTTTTAGTTCACTCAGCGGTCCATTTAGTTTATCTTCCACTGCTGTCTCTCTAGGCCAGAAGGTTTGCCTAGACATGTAGTTTGGGCAGTCTTGGAGTATGTGCGCTGTCTGCGACGCCAATCCACATGTGCATATGGCTGATTCACCAGTATTGAATTGTGCATACATGTCGTTGCGTAATCTATTGTGTCCTGTTCTGAGGCGCAGAATAATGACTTGTTCTCTGGTCTATCCATAATGTGGTAGTTATCTTGAGCAGGTTTTGGTGGCTTTCTGACTGATTTGATCATTCTTTTCTTTTGGTGGTATGTAACGGGATATCATGCTTCTTTTGCTCCATCCTTAGCCAATCGATCAGCTCTGTCGTTTCCGGGTATTCCACAGTGGGATGGTATCCACTTTATGGTGACCTTACGCTGACTGCTAAGTTCAGAAAGTGTCCTTAGTACTGGCAATTTCCCAGACAGGAGCGCCTCGAGTACTGATTTTGCATGTCAATAGCATCACACGTTGTGTACCATGGCTGGTATTTAGTAATTTCTCTGTTGCTATTTTGATTACCAAGGCACGTCGCTAGACCCATGATTTTACATACCAATCGGCGATGTGGTCTGTATCATGAAGGCCAAGGCACGTCGCTAGACCCATGATTTTATATACCAATCGGCGATGTGGTCTGTATCATGAAGGCCAAGGCACGTCGCTAGACCCATGATTTTACATACCAATCGGCGATGTGGTCTGTATCATGAAGGCCAAGGCACGTCGCTAGACCCATGATTTTACATACCAATCGGCGATGTGGTCTGTATCACGAAGGCCAAGGCACGTCGCTAGACCCATGATTTTATATACCAATGGGCGATGTGGTCTGTATCATGAAGGCCAAGGCACGTCGCTAGACCCATGATTTTACATACCAATCGGCGATGTGGTCTGTATCATGAAGGCCAAGGCACGTCGCTAGACCCATGATTTTACATACCAATCGGCGATGTGGTCTGTATCACGAAGGCCAAGGCACGTCGCTAGACCCATGATTTTATATTCCAATGGGCGATGTGGTCTGTATCATGAAGGCCAAGGCACGTCGCTAGACCCATGATTTTACATACCAATCGGCGATGTGGTCTGTATCACGCCGGCCGCCTTTACCTACCAAAACATTTCATGGTACTCATTTTAGGTCGGATCGGCAAGCCTTGAAACGGATTCGAACGCATGACCGTCAGGACTCTACAACTGGAAATATGCTATGTTCTTATACAACAGAATGAACATTTGCACGACAAAAAAACATGACGTCACCCACCCCAACCCTCATCTGTCGCGGATGTCATGCCCACTCTGCTCGGGCAACGACAAAGACCCCTCTACAGATCTTCTTCTGCGTTCACCGAGTGTTTTTTCAGACATTCTTGCGTTGTGTCAGGTTTATTTTGCGCCCTTAGGCCGACACATCCTACTTCTGCAGGTGTTTGTTGACCCGGTTAACCTTCCCGATGTTTTCGACTCACTTTTGTGGTGTCCACATCTCAGCTGGTCAAGTTATAACGGCCAAAGACATCACGGTCAACCCTAAAGGGAAGGCAAGGGCAGACCATGGTCATTCCACACCATCCAAGGAGGATTCCACAATTGCAGAGCCGACACAGAGCGCTCTGGTGCTGGGCTCATCCAAGGAATCGTCACGTCCTGCGCATGGCTACTTCACTTCCTCACTTCCGTATACTGGGCATTTCGTTCGCTACTGGCCGGAGAAGAGCATGTGACTACTGGCAGAATCAACCAGATATCTATCGCACAGACGGGTCTATTCACGCACTCGCAGGCCAAGAGCAGCAATCGCTCAGCGCACTCCATCGGTACCCAGTGATACATGAAAAACCACTGGAAGCCTACCGACGAGCTTTCAAGCTACGCCAGGCATGACTGGCCGAAAAGCTATGCCAACTTACTGACTGCAGGCCCACTATTCATATATATATATATATATATATATATATATATATATATATATATATATATATATATATATATATAGAGAGAGAGAGAGAGAGAGAGAGAGAGAGAGAGAGAGAGAGAGAGAGAGAGAGAGAGAGAGAGAGAGAGAGAGAGAGCTTATCGAGATTTCATAGAACGGTCATACAAAAATAGCTCTTTCGCCCACTCAAACCACGACTCTGGCTTCACGCTGCGGTCACATTTTCGAAAAGCCTGCCTCGCTAACTTCCGTCGGCCGGGAAGTTCCCGATTAGGTGCATCTCACATAACAATCCGAGGCAACGAACGCCAGATGCGCCTCTACAGATAAGAATGGTAAACATAAGGCCAATAAGGTCAGCGTGGCCGAGGAGTTTATCGAGCTGCCGTTTACAATTTCCTCGTGCTGACGGTGGGTTCATTTGACACACGTGTCGGTGGGACTTAAATGTTGACTTCTCGCTCAGACAGCAATGGCAAACTACTGAACGTTAAATTGACTTGAACATTAATCTGGGGTTTATTGCAAAACTCTGCAACATTTTAGGCCAATAAGGCCGTTTAAAAAAAGAAAAATCTAAGTTTAGTACATGTGTAGTTGATAGAGAGCAACCCCGGTGCAAAAGATGTTGCATAGTCCGATCGTCAACACCAACAGTGAAACAGGCGTCTCATTCAAAAGACAACGTACTGGCTGAGTGAAACATATTTCGCAACATTCGGTCAACAGTACACTGTAAAGGCATATGCTGACTACCAACAATCATTGAACAGGATACTACAAAGATAGTCCCGTGGTACATACTGATTTCCCAACAATCATTGAACAGGATACTGTAAAGATAGTCCCGTGGCTCATGCTTATCATTAACCAGTACACTGTAAAGTATGTGTTTAAGTTAAATTGATTTCCCAACAATCATTCAACAGTACAATATATTATAAAGGCATTTACTGACTTCCCAGCCATAACTGAAAGGGATATTGTAAAGATTGTCCCATGACATATACTGATTGTCCAACGATCATTAACGGTATACTGTAAAGTATGTGTTTAAGTGAAATTGATTTCCCAACAATAATTCAAAAGTACCTTTAAAGTGTTGTGTGAAGCAAATTGATACGACACAATTCCTAATTACAGATGTACATAGGTCAACAACGCCCTCTTCCTCATCCTACTACTATTACGCACATACAATAGACACGTCTACTCTCTTTAAACATTCTATAGACGAATTTTTTCCCCCTCGTTTCCATCCTGTTTCAGGATATTGCGGTCAGCACCAGAGTTTTTCAGTTGTATGTTGATTCCTAGGCTAGATTACGCTCATCAGCACGCCACGACTTTCTGAGCGACAGGCTCCATACTCTCGCGACTTGAACCACTTCTAATTCTCCTGCACTCACGTCAACCACGAGAGTATTCGGGATTGGCGAAGAAAGCTGCTAACCCCTCGGCCAGGGAGCCGGAATTCTATAGACGAATGCTTCTTAAAATGTTCATCCCTTTAAAAGTGGCTACTGGTTACAAGGAATTCATGAAACCAACCATCAGTAAGACGAAAGACTCCAATAACAGCGTTTATCATGACAATATTGCAGATGTTATAAGATCATTACCTACTAGTGGGGGTGTCGGTGGAAACAAACGAGCAGTTAGGCTTGCGGGCAGGGTGGCTGTGGGAGGTGGAGGAGCAATGGACCAAGCTGACAGCCTGAACGCCCTCCCTCGAGGAGTTAGGAATAGTAAATGACTCAAGGAATGGATGTGATTCTGCAACTTTGACTAGACTGCAAGATCAGCAAGTCACACGGGGTAAAACTAGACAAGAGCGCCATGGAGGAAGCCAGAGAATACTCAACCAACACAGAACTGGTGTCCTCAGTCGCTACACGCTGAGGGGGATACCTAGAAGAGGATCTGATGAGCAATGAGGATGATCTGTTGGCTAACTAGTGGGCTGTGATCATTAGTTACACCTTGTTCCGGGGACTAAGGTGTGTAATTATACCAGAATAAACACCAGACAAGGTGGAATGATGGATTTATAGATAGGGATAGGTAGACAGACAGACAGACAGACAGACAGATAGATAGATAGATAGATAGATAGATAGATAGATAGATAGATAGATAGATAGATAGATAGATAGAAAGAATCGGACAAGACACAAATGTCACCCTCTTTATGCTTGTGTAATAAAACTACGCATGGCTGACAGTGACAAGCACAAAATAACAAGACTGGCACAAACGCTAAAACCGCTGCCAAACTACGCCACTTAACGTTTTCCTTCCATCTGACCACACAATGTCACACCAGTTAGGAGTCGATACTGCACTACGCCCACCCGACACCCAATGACAATTATTCATTCTCTTTCTTGCCAATGCCATGTGAATTGAGATAATACCGCATGAACCAGCACGGGGTCACAATCACAGCTAGGCTTGCGACAGATGTGGTGGGTTCTGCCAACGACACAATTGTATCTGTGTCCCAATCTGTGGTGTGTATGTACGTATGTACACATACCCGGGATTCTGTTAAAGCTCGGCCGGTTCTGAGTGGTGAAGACTTGAGCTGTATACAGGGGGGGGGGGGGGGGGGGGCGTGGGAAGAAGGTCGAAAGCAGTAAAAATGTTGACAAAAGAATCACCGAACATGTTTACACGCTGAGAAGTGCCAGGGCGTCTTTACGGGTCAGGCTTCCGCCTCTAACGTAAATAAAAAAAATTCCGTGTTGGATTCCAGATGAAGAAAATGATAATCGGAATGGGTTTTCTGTTCTTTCGGAACTCAATGGTGTAATACTGTCTCCCTGATAACTGGGCAGTGAGTTACATGTCTAACTGTCGCAGATAAAAGCGAAGATATAGTGGGTACAGTTTGCGCATTACGCCATTTGAAAATGCGTACATCAAATAAGCTAATATCCCGAAGAACTTTACCATTTAGAAAACAACCCACGTGAGAGGTCAGCGTTGTCGAAGGGTTAAAAGCGCTCACTATTAAACTTCCTTGTGCTGACGGTGGGGTAGTGGGTTTATTCCTTATGTCATTTTGGTGTAAGCGTTGAAGTCTCGTTCAGGGCAATGAACGTAACACTGCTTTAAAACATCAAACTGGGGTTAATCACAACGTCTTGCAAAGGATATACAGCATTGTTTATACCTACACGACTGATTTAAGAGCTGACATCACAGCAAGCCGGACAAACCCACAAGTGCTTCATCTCCTACAGCAAATCTAATGTGTAGGTGTTGATCGCTGCAGTAGCACGTTGGTTGCCAACCCACAGTAGAATATCAATAGTGTGTGTTCAGTAGAGAAGGCGGGCCCGGCCTTAAAGAAAGTTAGATATGTCTGCGCACGTAGAGGTAATTCATTGTAAACACACAGAAGGCAACTAAAGAACTATTTATGAAAAGAAATAGGAAGAAGAGCACAACGAAACATTTAGGGCAGAGCTAGTTAACCCGTAACCGCGGTAGCACAGTGACTAGCGTGCATGTCTGTCGGGTTCGAATCAACATCGACCCAATCGAAAATGGGCTCCAGGAAATGTCTTGGGAAGTACAGGCGGGCCAGTGTGATGTTGGCCATATCACCTACCAAGTGCCATTTGGGCTTGTCCTCCTCTTCTTCGTTCGTTATGCTGTTTTAGGTGTAACTGCGCTGTGTCTGTTTACATCAGAGCTGCGATATCTGCTCCTCTGGGCCGACACATCCAACTTCTTCCGGCATTTGTTGGCCTTCCCGGGTTACCTTCCCGGGTTTGGGCTTTTAAAATATATGACTACCGCCGTGTCCTATACGATGTAGGGCGCTTAGGCGTTAAAAGGCCGTTTGCTGACTTTACTTGTACAGCGGTATATTGGACATGCTCTTGTCCATGTCAAACTTACTTGTACGGCGGTATATTGGACCTGCTCTTGTCCATGTCAAACTTACTTGTACAGCGGTATATTGGACCTGCTCTTGTCCATGTCAAACTTACTTGTACAGCGGTATATTGGACCTGCTCTTCTCCATGTCAAACTTACTTGTACAGCGGTATATTGGACCTGCTCTTCTCCATGTCAAACTTACTTGTACAGCGGTATATTGGACCTGCTCTTCTCCATGTCAAACTTACTTGTACAGCGGTATATTGGACCTGCTCTTGTCCATGTCAAACTTACTTGTACAGCGGTATATTGGACCTGCTCTTGTCCGTGTCAAACTTACTTGTACAGCGGTATATTGGACCTGCTCTTCTCCATGTCAAACTCCCGGGGAACTGTAAACATACAGACGGTCCTCTGAGTTCATTCGCCATCGTCTGAGACGGCTAGACGTCCAATCCACGCCCGGGGAGGTTGGGGAATGGTCATCATCACCAAACAGCATGTTTCTAATCCCGGTGCGCCGAAAACATTCTCGAACCTTTGCCAGGTCTCCTGCCATGTGTGTTTTCATGCTCGACGTGTCTGCAATGTCCAGTGTCTGCACTGCAATGTCCACAATGTCCAGTTTCTGCAATGTCCGGTGTGCGTCTTCGGACTGGTCAACCCCAGCCTGTTCTGCCAGGAATCAGGCTTTACATTCCTGCTGTTTTCCAACCACTGTCAAGTTTAATATGACCACCGTATTTCGGTTTCCGAAGCCTGATACAGTTAATGAGCCAGATTTGTTCAATATTCAGAATATGCCATATTTTCTCCTATTTTGTAAACAACAGCCAATGCCGTAAACCGAACCAGACACGGTCGAGCTAGAGGCGGACGTCGTAACATCTAAGCCACTCCTATATGGAGCAAGTTCAGTGTACTATTAGATCAAGAGTTCGTCTGCCATGACGATGAAGTGGCGGTAAGACACGTCAAGCCAAACAAGAGACGCTAAGAAGATGGCAAGTCAAGGCAATGAAGAGATGCCAACACGAGGAAGGGACACAAAGACAACGAAGAGAAGACAAGACAAAGAGACACGAAGAAGTCATAGAACTGGATCAACACAACTTAACAGCATCACCAGAAACAGAAACACTGCCTGCAGCAGTCTTACTAGCTCGAGAAATTAAAGAAGAAAGTATAAATTACAAGTAAGAAAGATCTTGACGGCAGCAGGATATAACATTAAGGAAACGAAACAGGTAATCTGAGATCCTGAACAGAAGCAAACACCCAACACCCTGCCTCACTTACGCTTCTCAGCAGATATAAAATGTCTGTACCGGTCTTGAAGACAACGCTGGCTACTGAAGTTAAAGAGGTGAATAGTTCTGTGACAGTTCCCCGTAAAAATGGTACTTCGGTAGCAGGTTCTAAGGCAAGTCTATACACTAAGATAAGCAGGTCCTAAGGCAAGTCTATACACTAAGATAAGCAGGTTCTAAGGCAAGTCTATACACTAAGATAAGCAGGTCCTAAGGCAAGTCTATACACTAAGATAGCAGGTCCTAAGGCAAGTCTATACACTAAGATACCAGGTTCTATGGCAAGTCTATACACTAAGATACCAGGTTCTAGGGCAAGTCTATACACTAAGATACCAGGTTCTAGGGCAAGTCTATACACTAAGATAGCAGGTCCTAAGGCAAGTCTATACACTAAGATACCAGGTTCTAGGGCAAGTCTATGCACTAAGATAGCAGGTCCTAAGGCAAGTCTATACACTAATATAAGCAGGTCCTAAGGCAAGTCTATACACTAAGATAGCAGGCCCTAAGGCAAGTCTATACACTAAGATAAGCAGGTCCTAAGGCAAGTCTATACACTAAGATAAGCAGGTCCTAAGGCAATAAATGCAAGCCCTTCCTGTTCTGGCTCAATAGACCTGAACGCCAATGGACGGCGTTTGAGAGAGTTAAAGGCTCAGTCTTCCAGCGGAATCACCACCCAACCAACCATTCTATTCAATAAGAAATGCAATGTAACCAGAAAGAACTTCAATTCCAAAACTGAGGCCCATATAGAAGTCTGAGGACCACTGGTCAACAAATCGGCACTCAACCAATTTACGCCAAGCACTTTATAGACATTATTACAAAGAAATATCAATTGCGGAACCCTCTGAGGTCACCAATAAAGTCCATAAATAAACATGCAGGTAATGCTTGGCGCTCATAGAAAAAGAAGAAAGAAGGAAGTACCAGAGGACGCACTAGACAACATACAAATTGAAAGCTATAGTTGCCGACCGGAATTCAAGCCTGTCAACTTCAAATGAGGACAGGGCCTCGTTTCAGAAACAAATGAACTTTCGACGCATATTCAATTTTAATGTTGTCACAGTGCGTCCTCCTAGTGGTCCTTACTTCTTTCTTCTACTTTCATGAGCTGCAAGCAATACAAGTGTTTATTTATTTGTCCATGAGTGGTTATAAATTAGTTTCTAAAGGATAGGATATCCAGTTTTATACCAACCCTCCTTTTTGGCATCTTACATCACGCATAGAAGGTTACAGTATTGTTATTTCTGGCTTCCCTTATGAGCTCTGGCAACACACGGGTGTCAGTAATATCCTAATGGGATATTGATCCAGTCTGAAGCCCCGAAGCAAAATGAATGCCAGCAATTCATAAAACCCCCAAACTTGTGTCTTAATAGTGTCAACTCCCAAGTTAACACCCGTCCACAGCTATTCCTGATAAATAATATGGATAGGACACTGGGGGAGCTGAAAACGATGGCAAAGGATAGAACGGCTTGACGCTATCTGGTTGAGGGATTATGCTTCGTTGGGGGAAAAGGCAAGAGAAGACTTCCCAACAGTATTTTTTTCGCATATCCTTTACAGGACACTGCAGTCAACACCGGAATTTTTCAGCTGCTGTTGATGTCTTGGCAAGTTTTACGTTCAGTAGTTTGCCATTGCATTCTGAACGACCGGCTCACATAAACCCGTAAGTAACCAACGCGACCCGCTGCCGAATCTCGCGCAACTGTGTTTCGTGCGAGAGTATACGGAATTACGAAAAACGTCCTAAATTCCTACGCCAGGGAGACCGGCCCCAACAGTATTAGCTAAATTAATTAGCATGAATCTTAACAAGAAACATATATAATTTTACTCTCCCCCTTCCCCTCCCCGAAAATATTGGGTAGTAGTGAGATTGGATACCAAACCCTCTGGCATCAGTTAAAATCCCCATGCCAGTTGGAAGTCGCAAAGAATAGACCGCAAGGCTACTTCACACCATATGCAACAAAATCAGCCAACTTTCAACAGACCACAATGAATAGCTTACAGAGAGCTTGCCATGAATGATCTACACTCCAGCCGGGTCTTTCAAAATGAAGTAGTAGTAGTAGTAGTAGTAGTAGTAGTAGTAGTAGTAGTAGTAGTAGTAGTAGTAGTAGTAGTAGTAGTAGTAGTAGTAGTAGTAGTAGTAGTAGTAGTAGTAGAAGAAGAAGAAGAAGAAGAAGAAGAAGAAGAAGAAGAAGAAGAAGAAAAAGAAGAAGAAACTAGTAGTGGAAGCAAAGACAGCATTATAAGAATAGTGTCAACACAAGTTAATTCCCTCATATAGCTATGCTATATTTCAGTGTCGTGCGCCCTCCCCCTCGTGGGCTAACTTAACGAGTGACAGCACGACCACCCTCTTCACCCCCAGCGGAATCCAAAAATAAACTGCTCTTCAAATTTGACTCGCCAACAATGCGTTGTACGTGATCTTGACCTTGGTCGGCGACGTTCACAGATGACCGACGACACGGAAACTGCACAGACAACACGGAAATCAAGTGACAAGTGCGAAAACAAACCACACAAAAAAAATGCCGCACTCTAAATGGAGGGATAAGTGTCAGCCCCACTATAAAACAGACATCAAATGGCGCGCGGGCAAATAGGGGGGGGGGGGGGGGGTCTGGACTAATACTCGTGTGTCTGAGCTTGTGTCTAGTACGTGGTCACGTTTATGTGTGTGACATTTTGTGTTTACGTAAGTATGTGTAAAAATGATGTATAGGTTTCAGACCCCCTTTAAAACATGCCCTGACCCGGTCTAAAACATGCATGGAATGGAGGAATGAGATTGAAAATTCCGGGCTAATACGTCTGGATTGTGAAGTAGGTGTGCCTAGCACGTAGCATTGTTATGCATGTGTGAAAATGTGTTCATGTATGTGAAAATGTGTTTTATGTAAGCACATGTGTATGCATGTATACGTGTATACCGGGTTCGTCCGGTATACAGAGACTGTGGCATAGTGGTTTAGTAAGTTTGCTGTCACGACAGCAGTTCAGATTCACCCTTCTTCCCCACTCCCACAGCTGTAGTTGACCCAGATCCATAATATGACAAACAGAACACCCACTCCAGAAGTTACTAAACAAAGTAAATGAAACAGAAAGAATATACCCTGAAGACAAAACAGTGAACCCCTCAAACACTAACAGCTCAACACACAAACAAGATACCGAACAAAACGTATGTCCAGAAAAATAAAAAGTACTAGTATTAAAGAATATCGAACTGTTGGCGATTTGGCAGCAGACCGCATGTACATCAGGGCAGACATATTAGAAGGTTCTGAAATATGGACAACGTAGTAACATTATGAAAACCCTTTAGAGAGGTATTTAAGACGCGGTGTTATCGTACAATTACAACCACCAGCTAGACTGAAAAACGGACAAATGGACAAGCGCTGGAGACATAGCAGAACAAATAAGATTTCTTAAAGTAATCACAAAGCAAAGGCTCGCATGGCACACACTAGGACACCAAAGATATTTACTCATCAATATGTAATATTGACCCTTTAAAAAAGCGCCGGTCTCATCACGGCGCGCCAAAAAGTCGACCTCTTGCCATTTGTTCTGCTGCAAGCACTCTCATGGACAAGATGTCTGTAATGTCCCGTGTCCATCTTAATGCTGGTCAACCAATGCCTCTTCTTGCTCATTTTATGTTATTTCCAAGCCACTGTGGCGTTTAATATGGCCAAAGTATTTTAGTGTTGAAAACATTGTGACAAGGCGTTTCAATTGTCCTCAAAATGCCGCTGTACTCTGCAAAATTATCTAAGGATGGGAAAACAATGCTCGCGGTATCAATTCAAACAATACTTCTTTTTAGAGATACGAACTAGCGTGACCAATAGGCGTGACGGCTAGCGAATCTGACACGATTACGCCATAGCCTACAACAGACATTAAAAAAAAAAACACTAGCTGGTCTTGTGGTCAAGTAAAGAAGGTGTGACCGAAAAGGAGCCAAATGAACGTTCACCAAACTGAATGGTAGACAGGGTAGCAACCGCTTATCAAATTGGCAAATATTGCGGGGCATAAGTTTACACTATTTAGCCGTAAGGTTTAAGTTAGGTTACAGGGCAATCCAAGACGGAAATGCGATAATTAGACGTATATACACACCATGGCTTAAGAATCCTCCACTGAATCGTATCGGGCAAACAGCGATTTTTTTAGAATATGAACACATCATATGTCAATAAGTCTTATGCTGTTTAGAATTTCCTATCGATTTTATTTCCTAGTAAATATTTAGCTGAATAACGACATCATCTACATTTGTGGACTTCCTTTTCGTTTACACGTCACTTCGATAAGAGCTAATTTTCTAATACGTAGTTAAGCTACTATTTTTCTTTTATTACTATCATTTACTGCCTACCCCTACAACTACCTTTAAGATTAACCCGGTCAACAAATGCCCGCAGAAGTCGGGTGTGTCAACCTAACGGCGCAAGAACGCAGCTCTGCTGTAAACAAGCACAACTGCTATCACGTCCGGAAAAAAAAACACTCCGGATGAACGCAGATTTGCTGCCTATATAGTGTATGGGGGGGGGGGGGGGTGTTGTCCTTGAGTCTGGGGTATTAGGGCCGCCTGGCTAGTGCAGTCGCCGCCAACTGTGCAGGTTAGGGTTTTCTTTTTGCCCCCGACAGAGATTAAAAAATCCACACCTTACCGAAGATTCGAACCCGGGTCATTTGTTATATTTAAATTTATTTTATTATTACCACAAAAGTAGGAATATCATGTTATGCTAATTATAATACTGATATACGTCCTGTATTTATACAACACACCAGGGTAAGTAGCGTTCTTTAAGCATACTTTTCTACTGTTGTAGTATGCTGCAGATGTAATGTGAGTGGTGCTGTGAATCTGGATGAGAGACAGTATCACTTTGTGTATGTTGGTATATCTATAGATAGGGTATTATGTGCAGATCATAGAAACTACACATTCTTGGTCGTCTATTTCTAGCTCTCAAATAGAGTGCCAGGTTAAAGGAGCCTGTTCAGTTACAACGAGGAACAACCTGGCGGAGGATCGCAAAGAACACGGTCTCAGCTGACCCAAGGCGAAATCTCATTCTAAGACCTGTATTCCTGGTCTTGTCGATATCATCATCTCCAAGTGCCATGCCGACTGGCGTAGGCGTTCATGACTCTCCACAGATCTCGATCTTTGGTTCTCTGGATCAACTCTTCCGTTGATATTGCTCCACGTGACCGTCGCAATCCATCCAGCATCATTTCTCGTGGTCTGCCTCTGCCTCATTTCCCCTCGATCTTTCCAGTTGTCACGATGTTCTCTAAGGCCTCTCTTCTCATCACATGAACACAAAAAGCTGTTTGTCTCTTTCTTATTGTTGTATATAATGTTCTAGTTTCATTAGCCTCTTTCAGGCATTCGTTGTTAGTTACTTTGGCAGTCCAAGGAATTCGCAACATTCGTCTAAGGAACCACATCTCTGTTGCTTCCAATCTCTTCGTAATTTGTTCATTTACATTCCAAGATTCACAGCCATACAGATTCTATATAGCACTTCAGCACTCTCTTACATTCAATGATAGTGACTTATTGCATAAGATATTCTTCATTTTCTGAAATGCAACCTTTGCTTACTTTATTCTGTTCTTATCTATGTTATGCATCTTCCATCCAATGTTATAAATGTCCCTAGATATTTAGAACTATTCACTTGAAGAATTTTCCCTTCTATCTCTATTTCACATTTGGGTGTCACCTGTTTCTTTGATATCACCATTGTTACTGTTTTCTTGTTATTGAAGGAGAGTCCTTTCTTTGCACTCTCTGTTACGATATTTGTCCAACAATTGTAGATCTCTTGCATTATCCGCTATGAATACTGTGTCATCTGCATAGCGTATGAGACAGTATGGAAAACGACTTTAGCAAATCGCCCAAGATTAGCGGGAGAACATGAACTGGAATATTTTTGGAAACACAAAGTTCAAGGACCAGCTTGAGCGGGAGTGCATTGCTGAATAGCCGCAAGGTCACCTGCTATTATTGACTAGCAGTTTCTCAGGGAGAGGAGTGCCAAATGTATTGTACACTTTGGGTTCAAGCTGTCAGAGGGACAATGGTGAACTTTAGAGGCAGCATAATTTATGAGTACAGGCGGCATTGGAAGTGACCTCGGCTGTCAGCATAGAACGCCATACTCCAAATTTATGGCGGCGGGAAAAGATGGACCCGACCATGAACCGGAAAGACAATGTAGATTTGGGTTAATGATATGATGGTAGTATGCAAATTAAGCAGGGTACGCGAGGTACTGATTGGGTAGCCCTTCACAAGGAGAGAAGCGTGGTCACGTGATTCAAGAAAGGCGCCAACTCAAGAGGTGATATATACGTTGGATCCAATCAGTTTAGAGAGTGTGGAACGAGCAAGAGTGCGGTAGCAACAAGGCCGAGGGCTGGGCGGTCGCCCAGCCCAGGAGGAAGTGTGAGTTTGGAACTCCAGCAATGGTGATGTCTATATACCAGGCTGTTTAGTGTCCAGGAAGATGGAGAGGCAGTATTAAAGACGGAAAGGATGCATATATCACGGTTTCGTCTGGGCTGCCGAAGTAAAGTAGGATGGTCAAGGATCTGTGAACCATTTATTCCAGATAGATAAATCTGATGGAGTGGAACGCAAATTCCGAGGATCACAAAATGGCGTGCAAGCCATTTGAGAAGGACTGTTGGCTAAAGAAGAGCACTCAGTAGTTGCAGATGATGGATAACGTCAGATAGGACAACCACTAGCCAGACTGCGATCGGAATCACACGGGAGACACTGCGATCGGAATCACACAGGAGACTAAGATCAATCGGAATCACACAGGAGACTAATGGCAAACATGATTGGAAAGGTCAAGTGGGATTCACGACAAACGAGAGGTTGAAGAGAGCGATCGTATTTCAAATATGAAACCCAGAAGGACAACGGGACGGCAGAAGTTGAATGTAAGTTGACATAAGACTTAGACTTATAGTTTAATTGTATATTATAATCAGGTATCTTAGTTTAGAGAGCTATAGCAAACTACCATAGGTGAACTTACCGCGTAATCATGAACGACCCGGCAAAGGATCAGGACTGAATGCGACGTCCTGCATATGACCTATATTTAAATGGCCGAAATAGAGTGATTGGAGTCAAATTAATCGGTTAGATAAGCAGAGTGTGGATAAACTATATATGTGCAGGTAAATTAAGTAAATAGACTAAAAGATTAATGATAACTAGGTGGGTCAACACGGCATATAAAACGAAAGGCTATTGCAAGAATATAAACACAGTGACCAAACACAGCAGACGGCAGAAGAAGATAGCAAGGCACTCGCGATCACTAGGTCAACCAGACAAAGACAGGTGAGATCGTTGGCCAGAGACGGGGCGGGCACAGGAAGGAATGTTGTCTTTTGTCCGCTGGACGTAGGTGAAAGGAGGTCACGCTTCTGTGGTTGTGTAGTTGAGTTGGCCTGGCAGGATAACAGGCAGCGAGTTCAAATCTTCGGGTGCATGGTTAAATACTTAATGTTGGCTGTAGGCGGCGCGTCAGGAAATAGGCGATAATGATATTAGTTAAACATATGTGTTCACAATAAGGTTCTTAATTTATGTTATGGCTAAGATATACTAATACTAGTATAGATAAAGAAGCGATAGATGTTAAGGACTTTGTAGGTAGTGAAAGACTAAAGTTTATTTTGACATAAAACTCACCGGTATTGTTTTATAATGTTTCAGGCATGGCCTGGGTAAAATGGAGTTGCCCAAGCATACCGGGCATACTTGACTAAACAGATATCCATCTGAACAAAATAATCCCTGGGTATATGGATCAATCTATGCATCAATGGGTATTTGGGCTGAATATATGGACCACTAATAAACCTACGGAAAGATAGTTACGAAACAAAGGCCGGTGTAATTCCAAGCTTTAGTCTTTTACTTCATGCGGTTAATAGGTGATAATAAGTGGCATTCCTCTAACATCCAGTTGCATAGGCTGTTACACTATCTATCTCTCTCTTGTGAGGCAATGCAGCATCGTGTTATTACAGTTCAATATGCATTATGTGTCTGCAATGCATGTACTGATTACTCTATGCGATTATGTTGTAGATTGTCACTCTGTTATTGTTCAAGGAAATAAATATATGATTGAGTTGTCTTTTATTTCGACAGTCTTCAGTCTGAAGTAATATAAGTAGAGTAGCTTAGAGACCTTTTGAGGCTGTACATCTCTTCTATAACCTAATAACATACACCACGAGACATTGATGGTGCAATAGTAATTAACTATTGTTCTCATGCGGAGACACGAACCTAAATCTGTCGTATCCCTGACTCTCATCCTCTTTTTCTCCTTCTCTCTCTTCATCTTTCTTTACTATCAAAGGTAGTGTGTAGTAGGCAGAGTTCGACTGAGGAACGAACTTTTAGGCTTCACACTATTTATATATCATTTCCCTCGATCATTCCTTTCTTTCTCTTCTCTCCTCCATCCCTCCTCTCTCTTCTTCCTCCTTCTTTTCTAGCTGTCACACGTATATTATTTATATTATAACCTCCGAATATTATTCCTGGCGTTTCTTTAATCTCTCTCATTATTACTTTGCTATAGAGGGAGAAGAGATCCGGTGACAAAACACATCCCTGTCTTACTCCCAACTTTATGCGTTCATAATTTCCTTCTTTATTTCCCATTTTAATTGCTGCTATTTGGTTCCAGTAAATTTTTTATTATTCTGAGATCTTTCTCATCAATGTTAATATCTTCCAACATTTTAATCAGTTCATCATGTTTTACTTTATCATTCCTTCCACAAATCCACTGTTCTTCACCAATTTCCATTTTCTTCCTTGTTCTTCATTATAATTCTGAGTAGAAGCTTAGTGACATGATTTATGAGGTTAATCGTACGAAAATCTTCGCATTCAATTGCTCCTGGTCTTTTAGGTATAGCTATAAATACAGATTGGTATATACACACTGATGTAAATATCATTCAACATTTTGGTTAATATATCTACGCCAAATTCTCCCATTACTCTAATTCTTCTATTGTGATTCCATCTGGCCCAGCTGTTTTTCTTTTCTCCACATGCTTGATAGCATCATCAACTTCTTCTTATAATTCTGCCCTTTCTCCATCATATAAGTCTCATATATACTCATTCCACCTCTTCATTATAGCTTCTTCCTCCAATAATATCTTTCCTGTTTTTGATTTTAAACACCTTGTATTTATTCTTATTTTTCTGCCTGTGATCTCACTGATTTGTTTGTGCATATTTTTTGTATCTTTAATAGAATTTAATTAAATTTTCTACAGTGGTAGTTTGTTTAACTCATAGTTATATCTTAATATTTCCAATTGTATGTAATTGTGTATTGTGACATATCTACATATCTACCCAGGTCAGGTCTTAGTCAGATATGACTGAGCTACCGTATAACAGTAGACGGTGCTACCTGGTTTCTGTTAGCGCTGAACGTTGGGCGGCGCTTACCAAACCCGACACCCCACATTGTGCCAACGGCTTCGGGCGGAAGAGCGCAATTGGGAGGGTACAAGCCTTACCCTGGTGCGAGGAAATGCAAGCTAAAGACAAAATGTCATGGCAGACCAGACCAGGCCCTAAGCCTTGGTTAGCGACTGGTCTAGGATCGAAGCTCCGACAGGCGGACAGAGCATTGCTTTGCTCATCCGGCAGCTTCTGCAGCTTGTCTTGTTCGAGATGTAGGGGTGTTACCTTTCCTCTGGAGTAAACTAGGCAGGCCGAGAGAGGGATCATGCTGAATGGGCAACACATGATCTCTATATTTTAGCCCAGGCTTTGTGCTATGGAGACACATATCTAGGATCAGTGGTAAATAGCAAATTATCCCTAGATCAGGAAATCAACATCCGGATTGGTAAGGCAGCAACAACAATGAACAGGTTAAGAAAAAGAGTCTGGGAGAACAGGAAGCTTACTGCCAAAACAAAAGTCCTTGTCTATCAAGCCTGTGTCCTTAGTACTCTTCTCTATGGCA
This sequence comes from Cepaea hortensis, assembly GCA_963921405.1. Classification (NCBI taxonomy): domain Eukaryota; kingdom Metazoa; phylum Mollusca; class Gastropoda; order Stylommatophora; family Helicidae; genus Cepaea; species Cepaea hortensis. Next base: position 342,897,968 of record OY992876.1, read on the forward strand.
GTGAAACCTGGACAACTTACTCACACCAAGAGAACAATTTAAACAGCTTTCATATGCGGTGTCTGCGAAGAATTCTTGGTATTAAGTGGCAAGACAAAATCACAAATACTGAAGTATTGGAAAGATCAGGTTGTGTGACAGTTTATTCCATGCTCAGTCTTCGTAGACTTAGATGGATAGGACATCTTAGGAGGATGGATGATGGTAGAATACCAAAGGATATCTTTTTTTGTGAATTACAGATGGGTAAGAGATCTCAGGGTCGGCCTCTACTACGATACAAAGATGTGTGTAAGCGGGACATGATTGATACAGGCATTGATAATGCACATTGGGAGCAAGTCGCCGCTGAACGTGTTGCATGGAGGGCAAATATCAGAAATGGAATAAAGTCAAAGGAGAAAATTATTGCAGAAAAGTCACACACCAAGCGTTTGAGACGTAAGATGGTGCATGATGGTGGAAATGACCACGTGTTCACATGCACCCACTGTGAACGGACATTTACAGCGCAAATTGGCCTTATCAGTCACACTCGCTACCGCCATAGTTAAAAGTTATTATGCCTTTTTAAAGCACAAACTATCGTCTGTCAAGACGGCAAGGTGCCAATGATGATGACATATCTACTTATGATACTTGTTCATTATTTTAACCAGGGAGGGAGACTGTCAGGGAGGAAACCAGCCCCGCCTAGTAGTCAAGAGATATAAACCTAGGCACCTAACCACCTCTTTGTGGATAACAAGACCAGCTACCTTTACCTTTTTACGAGCTATTTCCAGCTGTGTACTTGTGCATCCAGGGACTTTGTTCAGCCTAAGAGACATTTGTCCCGAGTTTTCTTGCCTGGATTTGGAGCATCAGGGATTTGAACCAACACCCACTACAACACTAGTATGAGCGCAAACTCAGTTAGCTGACAATTAGAGTTTGTAAAACAGGTTTTTAGATGACAGGCATGATACTGCTTTTCAGCCATTCCTTTGATGTTCAGATATTGTAGAATTTCAGTGTTTTTTCTTCTTCTTGACCCACAATGTTCTAAGAATACCATCTGAGCTCAAGAACTGTTTTCTTCTTTAGTGATTGCGAAATTGTCCACGATTCACGTCTAAAAGTTGCCAAAGGAAAGATGCAGGTCCTAGAAAATGTTGTATTAATGTGTTTGCTGGTGCTGTGCCATAGGTTCATAGCACTGTTTAATCTCTGCATTGCTATGGCCAGTCTGCATTTAACTTTTTATTGTTAAAAGTCCCCAGTTTGTTGTTAATTATGAAGCCAAGCTGTTTAAAATTTGTGACATTTTCTATTTCTTTATTGTTGTTGTTTTTGTTACTGATCTTTGGTTGGCATGTATTTTTGAAATTGGATTTTATTTTTATTTTGCTACAATTTACAAGATGTGTCAAGGGGATTACTAGAAAACAAAACATGGAAATGGGGTGGGGGGGGGGGGGGGGGGGGGGAACATCTTGTTCTTTGGTGTTCTGGATAAACTCTGCTGTTGCTGATATTCATCCATGCCATCATCTCAATCCACAAATATAATTTCTCTTGGTCTGCCTCTGCCTCTCTTATTGGCAAACACATTAGGAAAAGAAAATCTACTCTTGAATAGATAGGAACTCGTTGCCACTTACAAAATTTATCTGCAAGAAGTGAAAGAAAAGAAACGTTTGCATGTCCTTTGCAATCAACCCCAGCATTTATTCACTGCTTGCTGTGTAATATGAAATTTTATGTTCAGCCGTTTGAGATTGCTTTATGAACAACTGACACCTCATACCATTGAAATCAATGCAAAGTAATCTGTTTCCAAATCGCCACTGGCTGATTTCAATCCCTCGACTCGGCATGCCTAGAAATTGTGAAACTGCTATCACTAACCCCTAAGCAACAGATGCTGACGCAAGAAGTGAACCTTTCTTAAATGTATATCCAAGTCGAGAAAACTCAATCTCAGAGTGCACAACAAGGTGCCACACTTCCCTTAAAGTTGAAAGAAACAAACAATACAAGTTATGTGTGGATTCTAGATGCACACGCTGGCACCCACTAATGCTCTGGGAACTGTGCAGAGTTGAAAGCCACCTAATATATGGAGGAGGAAATATGCTATCAAATGTGTGCAGGCTTCAAAAACTCATAAAATGTGAAGAAGGAAATCTTAGCACAAATGAATAATTCTCAGTAGTTTTTTAATGTAACTGACCAACCCAAGAGACATCAATGTGTCAGTTTAGTTAAGATATTCACAGGTGAAAACTACAGGTACATTAGCCTCAAACTACAGACTCCAAATGATGTCTTGCTTTGATCAACCAATCAGACACACTGACGTAAACTTCTTTCTTTAGCAAGGAAAATCTATTATCTTGAATCAACTATGTTTAGTTTGTCCCCATCTACTACTTTTGTATATTTGTATATAAGTAACTTTTGTATATTTGTTGTGTACAATCAGAGAGAGAGAGAGAGAGAGAGAGAGAGAGAGAGAGAGAGAGAGAGAGAGAGAGAGAGAGAGAGAGAGAGAGAGAGAGAGAGAGAGAGAGAGAGAGAGAGAGAGAGAGAGAGAGAGAGAGAGAGAGACGTGTGTGTGCATGTGTGTGTATTTCCCCATGATTACAATGAACAAGGTGTGGCACAGTGGTTAGTGCTCTTGCTTGCCATGGCTGGTCTGTGTGCAATCCCCAGCCAGGGCAGGATTTACTTTTTTCCCTATCAGTATGGCTCTGGGATTGACCCAGACTCAGAAAATTATGTACTTGACAATTTTCAGAAGGATGATGAGGAAAGGAACTAATCACCCTATCTCACATGTCATGAACCTAGAATGCCTAACACTTCACCTCCCAACAGTAGTTATTGCTATAGAACTACCTTTATCTGATGGCAGACAAATTACCGCCTACAACTTGCACACACTGAATGGAAGACAAACATGCTCTGAATGATATCGAAAGAATCTGCTGCCAACTGGAGCCCAAAATAGACTAGGAAGTTCGATGAAAGAAAAAACACCACATAATAATGTATCAGTGCAGTTGCCCTTTCATAGAGCTTCTTAGCTGTATTTTGTTGTTTTGTTCAGGCTACTACTATTGTTGCCTTCTCATACCCTCCACTGGGGCATGCAGCTATGTCCATGTCTGTGTTACTAGAACTCTAAAAGCTGGCAAAGAATATTAACACTGCAACCTACCATGCATATCATAAGATGCGACTAAGGAGGATATCGCCCTTGTGTTAACAGGACCTTTAAGAATAGTATCACAATGTACCCTACCATACAGGTCATAAGAAGCGATGGAGGGTTGAGCTTGGGGTTGGCTTCCTCATCCCGAAGAAAAGCTTTAGCCACAAAATTCCATTATTCGGAATTCATGCTCTGAAAGAATGTGTCTGCACTAGCCTAGGCCATTTTCCCCGAACTCATGTACCCTCATGCTCGAGGTGCCTGCAATGTTCTGTGTCGATCCCCATGTCTTCCACCTTTTGTTCTCTCCAAGGCACTGTTATTTAATATGGCCAAACTATTTTAGTTTCCGTAACATGAGACTGTATGGGCCAGGTTTCTGACATGATCCATATAGTACAACAGATTTAACACTGGAGTTCAACATTCTAAGTTTAGAAATGTGTAGTTTATCATAATTCTTTTATTTCACGTTTCTGGCCCATTCAGAAATACTGATTTAACATTGGAGTTACTCCTCTTGCCTTTTGTATTATTTTAATATCTCTAACCGATCCCCCATCAGTGTCTTCACTGCTTCCCAAACAGGTGTATGATTCCGTTTCTTGACATGAGGTTTGACCAAGCAGGACTGGGTTGCTATTTACTTGGTGTAATCTCATTATCTTTGTCTTTCCCCTACTTTATTGTGACCTTCAACAAGTGTTTAGTTTACCCTGTGTCTGATAATGTGTATGTGACAGGAGTACAATGTTGTCAGCTAAGACCAAATCATCAACTTGCTTTGTTAAGTCTAATTCAATTCCATTTCTGGTGTAGTATTTATTATTTTCATAATTATGTGTATAGTCAGTAGGAATGGTAATATAATGGTGACATAACAGCTGTGTCCCACTCCTGTTTTAATTTCAAATGTATCTGCTAGTTTTCACGCATAAAGAACTCTCATATCTTTATATGCTGCCATTATTAACCCTAGAACTACCATGGGGTACAAATGAACCACAGAGCCAACTTTCACTTTCTCTAATTTTTTTTTATTTGCTTCAATATGTTTGATATTTTTTTTACTTTGTTAGCAATATATTCCCCAAATAGTACTAACAAAGTCATAAAATATCAAACATATTAAAGCAAATTTTTAAAAATCAGAGAAAGCGAAAGTTGTCACTGAGGTGCATTTAGACCCCATGGTAGTTCTAGGGTTAAGTTAATGATTTTCTGTGGGATCCCATAGTGCTGCATCAGCGTCCAGATAGATTATCCATCAATCCTGTGGAAGACCTTTTCGTAATCCACATATCCAAAATAAAGTGGTGAATACAGTTCAGTACTTTGCTCTATTATTATGTGCAATATGACTATATGGAAATCTATGATGTAATAAAGTAGAGGAGTAATGTAAGGGAGTCTCTGTGATGAAGTGGTCAAGCCATCTGACTTGGGCTACGAAGGCTGTGGGTTCAATTCCAGGTGTGTCCTTCGGTTCACGAGTGCATTTTTTCTTAAGACTCCTGGGGGTCATCGCTGGAGCCACGGAGTTTGTGTTTTGTGTGACGCTTTCCACGCTGCGGAAAGAGACAGAGCCATATGGGATCAAACCCAGTGCAATAAGTCGACCATGTCGACTTTTAAGTGACTATAATGATGTAACTGTTTATGAGATGCAGATGCAGGCTCAGATAATCTTCTCATAAGTTAGTGTAATTAATTTGAAACTCAAGAGATACATATTTTATACACATGGAAATCAACAGTGCAGGATATCTCAGAAATCACAAAGCCAAGGAATCATTTGTTGGCAGTCTCTAATAACTACCAGGACCTGTAACAGTGAGTAGACAAGGACAGTATGGACAACTGCTGGCAGCAGGTTTTTAAAAAAAAGCATTTAAAACAAACCAGGCATAGAAGTCCATAGAAAATAGTACAAAAATATAAAGTATGAATAATACTTGAAACCCTTTAAAAATATATGAAACGGTAAAAAGCAGATTTAAACAATGACAAAACCAGAGCTGCTAAAGTCAGAGCCCTTGAAAAATACACAAGAAATTTAGGAGGCAGAAAGAGGTGGATAAAAGGCAATATTTAAATGGCCTCGCAGAAACATCAAAAAGAAACCTAATTGAACTTTAAAGCACCACAAGAACAATAGTGTAAAAATAAAATTAAAAAGCAGACTGACCAAAATTAGTGACCGGAAAGTTCTCACCAACATTAAAGATCAAATAAACAAAAGACGCACCCCACCCTCCTTAATCAATCCAGTCTACAAAGAAATCACCCAAAGAAGAACTTAGAAAGTTATTAAACTTCTAAAGGATGGGAAAGCTGCTGGACCAGATGGCATCCCAGCAGAATATTATTGAAGTGAACATAATAAACACCTCAATTGAATTACCACACAAATTAATAAGCAGTCTAGGCATCCGAGGATCAGCTGACTGGAGAGAGGGATATGTGGTGAAGCAGCCAAAGAAAGTGGAATTATAGAGAAATAATGTTATTGTCAATTCTGGGGAAAATACTGAGTGTAAGCAGGATCATCTTGGAGAGGTTAAGAGACCATTGATTGATGCACAACTATGGGATGAACAGACTTTTGACCAAACAATGTACTATCCATGTTTCTGCACTCTTCCGAATAACGGTCCCAAATTATTGTAAAAAGTGGCCTTTACAGGGCCTCATTAAGTGACATAATAAAAAAAATTAAACACTATGAACTAAAATATATAACTGAGAAAATTTAAACACGTACCAATAATATTTGACAGTTATATGCGGAAATACGTAGGTACAATAAATAATTTGGTACCGTTATTTATTATGTACAGTTATTGAGTGTGTGGTGGACTGCTAGACTGATCGATGGATGCAATAAATGTTTCTGGGCAAAGAGGGCACTCAATGTCGTCGGAGTGTATACCTATATCAATTAAATGTGGAAATACATAAGTACAAGATATAGATATACACTCTGACGACAGTCAGGGCCCTCCGGGCCCAGAAACATTTATTTTTTATTGCATCCATAAATCCGTCTAGGTCTAGCAGTCCACCACACACTCAACTGTACATATCACCCCTGAATCGGCATATCACCCCGGAACGAGCATAATCCCATAATGAGGCCCTGTAAGGGATACTTTTTACAATAAATAATTTGGGACCGTTATTCGGAAGAGTGCCCATGTTTCTTTCACTATTATTTATGGGAGAGTTTATTCACAGGGCCCTGTGAATAGACGCTTTGTTTATTCACAGGGCCCTGTAAATAGACGCTTTGTTTATTCACAGGGCCCTACGAATAGACGCTTTGTTTATACATAGGGCCCTATGAATCGATACTTTATACTTAGTTGAAGTATGGCTGTGTAAATATCAGGCGAGTTTAAGAATTGTTAACTAGCATTTCTGTACACTTACTGTTTACAGGCATCCATGTCTGGTTGACTCTCTGTGTGTATGTATGCGTGTGTCTGACTCTCTATCTGTCTGCCAGTTTATATATCCGTTGTTTATTTGTCTGTATCTCTGACTGCCTGCCTCTCTCTCTCTCAGCCGGTCAACCTGCCTGTTCAGAGTATTGCAGGGAGAGGTTGAAAGAGATGTATGAATTGGCATGGTGGAACACAGATGATCGACCAGCGAGTGTCGGGTTGGATCTAGCTACCCACATACCTGCTTACTTAACTACCTACCTGTCTACCTACCCACATATTTGCCTCTCTAACCATCTATCTGTCTAACAACCCACCTACCTGCCTACTTAACCACTTTCGTGTCTAACTACCCACCTACCTAACCAACTATGAATATTACAAAGAATTATCGCCGAAGCAACGGAGTACGTGCTTTGTGCTCGATACTTTTGACAACAGCCAGCGGGGAGAGAATGAAGCGGAGGAGAAGAGGTAGGGGAGAGGGGGGAAGGAAAAGGAAGAAGAGGGCTGGAGCCAGAAGGGGTAGAAGGAAAACGGATCGTTTGGGACTCAAAAATGTGTGGGTTGGGTATTGGAATTGCCGTAGTGCAAAGCAACGAGGAACAATACTGGAGAAACTGGTACTAACTAAATTACACTCACTTTAAACAACACTATTCTAAATACCCAAAGTGATGAAGGATTGACTTTCACCCAATTAATTGCTGAAAAATTTTAAAAAACATTGTCCGGCAAGGAAACGAACAATTGACATTTGACTTTCATCCAATTAATTGCTGAACAATTTTTAAAAAAAAAATGTCCGGCAAGGAAATGAACCTCGAGCTCCCGCCCATCAGGCGGGGACACTATCAACTATGCCACTGACGACACGTTTTCTAATCAACGAATATGTATAATATAGCCGCAAACTTACGTTAAATCACGTGAGCAGCAGTGCCCTGTGAATAGACACTTTGTTTATACACAGGGCCCTGTGAATAGACACTTCCATTATTTATTCCAGTAAAGAAATTTACCGAAAAATCCTATTGTATGCTTAGAATTGACATACAGGCTTGATAGATATGCTTTAGATTGTGTTTTTCAGTGGCTATACATCTGTGCTGGTTTTGATATAGTCTTACAACGAGAAGGCAATGTGTAATAAAAAGTGTTCATTCATGAACAGCAGGGTGAAACTTCAAAGGCAAAATATACCAATGTGAAATATAATGAATTACAATATTCTGAACTGAAATGATTATTCTACATAAGGTTATTTAAATTTACACAGTTCAGAACACTCACAATAAACACACACTAAAAAAAAAAAAAAAACTAAAGAAAACATGAAGTTACGATTTACACTTTTTAATGAGCAATCTACTACATAGGATTCCACAAAACAAGAAAAGCAACGATATATTATGGTATATAATACCAAATTAAACACAGTCGCCAACATTTAACCTACCTGCATGACAGCGTAAGACGTCTAACTGCTTATCCATAGCAAGAGGTGTTTGATACTGGTCCTGATTCATACTCTCGGCTGTAGACTTCGCCGCTCTGCGTACTTCGCGGGCTATTTTAGATTTCACCTCCTAGCACTTTCTACTGTCTGCTTGATATCGAGAATACGGGCTTATTTGCAACAAGATCAGCCAGAACTGTGATTCTTATATTTCTGCTTACAGCAGTGTATTTGATGGATACAAATATTTATTGAAATATATCAAATCTTTAATTTAGTGTCAAAATGTTTGCAAGACGGCAAAAGCAAAACACGAGAAACGTGCCTGCGAGCAAAGTAAGGGAAGTGACCAATTTCCGGTGATAAAATAGACCAGCGTTGTCTCCCTTATTTAACTCAATATTTGCTGGAAGTTAGACATTCACGAGGAGTTAACTGTGATCAAATTGTGAAAATAAATTAAATTAAACGGGGGAGGGGGGAGTAAACATGCATAGTCAGATTTTACACACAATCACAGCACACCAAGGATGTTGTGACAGCTGATCTTCAACAAAAACACGCGCACATAACATAAATAAATTGATACATACATGACACTACAACAAATATAGGTAATATATGTTGAAAAACCACCAGCAGATGAGGTCATCCGATTGACACACAGGACGTGGAATATCATGGGGCAGGATCTCTTCCGGTTAGAAGCAAGATAAGGGCAAAAGGAGACTAACAAGAATACAAGGTCATTGGTAGGGGTCCGCCGACCGAAAAGAACCGTACCCCAGCTTTGTACTAAATAAGAATTTTTGACCCTGACAAGGCGGTTGCCAAGAGTCGGTTCTGGTATTTCCTTAATCAGCTGAGGAAGCAGAAGAAGACGACTGGTGAAATCGTCAGCTGTAGCAGGGTGTTTGACAAAAAGCCACTGAAAATCAAGAACTTTGGTATCGCTACAACTCTCGCAGTGGCACGCACATGTAACGTGAATACCGAGATCTGACTGCTGGCAGCGCTGTCACACAGTGCTGTCGTGACATGGGAGCACGTCACAGAGCCAGGGCCCACTCTATCCACATCAACCGTGTGGGTGAGATTGCAGCCAGCAAGTGTAGAAGGCCCAACACTTTGCAGTTCCATGATGCAAAGATCAGGTTCCCTCTGACCCACAGGGTGCATTGGAAGCTGCGCCTTTCGCAGCCTGTCGACCACACACAACTGTTTAAGTTTAGTCTGCAACTTAAGATAAACTCAAATTTGAACTCGGGAAAAGAAACATGCTTCTCGGCCTTTTGGCTAAGATTAAAGTGTGGTAACTGCGCTTGATCATGCCAGGGTCACCAGCAGAGACGGTCGTCCGAATGACACATCGGGACATGGGACCTCAGGGCAGCAGCATGGCCGAAAGGAAAAGAGCTCTCGTTCTTAAACTTCCGGTTTGCTGATGTTGAGGTTGCGGGTTCAGCCCCTACATAGGTCAGTTGGACTCTTTTGTTGACCTCTCAGTAGGCCTATATCAGAAGTCGGGGTGGCTTCGCCTGATGGCGAAAGACACTGGTAATATGGAAAGTTAATCCACACGCAAAAATGAGACTACTGCACTAGAAGTAGTATCACCTGTATGGATTACGCTTGAGTTCAAAGAGAGCGGGGAAAAATAAAAGCTCTGGTCCCTGGGGAACCTTGGACCTTAACTTTTTTTTAAAAATATAGCAATACACAAAATCATAGTAATATTTCCACTTTGATTTTTCTCGCCCAGAATCACTATAAATAGTATAGGAGTCGCAGAAGGTGAGGGAGAAGAAGAGTAAGGAGGGAAAAAGAAGAGAGCTGGCAAGCGAAGAACAAGATGCGGATCGAACACAAGATCACCGTCGTGAGCGGCATGTATAAATGCTTAAAATACAGATGGATATCTTCTTATTCTTCGTTTATATGTCAGTGCATACCACCTAGATATGCATCCCAACGGCCAGTATGTCCGAATTAAGCAGATTCCACTCAAGATATTCTATAAATCAAAGTCAGAGGACGACGTTAATGGTTGTCTTAAGGCTTGCTCTTCCGGTACAGACTGCCACGAGCCACTTGTGACACCAGACCCACATCAAGCTACTAACGGCAAAACCAAAACGAACACGTTTAAAATAGGAATCTGGTGAATTTAACACTATCGGCTTCACAGTGATAAAAACTGAATTGCATTCCAGATGCAGGAATGTGAATTGTCTTGGATTGCACACGAGATACTTCCATCAACACGACGAGATATAGATGCTTACTCTCACGTCGATGAAATTGAGGGATTTAGTAGCACAAGGCAAGGCTACATACGATATACTAATTATGACAGACACCCATTGCATGGTAATCTGAATAATCTCAAAGAAAGCCGATTAAAGAGAGAAATATTAAGAACAGCACGGGCAGAAGATACCATCTGGCAGGGACCTCAGCCAAACAGAAACACAGGGACAGGGGATAGAAAAGGATCAATAGCGGCACACGTAGAGCAGCTTCCATAAGATCATCATACAGGGCAGATCATGTAAAATCTCCCTTATACACACCCACTGCTCATCTGGCATATGTAGCTAGACCAATATTTGTATAGACCAAAAGGCGCCCAGTGAATGACGTGTTCGGTATCACGCCGGTCGCCTTTCCTTTCCTGGTACCCATTTAGGCAGGGTCAGATCTGGGAGCTCGGGTTAATTGTATTAATTCGAAACCGACCTGACGAGGAGCATCGAACGCAAGACCACCATTATGGCAGGCGAGCGTCAAGCCGTTAATGTAGCACGGCTCCCAATGGCAGCTAATGTAGAGTGATTGGTTCGTCAGAATTGTTGGTACACCAACTGATAAATGAAAAGGTTGTGGGTTCTATTCTGGGCCACGTCGTTCGGTTTATGAGTGCAATTTTCTCGTAAACTGGACAGGCCGAGAGAAGGATCATGTTACACGGGCAACATATGGTCTCTACAATTCAGTCCAGGTATTATGCTCCGTGGCGAAGGTGTTACAGACGCAGTTCGTATTCCGCATACCGCGTTCGAAACACAGCTGTGGGCGATTTGGCAGCATACTGCCTAGCGTTGGTTTCGTGCCCAGGAATCACGAACAGCACAAAAAAAAATGATGGGGTTGATAGCGACGTCCTGTAAAGGATATGCAACTAACTGTATGCTATGGAGAAGTATAATTTCATCCCTGGTTCCCGCCTTGGGTTGAGTTGTATGCCTTTTTTGAAGCACAACTAATAAACTATCGTCTGTCAAGATGGCAGGGTGCCAGTAGTCAGTAGCTACTGGAATGATCAGCACCTACACATTACATTTGCTGCGGGGGCGCAGCACCTACGGTTTGCCCTGTGAGATCGATTCTTAAATTAATAAATAAAATCTTTTTGTGGGTCGGTTTTCTAATTTTAAAATTAAATTTAACCTGAGGAGTGGCCTATTCGACTTTGCTCCTCTCGGCTCCAACTGCCAAAGAATTTTTATCCTGCTCAATAGCTTTTGGAGTTTTCCACCCTTATCCAAGAAGGCTGTACGTCAGAATACACATCCACTTTCTTATCTGGTACAAATGCACAACATCAATTGGTGCAGGTTTGCACGAGTCAGGGACTGATGTCGTAACCTCGAAACGACCCCGGAACAATGGGAAAAGCATACAATATATTTTCAAGCAGCAGGTCCTTTGCAGAACGTCGCTCTCATCACTATGTCTTGTCGTTTCTCCCACATCATAAGATGTCTGCAATGTCCCGTGTCCATCTTCGTGCTGGTCGATCTGCTGTCCAGTAACTATCGCTGTTCTCTCCAAGCCGCTGTGACATTTAGTGTGGCCAAAGAATTTTATTTCCGAGGTGTGAGTATATGGGAACAAATTAATAAAACAAACCAACAGAAAAATGGCACGACCGAGTCAACTTTCAACAAGACCATGCAATGAATGTAAGTACAGGACACCTTGAGGCGCTTTTGGCATATGGTGCTAGACATGCGCCCGTGTGTTGCCGGGGCCCATACGGGGGAGCAAAGAATAGTAACACTGTTGCCTACCATGCACGTCGTAAGAGGCGACCAAGGAGGCTATGGTTCCGTCGCCCTGCTACTGAGTAAGTGTGTGGCACGACACTGTGAGCTGTGAATTTCTCGTGGAATGCTTTTGCATCTTCCGCGGTTGTTTTTCGCGTGAACTGCATGTTCGGAACGATGACGGCCGGCTGTTGCTGGAGTGACTGGTTTGCCGTTTCGGTTCACGAGTGCATTTTTCAGGAGACTCCTGGGAGTCGTCGCTGTAGCTACGGAGTTCGTGATTTGTGCGGCGCTTTCGGTGGGTCGCCCTGCAGAAAGAGACCCAGCCATATGGGATAAATCCCCGGTCAATGAAGTCTGGTGACTGCCGTTTTCATCGACGATAAACTGTATTTTTTCTTGGAGGATTTTGTGTTGGCATTCTGGCGGCGGCATTATGCACAGTGTGCCTGTGCGGGCTGTTGGCCTGCCGACACTCCTGTCTATTCCATTGTTTACATGGGGCAGTGAGGAGCATTTTATGATATTCACTGGCACAGGAATGGAGCAATATGGGGACGACCCGTTGCCGTGAAGTTGGAACCGCGACTAAATAACTAAAATAACTAAAGATCTATAGGTTTATAGACCGATCACCACTGGGTGGGTGATGTGGGCGGTACCGCACAGATCGCCTTTACTTCCCATACATTTCCTGGTGTTCATTTTAGGATGAATCCACCTGGGAGCCCAAGTCAGTTTTAAAAATTCGCACCCTCCCCGATGCGGATCGAACCCCTGACCATCGAGTCGACAGGCGAGCGTCTAGCCCCTGTGCTATCGTGGTCCGATACACGGCATAGCTGTAGTGGCAAACGATAGATCGCTAATTCACGGCTTTACTGTACTGAACGAATCTCAAAACTGATAGGGAAGACCAGGAGAACTTTCAATTAGATGGCATTTGGAATCATTAGCAGCATCTTTATTTTTGGGATGGTTGTGTCGGCAGCTTGGTTGACTGATTTCTTTAATAATTCCCATTGGTCACTGACGTCTTGAAATAATATTTCCATATCGGACAATGCATCGAATCTGTTCTTTACCTCTACGTTGAATTTATCTTTTATCTCCTCACTCTTCAGTGCTTGTAGATCAAATTTAGTGTTTCTTGGTGTATATTTCTTCTTCTTCTTCTTCAGCGTTCCGAGCCATTGAGGTTCTTTGCTGCAAATACAATCCGTCTCCATTCGTCTCTCTGGTGGACCTTCTCTTGCCAGTCGTTGATTCCAAGTGCTTGCAGGTCTGTACATGTATTATCTCTCCACCGCCTTCTTGGTCTACCTCGGGGTCTACGGTCATTTATTTCCTGAGTGTAAGCGAGTTTTGTTTCCCTATTATCTTCCATTCTTTCTATATGCCCCAGCCATTGTAGTCTATTAGCCTTCATGATACCAGTGATTAGCGGGGACTTAAACATATCATAAATGTCTTTGTTACTTCTTCTTTTCCACTCTCCACTTTGTGTATCCCTAATGGGTCCAAAGATGCGTCTATATTTGACTTTCTTTAATTTTATATGCAAATTGCTTAAGATTAATATATGGTCGCTGTAGCAATCTGCACTTGGTATAGTTTTTGCGACTTTTAAAGCATTTAGAAATCTTCTGTTGATGAGAATGTAATCAATCTGATTTCTGATCAGGACTCCCCCATGTCCATAATCTCCTTGGGTGCTGTTGATACCAGGTGTTTCCAATAATCACATCAAGCTCTTTTGCCCACTGTACGAGTCTGCAACCTCTTTTATTCTGTTCCCCCAGTCCATACTGGCCTACTATGCATCTGTCCTGTTGATTTCCAACTTTGGCATTCAAGTCACCCATTATGATATTTACTTCAGAATTCTTGCATTTATTGAAGGCATTCTCTAAATCATTATACAATTCACCAATGCTGTCAGCACAACTGTCTGCTGTTGGTGCATAAACTTGTATGACGTTGACATCAAACGGTCTTCCACTTAACTTCACCAGTAACACTCTGTCTGATACAGTCCAATTTCCTTTGATTTTGATCGATTTTGATCTCTCTGTATCCATTATAATTGCTACTCCTCTTTGTTGTTTCTCTCCACCAGAATAGATTATTCTATATTCCTCAGATGTTATAATGCCCATTCCTGTCCATCTGGTCTCACATATTAATATTTAGTCTTCTCATTTCATTCTTAATATTATCAAATTTTCCATCCCCACTCATAGTTCTTACACTCCAAGTTCCTACTTTCAATGTTGATACTCTTTTGCACTCAGTCGCCTGCTGACGGTCTGGAGTCACTTGGTACACATGACCATCCCTACCGGCCGAGGCTGCTCCTATAGAGCACCCATTTACGCTGTTTCTCTTATTATCAATGAGATTGCAGTACATGATATTTTTGGCACCTGTAAGGAATGTAGTTTGCCATTGATTTCCTTCCTCGCAGTGACCATACTGGTCGAAGAACGTAGCCATCCCCCCCCCCCCCAAAAAAAAAAAATATGAAAAAATAAAATAAAAATAGATCCTCTGTGCCAAGTGCCAAGGAGTAGACGCATAGATGGTCTGGTCCTCCTTGATTGTCACCGACATTTCTGTTTCGACTCCTAATGACCGTTGAGCGAAAGCCAAAGACAGCCACCGTAACCAAAGCTGCACAACATGACACTGGATAGTTTTCCCACAGTCTACTTTAATACGACGATTTTGACATGTCGATAACAAAAGCAGTCGCTCCACAGAAAAGTTCCAAATATACCTGACAATATACACATCCTATTCTAAAAGAGCGGCGTAGTATTAGCCGTGCTCTAGTGACAAGAAACCATGTCCGACGTGGACGCCAGCTCATGTCTAATAACTCATTTACGGTGACGTTTTGTGCTTGCGCCAAAACGTCTTGCACACTTTTCATTCTTTTGTAACTAATGCCGTGCAAAGTGTGTCTTACAATCCTCTCGCTGTTCACGTCTTGCCATAGGACTGTGCAAGACTCTAAGCCACATGTTCTTAATAATCCATAGCCTGATCCAGGTGTATGGCACTCTGCCTACCGTCGTGAAGCTGGAGACAATAACCATAATTGTCGCTTCAGAGGTCACAGATTGTGAGAATTGTATGGATATTTTGCCCTGGCCATGCGGGTGTGCGGGGGAATGAACAGGCGGATTGGCTGGCAGGGAATGCACCTCTTGGTGGTAGATTGCCTATGGACAAGGGGGAGGTGGTCATGCGTTTGTGGGACCAGGTGGAGAAGGCGGGAGAACAGACTGAGAACCCGTATGTGGAAAGAATGAGATTGCGAGGGATGAGTAGGGGTTCTGGAAGAATCTCAAAACTGAGAGGGAAGACCAGGAGAACTTTAAATCAGATGGAGGTGGGAGCGATTATTAGTATGACTCTTAGCTGGCTGTTGAATGAGGGGACGAAGCACGTATGGGAATGTCCTGAGTGCAGTGGCGTCGGTTCTTAACTCAACTCAACTGGGCAATGCTGGCCGAGTTTTGCTCTTTGGGAATGTAGATTCTGTTGACTTTCTTTCACTCCATGCTGACATGTGTGTTTTTCCATGCGGATTTCGGTATCCGGTGGAGCTTGTTAATGACATTCAGGCACCTCCTGTATACTGTGTAAGGCACACCACTGAACTCGGTGCAGTCTTTCTAAGTGCCTTTTTGGGCACCTCGATCCACATGGAGGCTTGGCGTTGAAACCCACAGTTGGTTTCTCCGGCCATTTGAGCAGCTCAGTCTCTCCGAGTAGGACGTTCCGTTGGGCATCTGAAGAGATCCTCCACCTCCTCTTTGCTGATACTGAGGCTGTCAGATCATGGCTGCTTGAACAAGTCCCTCGCAAACTTAAATGGTCCTCCGAAGAATTTCTCACGTGCCTTCCTGGTTTTCTGTCTGTTTCTACAGAACCTTTCTGCTCGATAAAGGGCATTGTGTCTGGTATTCAGATGTTGTCATATCTGGCCCTCCTTCTCATGCTCGACTGTGGCTTTATAACGTTTCAGAGCGGCTTTCCTCTGCGCTCTTATCTCCTTTAGCAGCTGCTGATGCCTGGTCTTCTGCGGGCTAGCTGCCTCTTATCTCTCACTGCTACCAAATTGACGCAGGGAGTGCAGGTACACAATCTCTCTGAATCTTTGCACCTTCTCATCTAGTGACTTGTGATTTAGCTCTTCCTCTAAAACACGGGACATCTCTTCTAGTTGCGCCCACTCTGTATTTTTGGTGGCAGGGGGAACTTGATCCTTACACTGAGACTATTGGAAAGATGCTCAGATGTGTCACAGGGAACATCGTCTTGAGTATTCTCAGCTGTGTGGGGTACTCCTTGGCTGAGATCCTCTAACGTCTTAGTTTTATCTGTTTCACGGGAGCGCTGTCTATTCTCCTGTGATGCAATCTTGCACTTCTTTCATCCGGCATGAATTCTCATTACCCGGTAGGAGGCGAAGCTTTTATCACAGATGCACTCCCATCCCGGTTGATAGGCTGAGTTTGTGGTTGGATGGCCTGGGTCGTTGCCGTGTGGTCAATGGCCGATTCATCAATACATATTTTTCAAGTCAACACTAAACCTGGGAAGGTTAATCCGGTCAACAAATGCCCGCAGACGTCGGATGTGTCGGTCTAACGGCGCAAGCATGCAGCTCTGCTGTAAACAGGCACAATGCAATCACGTCCGAAGAAAAAAACTCCAGATGAATGAAGAAGAAAAAGCCAAAACTATCACCTCCAAAGTCACGCTGCTTGTGGTCAAAGTATGGGCACTACTGGTTTCTTGAATGGTTTAACCCGTTGAGCGTGTCTTGAATGCCCAAATACTTTTCTGCCGCTGTAAAACAGATCCATCTGTATGTATGGCATTATATATATTTACATATGTATATTGTTTTTCTGATTTTTACAGACACGACTTCACAGCATGTATTAATCTAGAAGGTGTGGACTGAGCTCTTTTCCTTGATGTTTCATTTCATGTGTTGTTATTGTTTTCCCGGTCATAACTGTTATTTCTATATGCTACACCCACAGAAAGCCATAACAAGAGCTACCCTTCACTCCCCCTTGCTCTAATAATGCAGCTGTGTTGTTTAACCCTGCTCACCTTTTTCCAATATAGCACCGCCCTGGGAATGATGATGATTGATTGATTTAGGAATCGACATCACAGCATTCAGGGCATTCCCATAAGTGCTCCGTCCCCATCCTCAGCAGCCAGCGAAGAGTTCCAACACTAATAGTACCAGTAGCAATCTGATTATAAGTCCGTCTCGCCTTTCCTCTGAGCGTTGATCGTCGGACAGATCCCCTCGTCTCTCCTCGCTGTCTCATTCTTGCCAGACCATGGTAATCCATTTGCTCCTCCGAGGTGTGCACGTGCTCCCACAAGGCCGCAACCACGTCTGCCTTGTCATGTATGATGATGATCCTGCAACGCTAATGACACTAAGCCACCTTTTCACATACCCACCACTTATTAAAATATATATAAGCAAAAAGCACCTATCGCTTCTGGCGATCAGCTCCGCAAAATGCCATTATATACTCCTGTTACCCTAAAATTAAAACTACACTGACATTCTAACCCTAACGTTAAGTTAATTAATAACACCCACCAGATGTCGCCATCGACCGTCACAAACAAATACTAATCCACTGGGATATCGATATTCGAGATGATGTACCTACAACGCTAATGACACTAAGCCACCTTTCACATACCCACCATTGATTAATAGATATATAAGGAAAAAAAAAAACACATATCGCTTCTGATGATAGGATCCGTAAAACGCCATTATACACTCCTGTAACCTTAAAAATAGCCTGACACTTTTACCCTAATAATTAATAACACTCGCCAGCCTTTTACCACAATAATTACACCCTGACCTATTCAGCAAGCTCGGCCACCACCGAAGATAATTATCAGCAATTAACCCCTCTTAACCCCCTTACATCATTGCTCTTTGGAGGTGCATCCTGCAATATTGAGGATTGTGACGTCAGAGGAATATTTTAGTAAGGCTGTAGAAGAAAAAAAAACTACCGATAATCAGCAGGATTGAATCCTGCAGGATTCATTTTGTGATTTCACAGCAATAAATTATTAAGCCCAAAGAAGGAGGATTTCGGGAGATGGAATCCTCAAATATTAGGGCAAATGTGCACTACATACTACTGTTTAAGCAGAGGACACAATCAGAGAGGTGTGCATGCTTGAGAACAGTGGGAGAGGAGTGGGTCAGAATGCCAGAGGAAAATTCAAATCTGTGCAGGTTCATAATAACATTGGATTGGGAATGCAAAGCTGGGCCGGCAAGTTGCACTGAACGGAAGGTGCAACAATTGATTCATGACCATTCACGAACATCTACAGGGATGGCTCTGTGCTAAGAGGCAAAAGAATTGCCTTGGGTTCATGGCAAAGGTTTGTGAACAGTTTTTGATTGTAACAGACTCATAAAGTATGATGAGAAATGTGAAGAAGGCATGCTTCGGGCTTTCATCTAACAATCAAAAATAGAGGGCATCTGTTGGATTTGTCTCCCCAGGACATGCTGGTGGGGTAGGGTAGAAAACAAGCAGGCTCACAGACTGGCTGGGTCTGCACCAAATGGTGGGGCATTTGTTGTATGGTAAGGCAGATGTAGACGGGGCCCTTTTGGAATCGTGTGAATAGTGCCAAAGAACAGATAGATCAACACAGCTTGGAGAGAATGATGCTACTAGGAGAAACCATGGGGTCTGGCCGACACTCAAGACTCTGAGAAACTGTCAGACGGACACATAATCATACTGCTACTGGTACCATTGGTGCTGGGGCACCTCGCTGGCTGTTGCAGATGAGGACAGAGCACTTATTGGGAATGTCCTGAGTGCTGTGATGTCAGTTCTTGACTCAACTCCTCCATAATCAGGTTACTTCTTGTCAAGGCAAAGGCACCAGTCTTCCTTCACATGTCTTCCACTGACCCGAGCTGTACAAGCCCATGAGCTCCTATGTGTCAAACAACAGACCCACTATTGCAGACGACTACATCACCCTGAGAAGAATTCTCAAATATCAAAGCCTGAATAGCTGCCTCAACTGTTACAGGGTTTTATTGTCTGCACTCCCTGTCCACTCTGATGCATACTGATAAGGACATACCACACTCTGCTGACACTTGTATCCATTCTTAAGCTATTCTGCCAAATCCTCTCCCTTACTTCCATTTTCAGGTGCGGATCCATTTCTACAATGTTGTCTTTATCTTCAGCCATTGGATGAAAATAAATACAGTCATTCAGCATGCTAGGAATTATTTTTTTTCAAACACCCTTTAAAGTTGTTACCTTTACTTTGCTATGCTTATGACGTTTTACAAATTCCAGTTTTTCTTCTTACAAATTTATGACTGTATGAGTTCTTTTAAATGTTTCTAAATTTATCAAAAATATCAAGAGGCATTAAGAATAATAAAAAACTATAACAAACAAAATATCCAGGAAATATTTTTTACTAAGTAATCAGTTTTTATCAAAAACATCAGAAAGAAGCAATCAGCACGTTTTGGAAAAATAATGAGAAGAGACAACTGTAAGATGTTTTTAACAAATGAATTAAAGTATGAATAAAATTAGTGGAACTGCAGTAAAGCTGTGGAAATGTAAACAATATAAAATAATACAAAGTAATGCACACAATTATGATGCTACGTTGTTCTTAATCGCTGCATTACTTTGTGTTATTTGATATTGTTAACATCTGAAATTACTCATGGAAAAAGAATTGAGACATATAACAAGAGCACTTTGTTGACAGATTTCCATTATAAAAAATAAGCATCAAGGCATGGCAAAATATAAGCACATGAATTGATACATTTGGCTGGAGACTGTGGGATGTGAATAAGCCAAAGCCAGCCAGCAGGACACTTAATGGTGATGATGACATTTGTATAGGTATATGTTTTGTGATATACTAAGCATAATTTTAGAAAACACAATATTATCAATGTAAAGTGGACCAAGAATAAGTTTATAGGCAGTCACAAAGCTAGATTTTGGTGGAGTGGCATTAACAAAAACATGTCATATCAGTCTACAGACTGAATAACTGACATAACATCACATAAAAGTACATGTAAATTATATTACTGAATTTTATTTGTATTATAGCAATGTTAATATTTATAAATAATGTTATTTATATTATAAACTGTATATTACATTCAAGGTAAAGCCAGTCCAATGGGAGATACTACCACTGGGGTGTCAAGTGTTAGGCCTTCATATATTCTAGGCCAGCATGTAATCAAGTGCGGTGGTCAGCTATTCTCTATCCATTTTGCGAGGTTAGGTTGACCACACACACAAACCCCCCTCCTCCCCTGGTGAGCCACCATGGTAAGAAAAAAAAAAGGAATCCTGGCCCTGCTGGGAATTGAACCAGGACTATAGGGATGTAAACCTAGTAACCTAGACTTGGGAGTCTCCATGGCGAAGTGGTCAAGCTGTATGACTCAGGTTCCGAAGGTTGTGGGTTCGATTCCGGGCCACGTCCTTCAGTTCACAAGTGTATTTATTTTGAGACTCCTGGGGGTCATCGCTGGAGCTATGGAGTTTGTGCTTTCTGCAACGCTTTCCGTGCTGCGGAAAGAGACTGAGCTATATGTGATAAAAACCTGGTGCAACGAAGTCGACCCTGTCGACTTTTTAGCCTAGACCACTGTTTTGGTAAGCAAAAACACTAACCACCATGTTACTGTGGCTCCTATATATCACAGTATGCAAAGTAGCCTTGTCCAAATCTTGGGGCATGTTGAATATATGGTTCTCCTTCTTCTTTCGTTCGTTTGAAATACGTCTATAACTGCAATGTTGTCTCTTGTATGAATTTAACTCTCTTGTTTAGTTCATTCAGCAGTCCAGAGTTTATCTTCCATCGTCGTCTCTCTAGGCCAGGTTTGCCTAGATAGGATATCTGGTGTTAGCCGTATAGTTCACTCAGCGGCTCATAGTTTATCTTTCATTGTTGCCTCTCTAGGCCAAAAGATTTACCTAGACGGTATATCTGGTGTTAGCTGTATAGTTCACTCAGCGGTCCATAGAGTTTATCTTCCACTGTCGCCTCTCTAGGCCAGGTTACCTAGATAGGATATCTGGTGTTAGCCGTATAGTTCACTCAGTGGTCCATAGAGTTTATCTTCCACTGTCGCCTCTCTAGGCCAGGTCACATAGATAGGATATCTGGTGTTAGCCGTATAGTTCACTCAGTGGTCCATAGAGTTTATCTTCCACTGTCGCCTCTCTAGGCCAGGTTACCTAGATAGGATATCTGGTGTTAGCCGTATAGTTCACTCAGTGGTCCATAGAGTTTATCTTTCATTGTTGCCTCTCTAGGCCAAAAGGTTTACCTAGATGGGATATCTGGTGTTAGCCATATAGTTCACTCAGTGGTCCATAGAGTTTATCTTCCACTGTCGCCTCTCTAGGCCAGGTTACCTAGATAGGATATCTGGTGTTAGCCGTATAGTTCACTCAGTGGTCCATAGAGTTTATCTTCCACTGTCACCTCTCTAGGCCAGGTTACCTAGATAGGATATCTGGTGTTAGCCGTATAGTTCACTCAGTGGTCCATAGAGTTTATCTTTCATTGTTGCCTCTCTAGGCCAAAAGGTTTACCTAGATGGGATATCTGGTGTTAGCCGTATAGTTCACTCAGTGGTCCATAGAGTTTATCTTCCACTGTCGCCTCTCTAGGCCAGGTTTACCTAGATAGGATATCTGGTGTTAGCCGTATAGTTCACTCAGTGGTCCATAGAGTTTATCTTCCACTGTCGCCTCTCTAGGCCAGGTTACCTAGATAGGATATCTGGTGTTAGCCGTATAGTTCACTCAGTGGTCCATAGAGTTTATCTTCCACTGTTGCCTCTCTAGGCCAAAAGGTTTACCTAGATGGGATATCTAGTGTTAGCCGTATAGTTCACTCAGTGGTCCATAGAGTTTATCTTCCATAGTTGCCTCTCTAGGCCAAAAGGTTTACCTAGATGGGATATCTAGTGTTAGCCGTATAGTTCACTCAGTGGTCCATAGAGTTTATCTTCCATAGTTGCCTCTCTAGGCCAAAAGGTTTACCTAGATGGGATATCTAGTGTTAGCGGGGTATAATTGTATAGACCTGACAGATGATGTGCTCAATGTCATGCCAGCTGCCTTTGCTTCCCAAAATAATGCCATCCATTTTATGCTGGGTCAAACTGGGTGTCACAAAATGAGCGACATCTTTGGACCGGTCAACCCTATCCCAATCTTCACCACCCCTCTGGAGGTCAGCATGGCAGAATGGACAAGAGCGTTCGTTCTCAAACATCCGGTGAGCTGATGCTGCGGTAAGGGGTTCAGCTCCTACACCAGTCAGTTGGACTGAAATGTTAACTTTTCGTCCTCGACTTGGAGATGTAAATTACATGTACCTCTGAAGTCAGAGTGAGTTCGCCTGATGGTGAGGGACACTGGTAATAGTGAAAGCTAATCAGTGCTACTAGAAGTAGCGTGTATGGACAGCACTCAAGTTCAAAGCAAGTGAGTGCCCCAAAAAAATTATATATATATATATATATATATATATATATATATATATATATATATATATATATATATATATATATATATATATATATATATACATGACCACATTCACTTCTTGTCTGTCGGTGAGGACGGACGGATGATTCACTTGTCTGTCAGTGGGGGAGGCTGCATAAACTCTTCACTTGTTTGAAACATGGTAAGATCTACAGCCTAATAAAAAAGGACTTCTGAAATACTACAGGATTCCCCTTTGTTGAAGATAGTATCAGCTGCAACTCCCCATGTCATTGTGAAAGAAGATCAACGCTGGTTTCCTTTGTCATTTCACCTGAAGAGATTGTAGACGCAGAGGGACACCTCCTGAACAAAATTGTTTACTAAGGATTTGGACTCGCTGTTAACTTTGTCACTGCAAGGTCGAGGACCTGAACCCCAGCAGCTACATTGAGAAGAATCGTGTCAAGATTGGGGACTGTACTGTGTCTGTCTATAAATCCCAAGGACAAGATCCACAAGGTGAACCGTTAACCAGTCTTACTATTATTTCTGACTACATTGGTCTACAATGCCACCATTAAACCACTCTGGACATAATGATGACAATTTAACCAAGACCACTCTTCCATGAGAGTGTCGCTGAGTCTGGACAGTGACATTTGTTAGATCTATGTATTCATTAATTCCGGAACCCTTCAGAGTTGTCTGTCTGGGGTTCCTGTAACTCCTAGCATAATTACGTTATATGTGTGTGTGTGTGTGAAGATGAGTTTTGTTGTTTTAATGATAAGGTAAGTATTCGTCATGTGTACATTTATCTCCTGTAGGACCACAGAGAAGAAAGTGTGGATAGAGCATAGTTAAGCCTTACTTGTGAAGAGTCACTTCCTTACAATTCATAAGGTATCCAGCCATTATGTATGTAGGCTACGAGGAACACTACTTTGTCCTGTTACACTGGGAATCCAAATACACAATTTTGGTTTTTGATGATTTTTTTCCGTGAAAAAATTGTCTTGGTTTTTGTCAATTGCCTCAGATTGTGTCAACATGCTCACACAACCTCGCTGCTAATTTTGCGAAAGCAAAGGGACCCACGCATTTTTCTGCTCAGTTTGACATTGTTTTCGTTCTGTGAGCATCACTTGCTAATAATAAAATGTGAGAGTGGCATTAAGATTGCTGAAATTGGCCACATGTACAGGAAGTCACCATCCATGATAAGTTTAACAGAGGCAAAAAAAGGAAGCAATTAAAGAGGGTAATGTAGCGAAAGACATGAATGTGCTAACGAAACAGAGATCGCAAACAACTGAAGATGTGAACAGTTATTATTAATTTGGATAAATAAAAAACAGTTAGATGGTGATTCTGTTTCGGAGGCAATCATATGTGAAAAGGTCAGTCTGTTGTATGCCGATCTGATTAAGAAAATGACTGGGACGAATGCTAGTGATTTAAAGGCCAGCAGATTATGGTTTGAAAAATCCAAGAGGCGCACTGGTATACATTGTGTTACTAGGCATGGCGAAGGTGTGAGTTCGGACACGTCTGGGGCAGAAAAATAGTATTAAACACTATATTTATTCTCTATAAAATGTGTTTTTGGTATGAATTTTGGAGTGTCTAGAACGAAATAATTTGATTTACACTGATTCAGGTTTCGCCAATTGTTTTCTGACGGATTATAGACGAAAACCAAGGTTTGACTGTATATTACGCATATAATTTCAAATACACAGATCTAATTTCAAAGTGAAATACACAAACGACTTTGAAACTAAACTGAATGAATACAGGTGGCACTGAGTTGCTGGATAACCTTGACTTTCAACTCTCTCACTCACTGACTGAGAGAGAGAGAGAGAGAGAGAGAGAGAGAGAGAGAGAGAGAGAGAGAGAGAGAGAGAGAGAGAGAGAGAGAGAGAGAGAGAGAGAGAGAGAGAGAGAGAGAGAGAGAGAGAGAGAGAGAGAGAGAGAGAGAGAGAGAGAGAGAGAGAGAGAGAGAGAGAGAGAGAGAGAGAGAGAGAGAGAGAAGAGAGTTGGAGAAATGGGTTAGAGTTAAAGCTGAAAATATTTGGCCTTGCAACCAGTTATGCAATCAATGTTGCAGATACACAGATCTAAAAATGTATTTAAAAAAACATAACATGTTCATGATGCAGAAATATGCATAAATTCAAACGCATAGAATGATCTCAACTAGTGTAGTCAAACACAAGAATATGCTCCTCACATACTACCCAGAGACGTGAATCTTCACCCATGGCCACCAGTTTAGGATGGCGCATTCCAGTAATCTCATCATTTTCAGACAAAAGTGGTTCAAGTTTGTATTTGTTCGATCCTGGAACTCTCAGAAGACGTACAACACAACTGTTTAGGGGATCTGCCACAATGATGCGTCCATAGCTATCATAGCACACACCATGAGGTTGAAATTGATAATTGCTTGCATCACTGACCGATGTTGGAAGTGGGTAATTCATTCTAGAAATGTACAAGAAAGGAAATAACTATATGATTAGTAAAGCTATTGTTTTTCTATGCGAACACGTTTAAAATGTGTGATCTTTATTGCTGAAAAAAATAATATGCACTTTCAAAACAATGTATTCCCTCAGCAAATTTAAACTCAGAAGCTACACACAATATGTTGCACAATTTACTGATTGTTATATTTTGCTGCATCTCGTCAGGTGTATACTGCAGAATTATATATCATATGAAGTGTATAAATGAACAGTACTTAAGCTGAAACAATTAAAACACATAGTCACAGGTATTGTTCGATTGTGGAACATCTGTTTATCCCTACGGTAATTTCATATTTACCACAAACTCTTGCTGTTTGCAAAAAAACCAACTGGCTATCGCCTAACTATATTTGAGCAATCATTTATTGGCCGTCGAATACAGTATACGAAATGATGTTTCTTTGTTCTCGCTATAGCCATATTTTATTAAGTGTTGAGAAATCAACTAAGATGGCATTGTATAGCCTTTTGACTGAACAGGGATTTCTGAAGACTGATTAACTCTCTTTTCCACTCATACTGGTATATGTTCAGCTAATTGTATTTCCGTTCTACCTATATAAGTTGCCTGTACACACTGGAATTGATAAATGCAGTTTGATTTGGTGTATGAAGACAATGATTCTTTTACAAATGGAGTATGTATTGGGTGGTTCTATATCTGATCATTGGTTCAACAGCAAAGAATGTTTGACTTACTGCTGTTTCAGTCAATCATGTATTTGTTTTATTAAGTGGTCTCCTAGAAAGGCCACTGAAGAAACATTTGAAGTTTGGGAACTGATGATTATGTAGGGGTGGGTTTGGGTGGCTGGCAGTCACGCTTGATGAAAATGGCTGGTTGTCCATTAGATTGTAGAATCTGGTTAAGGGTGTCCAGTAAATTTCCTCGACCGCACTCAGCAAAATGCAAACTAATGCTCTGGCTTATGGTTTGAAGTTCTGTATACCACCAAAACGTGTCAATCAGGTCAAGTCACAGGCGCTCAATTCAAAATGCTGTTTTACCAAATCTCGAAATTGACACCATCTTCTGCTGACTCACTCGGATGGCTCAAAGCCAAATTAGTAGATATAAAACATCAATATCACATTACATTATCCAAACAGATTGATTGATTGATTGATTGATTTAGGAACCGACATCACAGCATTCGGGACATTCCCATAAGCGCTCCGTCCCCATCCTCAGCAGCCAGCGAAGAGTTCCAACACTAATAGTTCCAGTAGCAATCTGATTATATGTCCGTCTCGCCTTTCCTCTGAGCGTCGAGCATCGGCCAGATCCCCTCGTCACACCTCGCTGTCTCATTCTTACCAGACTATGGTGATCCATTTGCTCCTCCGAGGTGTACACGTGCTCCCACAAGGCCGCAACCACATCTGTTTTGTCATACATCAATATCCACCAAGTTTTGCCGAGCCAGCCAATCTGTCCGCCTGTTCATTCCCCAGCACACCGGCATGCCCAGGAGAAAAGATCCAGGTGATGCTTGCTACACGTGACCTCCGAAGCGAAGCAAGCCACTCTGCACGAAGCTTGCCTGTTCTCACCCTCCTCAGCATGCTTTCTGAGTCAGTAACAATCACAATGTGTGTATGTATCGTGTTCTCTATCCAGCGGAAAGCTGCACTGACCGCCTCCACCTCCATTCTTAAGCTAGATGTAGTATCATCATACGCCAGGCTCTCCTGCACCAAACGCCGACCATTAGTCTTTGCCAAGAACCCCCAGGCACTTCTCCTACCTCTCAACACCGACCCATCCGTGTAGATAATCACATCACCCGGGCGAGAATTTTCCTGAATTATTTGCTGAATTTCCACTTCCGTGGCCCCTGCTGGCCACTCCCTGCACAATGTGATTATAACCCTGCACAAGTCTGACTGCTCGGCTGGCACTCTGACCCACTCCTCTCCTCGCCTGATGTTCTCCAAGGGGCACACCTGTCTGATCGTATCCTCCGCCTGAGCCATCCATGATTTCCCTCTTATCAGTCTCTGACCCTTAACTACGTCCAGCGCCTCATGCAACGGGTGCTCTGTGTCTGCAGCTACTCTGAGGTATGCCTTCACCTGCATCACCTTGTGCCTACCAGCAACAGTCGGCAGACCAAGGATGTAACGCATACACACTACTAGGGTGTCTCTGGTGCATCCCAGAATGACCCGCATAGCTTCGTTCTGTATGCGCTCTAATTTCACCAGCTGACTCTTTGATACAGTGAGCAGTCCTAGTCCATAATCAATCACTGAGAGGATCAAGTGCTGGTATAGTGTGAAGAGCATTCTCTGCTCTGTGTCCATTGCAGCCATAGTTTTAAGTGCATTGAGTCCCTTTTGAGATCTTGTCACAACCATCTCCACATGGTCCTTGAAGGACAGACTCCTGTCAAATGTGATTCCCAGATACTTCAGTTTGTTCTCCCTGTTGACGC
The DNA here is from genome assembly GCA_963921405.1 of Cepaea hortensis. Taxonomy (NCBI): domain Eukaryota; kingdom Metazoa; phylum Mollusca; class Gastropoda; order Stylommatophora; family Helicidae; genus Cepaea; species Cepaea hortensis. The sequence continues at coordinate 342,925,703 of OY992876.1, forward strand.
TTCTGCCATCTATCATGAGGCTTGGGGCATCATCTTTCACAATCCTGTTGTCCAGAGAGCACCATAACACAGCCGCCTTTTCCGGGTTGATAACAGCACTCATTTCAGTGCACCAGTCAATCACTTTGTCTACTGTCACCTGTAGCTCCTGGGCTGTTTGATCCCTATTTCTCCCCTGCCTGTATGCAAGAATATCATCTGCAAATGTTAGAATCCTTCCAACCCCTGGTGCTTCTAGGTATGCAATCTTGCTCGTATACACATTAAAGAGCACCGGTGAGATTGCAGATCCCTGTGGCAGTCCCGGGGTTAAAATATGTGGCTCTGAGGTCCATGCGCCCAGACGGAGAGCAACCTGACGAGAATGAAGGATGGCTGCTATCCAGTTCACCAACCAGGGATTGACCCCCTTCTCCACAAGTGCAGTCATCAAAATATCATAGCGAACTCTATTGTACGCATCCTCGAGATCAAGCGCTGCCGCCATCGTTTCCTGTCTACTCTGGAACCCCTCATAAACGTCAAAGGCAAAGGTGGCTGCATTTGACCAGGTATCTTTTCCTGGCCTGTAGCTCCCCAGGCCTCTTGGAAGAAGCTTCCCCCTTTCTAAAAAATCCTGCAGCTTAACAGCGACTATCTTCTCTAAAACCTTCCCGAATGTATTTTGAAGGGTGATGATCCTAAAGCCGCTAAGTTTTGAATGATCCTTGAATGATTTTGGGAGAGGGATGAGATAGCTAAGCAACCAATCCTGCGGTACTGATGCTGTCCTAATGCTCTGATTAAAGCAGCCGGCCATCTCCTTCAGGTCTACATCGCTCAAAGCCTTCATGTGGCCATACCTGACACCATCAGGCCCTGGTGCCGTGTCTTTTGCCTTTTGCAAAATATGTTTAACATCTTCAACCCGTATGATGTCTTCATAGGGCATATTCTCTATTGTGCCAGATAATTCCACTCTAACTGCATCCCTGGTATCCGTATCATTATGATTGGTCTGCTCTAAAAATCTCTGGAGAAACGCCTCCCCTTTCTCCTTGTCTGTTGTCACGCATACCCCATCCTCTTTATAAATTGTTCCCACTGTCATCGGCCGATCTTTTCTTTGCATTTGTCTGTACAGTTTCCAGAATTTATGCAGTGTTTTATCACCTCCAATCTCCTTCATAAAACATTCCCATATTACTTTCTTGGCCTCTGCAGCACATCGCTTGATCTCGAGGATGCGTACAATAGAGTTCGATATGATATTTTGATGACCGCACTGATGGAGAAGGGGGTCAATCCCTGGTTGGTGAACTGGATAGCAGCCGTATCCAAACAGAAATGCTCATTAACCAAAGAGCACATCAACATTCTGAAATCACCACAAGCCAGCGAACAACTGGTAATAATAAATCCTGACAATGGAAAGGGACAAAAAGAGTATGATAGCTTGGGGGAGATGGTCATAGTTAAACAACTAAAAGAGCAAACAGCAGAGATTGTCCGTGAGACCACAAAAGCTGAACATGAGCAATAGGCCAAGAAGGCTGAACAAGAACATAAATTTCGGATGAGACAGCTGGAGTTAAAACGTCAATCATCAAACGAAAATGTGGTTTCCGCCAGGCACTCACCATAATCTGGTACTTAGATATGTAGTGCTCTTGGACACCAGCATTTGGCCACGAACTTCCCGTTAACCCCCTTTGGTGAAAGAGGCGAGGCAATAGACAACTATTTACACCATTTTGAAGCTGTGTGATTGTCAGGAACCAAGAGTGTGACTAAAGCTCACACTCTTACCATAGTTGAAAGGGCAGACGTGCCATGTGCGAGAAGCATGCGTTTGACCTCATTCAGGAGAGAAAGGTATCTCCTAAACATATTCGATCTGGGACCGTGGCACTGAGCAGACCGGCTCAGATTCGTTGTGGTAATGGCAACGTTTATATTGCCGCCATATACATATATAGAAACACAGAGCTGATCCACGACTCTGGTGGCGGCTTTAGAATCATCACCCTTCAAAATACATTTAGGAAGGTTCTAGAGAAGATAGTCGCTGTCAAGCTGCAAGAGTTTTTGGAAAGGGGGAAGCTTTTTCCAAGAGGCCTGAGGAGCTATAGGCCAGGAAAAGATACCTGGTCAAATCAGCCACTTTTGCCTTTGACGTTTATGAGGGGTTCCAGAGTAGACTGGAAACGATGGCGGCAGCGCTTGATCTCGAGGATGTGTACAATAGAGTTCGATATGATATTTTGATGACCGCACTGATGGAGAAGGGGGTCAATTCCTGGTTGGTGAACTGGATAGCAGCCGTCCTGCATTCTCGTCGGGTTGCTCTCCGTCTGGGTGCATGGACCTCAGAGCCACATATTTTAACTCCGGGACTTCCACAGGGATCTGCAGTCTCACCGGTGCTCTTTAATGTGTATATGAGCAAGATTGCAAACCTAGAAGCACCAGGGGTTGGAAGAATACTAACATTTGCAGATTATATTCTTGCATATAGGCAGGGGAGAGATAGGGAGCAAACAGCCCAGGAGTTACAGGCGACAGTAGATAAAGTTATTGACTGGTGCACAGAAATGAGTGCTGTCATCCACCTGGAAAAGGCGGCTGTTTTGTGGTGCTCTCTGGAAAACAGGATTGTGAAAGCTGATGTCCCAAGCCTCACGATAGATGGTAAAAATGTCAGCAGAGAGAACAAACTGAAGTATCTGGGGATCACATTTCACAGGAGCCTATCCTTCAAGGACCATGTGGAGACGGTTGTGACAAGATCTCAAAAGGGACTCAGTGCACTTAAAACTATGGCTGCAATGGACACAGAGCAGAGAATGCTTTTCACACTATACCAGCACTTGATCCTGTCAGTAATTGATTATGGATTAGGACTGCTCACTGTCTCAGAGAGTCAGCTGGTGAAGTTAGAGCGCATACAGAACGAAGCTATGCGGGTCATTCTGGGATGCACCAGAAACACCCCAGTAGTGTGTATGCGTTACATCCTTGGTCTGCCGACTGTTGCTGGTAGGCTCAAGGTGATGCAGGCGAAGGCATACCTCAGAGTAGCTGCAGACACAGATCACCCACTGCATGAGGTGCTGGACGCAGTTAAGGGTCAGCGACTGATAAGAGGGAAATCATGGATGGATCAGGCGGAGGATACGATCAGACAGGTGTGCCCCTTGGAGAACATTAGGCGAGGAGAGGAGTGGGTCAGAGTGCCAGCGGAGCAGTCAGACTTGTGCAGAGTTATAATCACATTAAGCTGGGAGTGTAGGGAGTGGCCAGCAGGGGCCACGGAAGTGGAAATCCAGCAACTAATTCAGGACAATGCTCACTCAGGTGATGTGATTATCTACACAGATGGTTCTGTGTCAAGAGGTGAGAGAAGTGGCTGAGGGTTCATAGCCAAAGCTAATGGTCGACGTTTGGTGCAGGAGAGCCTGGCATATGATACCACAACATCCAGCTTAAGAATGGAGGTGGAGGCAGTCACTGCGGCTCTCCGCTGGATGGAGAATACGACACACACACACATCATGATTGTAACTGACTCAGAAAGCATGCTGACGAGGGTGAGGATGGGCAGGCTTCGTGCGGAGTGGTTTGCTTCTCTTTGGAGGTCACGGGTGACAAGCATCGCCTGGATCTTTTCTCCGGGGCATGCCGGTGTGCTGGGAAATGAACAGGCGGACAGATTGGCTGGCTCTGCAGAACTTGGTGGAGTACTGATACATGACAAGGCAGACATGGTTGCGGCCTTGTGGGAGCACGTGTACACCTCGGAGGAGCAAATGGATTACCATGGTCTGGCAAGAATGAGACAGCGAGGAGTGACGAGGGGATCTGGCCGACGCTCAACGCTCAGAGGAAAGGCGAGACGGACATATAATCAGATTGCTACTGGTACTATTGGTGTTGGAACTCTTCGCTGGCTGCTGAGGATGGGGACGGAGCGCTTATGGGAATGCCCCTATTGCTGTGATGTCGATTCCTAAATCAATCAATCAATCTGGTGATCGAGTGAGATGGCAAAACATGACCGCCCATGCTTAACGGCATGGCACGTGATGGATGGATGGAAACAAATTATAGCCCAGCAAGGAATCAAATTAGAATGTTTAATTGAAATATTAAATTGGTACTACTGTATGGGTCAGAAACATGGAGACAAATTATTTATAAACTACAAACTTTCACCAACTGGTGCCTGAGCAGACTAGTGGGAATAAAATGATTTGACAGAATCACCAATATAGAGCTCATGGAGAGAACTAAACAAATTGCAGGGAAACAAAAGGTGTGGAAAAGACGATGGCACTGGATAGGACACACAATGAGAAAACACGAAGACAATATAACTAGACACTCGCTTGTTTGTAACCCACAATGCAAGCAAAACAGCCGAAGACTTAAGAACACATGAGGAAGATAATTACAGAGATGAATAATATTGGGAGGACACTAAGGGAGCTGTAGAAGATAGGATGGCTTGGCATAGTTTGGTAGAGGGCCTATGTCACAATGAGGAGGATAAAGAGTAGAAGAACAAAAATAATAAGAAGGAATCAATTATTTATAGTTACCTTTCTCTGACTGCTAAATTTTCATCCAGAATAGCAATACTACTGCCTTCTGTATCAGACACACATATTTCTCCACTGCTGCTAACTGCAACATAGCTGTGAAATAATAATATCACTGCGTCAGTCGTTCAGTACACAAGTAAATATGGTTAACACACAAGACACACATATAAATACACTTCGGTATCTACTGAGGCAGATGGATAGCTTATGTGCATGTCCTGAGTCCTGTAACCAATAACCGATTTATACGAGCAATGGTTGAAAAATGTTGCACTTTAGTACGAAGGAGTCAAGGCATATACTAGAACTGATGTGAACTTCCTTCTACGTATTCGTCCGTCAGTGTGATGCACTTCTCCTATCTCTTCAGCACTAACTTGATGCCCTGATTTCTGAACTCCTCCGTTTGGACCTGCAACTATGGCTCCAACTCAGTTATCAAGTCCTAGTCATCGGAGAAATGACGGCCATGAATCGAATTCTTAATCTTTTGACTTAGTGCAATGGTGCGATAATTGCAGTACAGTTTTTAATTTCCTTTGTAGATGCTGTCTCTTTTCCAGTCAGTGGAAAGCTGCCATGACTGCCTCCACCTGTATACTCAGACTAGTTGTTTACATCAGTCTATCGCTTTGTTTACTGTCCCCTGCAACTTTTGCGCTATTTGCATCCTGTCGCTCTCCTGCTAAATGCAAGGACATCATTTGCAAAGGTCAGTATCCTTCCTGGTGCTTAAATGCTTGAAATCTTGCTTGTGTATATATTAAATAGCACAGGCTATATTGCAGATCCTTGTGGTAATCCTGGGGCAACAATGCATGAACCTCAGTAGAAAGCAACCCTAACTACAATGTAGTTACTGGAGGGTCTTCTCTGTGGCTATGTGTTGTGTTTTGTGTGTATTTGTTTGCTGATGAAGGCTAGTCGCCGCAACGTCCTGTATGTGTTGTAATTCTGTTATGTAAAGCTGTACTACTTTGTGTCATTTTATATTGTTTACATTTTCACAGCTTTACCGCAGTTCCACCAAATTTTGATTAAAACAAGTAGTCACCGCCTCCAAATCTCCATTCAGGGGCATGCTGTGCTATGATACAGATAGGCGACCACATCAGGTGGCATCATAAGGGGGCGACATTTTAAAAGAAATAAAACGTGTAAGGAGCGGCATTTCGAAGACTTGCATCATACTGAGAAAATCTACCGCACAGTCCTGTCTCCATCGCTCATGTCTTTCATATTGGAGTACCTGACTTGGTCAGGTCCTTGCGCAGTCCTTCGCTGTTTTCAATACATACGTAGTCATCTACTTGTACGACATCCTCATAGCCGTCATCCTTAATGAAAACCACTAGGTGCTCCATGATGTCTCCATCATTGTGATCTGTCTGTGTTATAAACCTCTTCTAGAAAACCTCTTTTCTTCTTGTCCATTGCCATCAGCATGACATATTCCCTATAACTGTTGGCATTGTGGTAGCCTGGTTTTTTCTATGCATTAATCTGTGTAGTTTCCAAAATCTACCCAATGTTGTATCACCTCCAAGCTCACTCATGAAGTTATACCATTTAACTGTTATGGCCTCTGCTGCAGAGCTTGAACTCTTCAACTTTCTCCCTTTCCGACATCTCTGTTAATTTCAATCATTCTTACTGTTAATATTCTCAAGATGGATACGGCATTGTTTGTGTCTTTACCTTCCACAAATCAACATCGCTCATCTCCGATTTCTGGTTTTATTTTATTTCTTCTCATTATAATTCTCATTAGTCATTTAGTTACTTGACTCATTAAACTAATTGTGTGATGTTTTTCAGAATATTTTGTATCAAATTTCTTTGACAGAGCTATGACAATAGATTTCAAGAGATCATCAGATATACATCCACTGTTATAGATATCATTCAACAATTTTGTATCATTATAAAGTTAGCTTATAATGAGATCCACAGAAAATAGGTCAGGAATAAGTTGTAGGTGATAATATAAATAACTTATGTTATGCTGATGACACAGTCTTAACAGCAACAAGTCAGAAGGAACTACAGAAAATGATATAAGGGGGGAAAAATGGGCATTAGCTTCAATAATGTTAAGACAAGTACAGGCATTCAATTATGTAGATACATGGGTGACACCAGATGGAAGATTTATCATAGAGATGACGAACAAAATAAGGCAAGCTCAAAAACTACACTTTATAAAATGAAGAACTTATGTAATAAATTCCTGTTTTGAAGTTTAGAAAAAGAATGCATGCATGTTAGCTAGCTGTGAATCCTGGACAATTAGTAAAAACAAACACCTGGAAGCATCAGAGGTGGGGTTTTACAGAAGAATGCTGAAGATTCCCTGGATATCCAAAATGTATTGAAAGACACAAAAGACAATTTATCACAAACATCAGAAAGAGGCAGTTTATCATTTCTCTCTCTCTCTTGCTCTCTCTCTCTTTCTCTCATGCATGCATATGTGTGTCATCATCACGTGTCTTACAAAGTGTAATTGGCAATTATGTCCCTCCACTGGATTAATTCTACCGATGATATTCATCCATGCCAATGTCTTAGACGATGTCTGCAGAATCTTCTCAGTCTACCATATACCAGGAGAAATTCATGCCTTTAGCCAGTGAAGAATTTGTCATAGAAAACTGAAATTTGGTATGGCATTTATTCCTGTTCAATATAGCCACCTGAGATGTCACACATGCCATTTCTGTTTAACTTTGAAAAGATACTAGGAATAGAACACCCTGTTTATCAAACTAAACTAGTTATCTCATGCCAGTATGACTTCTTCATCACTGTCAAAATAATTCCTGTGAGCTGCTTTTTTTTTATTTAAGACTTGAGGGGAAAAAAATAAAGTCAGGTGGAACTAAATATAGAGAATATGATAAGTATGGAAGAATCTGAATATTAAAAATCCATGGCTGCTAGCTGCACAAGTCATGCTTTGTGAGAGGGCGCATTGTCTCTAAGCAACAGAAAATTTTGAATGCATGCCATCCCCCATTTTCTAGTCATGTTTTTTTTTTTTTCAAATGCTGATAAGGAGATCTGCATAGAACTGTCCACTAACTGTTGCAAAATGGTAGGTAATAATTTAATAGGAAGTTTCTGACATTCCAAAATACAACCACTCTTCATGCAGATTTCTATGCTCTCAGTTTGAGAGGCATTTGGGAGTCGAGGGGTTTTCATTGTGTGCTGAACATTTTGAATTGGAGTTCTTAATTGTGAACCTATGTCTCATCTATCGTCACCATGGTCACTAAAATGCTTTCTGACTGGCATTTTGTTTTATCAACTGTCAACAGCAATTTACCCAAGTTCGTTTCAGTTCACTGTTAACAGGCACGGAACCCAACAGGCTCACACTGCTCTCATGTTCAAACTGTTGTGTAAAATTAAATTAACTGTTCTTTCACTCTGTTTTACTGCACTAGCTATCTCTGCAATTATCATTTTTTCAATCCTGGTCAATGGTTTTCTTCACTCTAGTCGCATTCCCATCATTACACTCTGAGGACAGTCTCTGAGATCTTGGCAGCTCAGCAATACTTGAGTGGATGAACTTAAACTGTCTACGCCAATTTTTACTGAAGCATATGAAAGGCAGGAATAATGAAACACTAGTTCCATCTTCCCGAGTATTTCTGTTGGTGTTTTTTCTCTGTACCATCAGGAATTTTATCATAAACATGGCCTCTTGATTTTAATGGAGCAGCAGTTATGTTTAATAGAGTTTATTGTGCTGTGCGCCAAAGTGGGAGAACCCACTGAAGAAACAAATGCATAATTAACACATCTAGTGCAAATATGAGGAGCTTTAAGTGTACCTAGTTTCAACTTTCTCCAGTTACTCCTTTGCAGTCAAACTAAAGGCTTATGATTTGTCCCTTGTATGTTATATTTTACATTGCCATATCCTGCTACAGTAAAAAAAAATAAACCTATATACCATTTCAGATTCACACTAATCCATTAATGTCAATTGTGAATATTCTCAATGCTGACATGCTAAATTCTTCTCTTAGATGTGCCGTCATGACATCTCCTACCTAATCATAATGTGATCAACCTGGTATTTGAATAGAAGTTTACAGTCAAACATGACTCAAATAATTTTAACCTATCTTACTTATAATTGATTTTAGTTAATTAATCAATCAAAATGAGAAAAATCAAGACGTTAATGGTGGTAAGAGTCAACATATATAAACGTAATTATTGTAGCATGGTTAGGTCTCAACTGGTTATTGATTAACATCATGGAGACGTCACTGACCTCAGGACACCCCTATAAGTACTATGTCTCTCTCGGCAGATATCGAAGTGTGGATGCCAACTACTTCCATCACACGCTAGTTGGATATACATATAACATGTAACCACAATCAACACGGGACATTTACCCCAATTCTTATTTTATGCTCCTTTAGAATGCACTTAAAGCAATTAATCCAGTTTGTATTTTATGCTCTTTTAGAATGCCCAATGCCGACTCATTGCCTGCAGTTTCACTGCACAAGTGGAGAAATCCTCGACAGTGCAAATGATCAGGGAACACTGATTACAAACACCACTTGACAATTGCTCCATTATGGGCACTCCAGAATTCAGCCAATCTACCTTCTCTTTAAAATGGACTCCTACACATCCAGTGCAATACATCTCACTTGGAAAACTATGATAAATCAATGGCATGCTGAATCAATTCTTTACTTTCAGTTGTACACAATGGCCAACTAAGAAATAAGAATTCAGATGTTTCAGAAACATGCTTCTGAAAACCAGTAAATGTCTCCATGTGAAATAGAGCAACCTATTCAACCTGAGATTCTCCAGAAGTCGACAGCTTCATCTGTTAGCCCCAGTATGCAGATGTTAGGCAGAAAATATGACTTAAAAATCTTATGAAACATTTATATCAATTGATACATCATTAAGAATTAAAACTGCCTCCACATATGCTGTTTCATGATATTCCAGAAAAGAAAAACAATATTTCTCCATGATAATCAGTTCTTGTTTTCCTCCCCTTTCTGTTTTGCTCAAAACATCACAACATCTTAAATTAGCCGTGCTTTATGTCTTATAAACTATGTTTGATTGTTCTGTTATGCTGAATCATTGGGATTACCTTTGACAGCTTTTGATTTTATTAATTTGTACTTACTTTGGACTTATCATATTAGGTCCTTGTTGTTTTACAGTGCTTTGCAGCTCATTGCCAAGCAAATTCATCAGCATAAGATAACTCAATCCCTGAAAACAAGAAAAGAGAACAGTTTCAATATCTGTATCCAGTGCACACATTTTATAGTCACATTAAGTGCTTGTGGGCATAACCTAAAATCTGATGTCACATTGCATTAAACCATTCTACAGAGAACATTAGACACTATTGAAATTATAACGATATTCCAACAGATTAAAAGGTAAAAAGCCATTAGATGGAGGATAGGATCATAAGCTCACACTATCTATTACAAAAGCACTTTACAGATGATGTAATGGTTGGCTGTCTTAACTACCAGGAAATTTTTTGGTACACACTGTGTAAGGCCAGATCGACCCAAGTGCTATATGGCAAAGAAAAATCTGGTCTTGAGCGATCTGAACTCAGAACCACTGGATTGTAAGGCAAGTGCACTAGCTACTATGCTGCTGCAGTTTAAATAAACTGCTGCACTTATCAACACTAGTATATTATTATGTCACTAATAACTTGAATCAGTATTATATTTCAACAGATCAATGACATAAAAGACCACCAATACTGAAAGCAGAAGTTGAAGATGCTATATAACATAAGTGATGATGACTGTGAATCTACAACCATGGTCAGACTGCAAGAACAACAAGTTAAAAGAGGTGTGGCTAGACAAGAGCACTATACAGGAAGCCAAAGAAGATTAATAAATTGACACAGAACTGGTGTTGTGAGGCACTACATGCTACAGGATTTACTGAGGAGGGGATCCGAGCACTTATGGACTGAATGGTTTGATGAGCAATGAGGATGATCTGTCGACTAACTAACCAACCAACCAGCTAACAAACTAAACTGACTGACTGATTAACTAACTAACTAACTAACTAACTAACTAACTAACTATATAACATAAGTAAGTAAAAGTAAGTAAAGGACCCTTTTACAAGCCTTGAGGCATACTGTGTTTATGGTGCTAGCCCCATGATTTCACAGACCAATGACACTTGCTGAAACATCCAAATATACCCATGTCCACAAAACAGCAGATTATAAACAGCATATTCACTCCAACCCTATGCTACCAATCTCAAACCTGAACTTTATCCAAATCACACTTTCGCAAAATCAACACCTGTGAGATGAGATGCCTTAGGAGAGCTGCCAACTTAACAATCCGAGACCGAGTAAGAAATGCTGTTATGAGACAGACAGTGCGATCAACACCCTGTGCCACATTTATTAAAAGACAGAAGATCAAGTGGTTTGGCCATGTCGTTAGAATGCAACACCATCAACTACCATCACTGGTCCTATATCAAAGATCATCTGCGACGAGACCAAGAGGACACCCAAGAAGAAAATGGATTGATGACATCAAAGACATTGTACAATCACACGGAATGACATTATCCAGTGCCGCCCATCAGGCGCTGGAAATCAAATTATTCCTCCCCATGACTCTTGACTGCAGAAATGGAAGATGATGATGATGATGATGAATGACACTTCATGGTCAATATCACACTGGCTGCTTCCCAGGACATCTCCTGGTACTCATTTTAGGTTTGGTCACCTAGGAGACCAGGTCAATTTAAACAATTCAATTCCATCTCAATTCACATGGAACCCATGACCACAGAGTCAGCAGGCAAGCATCTAGCTACTACACTAACATGACTGCATATATAACACATGGGGAACAGTAAATCCCTGGGACCTGATAACAAGACTGTCGAATGACATCTACAACAGTGGGCATTTACCTAATGATCTCTTAACTTCTATTTCCATAACAATCAAAGAAATCTGATACAATGGATTGTGGAGAATATCACACAATTAGTTTAATGAGTCATGTGACTAAACTACTGGTGAGAATTATAATGAAAAGAATAAGAAGTAAAATAAAACCACAAACTGGGATTTGTGGAAGGTAAACATACAAACAATGCTATCTTGAGAACATTAGCAGAAAGAATTATTTAAGTGAACAGATATATAAATTTGTGGTTTATAATGTATACTAAAGCATTAGATAAACTACTGAGCGTAATTTTGCCAAGAAATCAACATACAGCTGAAAGATGCTGGTGTTGACAGCGATGTCCTGTAAAGGATATGCAAAAAAAAAAAAAAGCATTATAGATAAGGTGAAATCTGAAGAAATATATAGAGCAGTGGACATTTTAAACATTAAAGGCAAAGATCTGAGAATAATTTTAAAAATACACATGTATTGGTTACAAAATGCAGCCATAAGAATTGACAACATTGGGAATATTTCAACACCATTACATAAATTGTTACACAGGGTTGTGTATTATCACTTGATCTGGTCAATTTGAACAGTGAAGTAATAATGAGATCCAAACATAACATGCCAGGAAAGTCAGCTGATGGGTATAATGTAAAGAACCTGCATTATTCTGATGACATGGTTTTGGTTACTGAAAATGAAACGCAGTTACAAGAAATGATAGATATAATTGCAACAGAAAGTCAAAACAAAGGACAGTCTGAATAAAAGAAAAATAGACGCAATAATAATTACAAAGAAAACATTTCTTTCCAAATGCAACATCAAAGTGAATGGACCCAGTCTAAAACAAGTCAATGTGTTTAAGAATTTGGGTACATTAATAACAGCAGATGCAGGAAATATTACAGAAAGTTAAAAGCAAAATCACCATTTCTCAAGATTTGCAATTTATCTTTGTCAATCGAGGTGAGAAAAAGAGTTCTTATGAGCTATATTGAGCAAATCCTGATATATGGAAGCAATCATAGACAATTAGCAGACAAGTGAGGAATTATGTGAAAGCTGCAGAGTTGTGGTTTCGAAGAGGAATGATAACACCATGGATGGATAGAAAGAGTAATAAAGATATCTTGAAAGAAATAAACTTACATAGATAACTGGTCATTTGCATTACAAGAAGAGAGTCCACATTCTTTGGGTATGTTATCTGAAGAGAAAAGCTGGTGTACATCACGAAAACGGGAAAGTTGGAGGGAGCAGAGACAAGGGAAGACCATGAGAAAAGATGCTAGACACATCGACATCATTGCATAAAGGTAAATCAGTATCAGAAATGTTTGCAGTACACGAGACAGAAGACTGTGGACAGGATTGATCAATGACATGGCATGGACTATAGGAAGAATGGACTGAATCAGCATACATCGCTAATAGCCATAAAGGAAGTAAACAATAGTAACACTGTGGCTGAACACAGAAAAACCAATGAGCAAGTCCTACAAGAGGCAAATGAAAGCTGCAAACTGATTAGAGAAATTAGACGTAGATAGCTACAGTTTTTGGGGATATTATGAGAAGAAATAAACTAGAAAAAAGCTTACCATATTCTGCTCTTTATCTCTGTTGTTCAAAATTTAAAATTTAAAATTATCCACTGGGTTAAGAATTTTCCATTCTGTTTCCATTTCACATTTTGGTTTTCTATGTATACCTTTTTATAACTTTTTGTGTAGGAAAATTAATGGAAAGCATTGTCAATAGCATGAGCCATGATAGTGTGGTGCCTAGATGCTTGTCTGTCAGCACTATGGTCATGGTTTGACTACACATTGGGGTGGATTTGTTAAATTGACCTCAGCTCCCAGGTTGATCCAGCCTAAAATGAGTACTATAAAATGTTTTGGGAAGTAAAGGTGGCTGGCATCACACTGAGCACATCACCCACCAAGTGTCAATTGGCTTATAAACATACGGGTTTATCTTATGCCTAATACACCTTCATCATCGTCATCATCAAGTGCCCTGCCAGCTGGCGTAGGCGTTCATGGCTCTCCACAGATCTCGGTCTTTGGTGTTCTGGATCAACTCTGCTGATGATATTCCTCCATGCCACCGTCTAAATCCATCCATAATCATTTCTCTTGGTCTGCCTCTGCCTCTCTTCCCCTCGATCTGTCCAGTTGTCATGATGTTCTCCAATGCCTCTCTTCTCATCACATGACCAAAGAAAGCTGTTTGTCTCTTTCTTATTGTTGTATATAATGTTCTAGTTTCATTAGCCTTCTCAAGCAGTCGTTGTTAGTTACTCTGGCAGTCCAAGAAATTCACAACATTCGTCTCAGGAACCACATCTCTGTTGCTTTTAATTTTTTCTTAATTTGTTCATTTACATTCCAAGATTCACTCCATACAGCAAAAATGGTTCTACATAGCATTTCAGCACTCTCTTTCTTACATTCAGTGATAGTGACTTATTGCATAAGATACTCTTCATTTTCTGAAATGCAGCTTTTGCTTGCCCTATTCTGCTCTTAATCTCTGTTGTACATCTTCCATCTGATGTTATAAATGCCCCTAGGTATTTAAAATTATCCACTGGTTAAGAATTTTTTCCTTCTACTTCTATGTTACATTTTGGTGTCACCATTTTCTTTGATATCACCATTGTTACTGTTTTCTTGATATTCAAGGCGAGTCCTTTCTTTGCACTCTCCGTTACTACAATGTCAAACAATTATTGTAGGTCTATTGCATTATCCGCTACCAATACTGTGTCATCGTCATCGGCATAGCGTAGATTGTTAATATAATAACTTTCAATTAATATTTCTGGCTTCTCTTTGATCTCTCTCATTATTACTTCGCTATAGAAGGAGAAGAGATCCAGTGACAAGATACACCCCTGTCATACTCCTAGCTTTATCTGTTCGTAACTACCCTCTTTGTTTCCCATTTTAATTGCTGCTACTTGGTTCCAGTAAATATTCTTTATTATTCTTAAATCTTTCCCATCAATGTTGATATCTTCCAACATTTTAATCAGTTCATCATGTTTTACTTTATCAAATGCCTCAGTATAATCTATGAAGCACAAATATATGTCTTTCTGATTCTCTATTGACCTTTCTATTAGTGTCCATAATGAATATATTGTATTGTTTGTGCCCATTCCCTCCATAAATCCATACTTTTATTCACTAATTTCCATGTTTATTTACACCAATACACCCTCAGATGTGTAAAAATGTTTACTTTATTATCAATAGCAGACTAATGTGGCACCTTGAAAAAAAAAACACACCTCAGCTCCACAACAAGCAGGATTCAGAAATTACAGATCAATTGAAGATCAAATAACTTACATAAGCTCAGGAAATGGAGGATGCACTACCAATCTGGTAGAATCTAGACAAAAAAAACTTTTGATAAAGTATGGAAAGAGGAACTGAAATTAAAATTTCGAAAAATGCAAGTGTGGAGGGAAATGTACAGATCATGGATCAGCCATTACCTTGTGAACAGAACTGCCCGGACAAAAGTACAAGGACAGATCAGCAAGAAGATGGTATTGGAGCAAGAGGTCCCCCAAGGAGGAGTCCTCTCACCAACATTATTTCTAGTATATATAAATGACATTGTAGAAAATTTCCCATCCAAAGTACACACCTCCATCTATGCAGACAACATATCCATGTGGATGGACTTCTGAAGAATATATTAGCACAGCTAACCATATGGTGCATGCAGTAAGCCCCTTTAATGATAGAAGTTTGGTCAAAAACATTGCCAGTAAAAATCAGTGAGGAGAATACAACATGCATAGTGTTCTCACTCTTAAATAAATTACAGCACACTAAGCTATTACCTATAGTAAAATACTGCATCAGGGAAAAAATCCAAAATATGCAGGTGAAATTACATAAGTGTCATCTTTAATTTCCGCCTGACATGGAAAACACACATTGGACAAATCAAACAAGAGCAAGTAAAAAAAAATGGCAATCATGAAAAATCTTGCTGGCACAAGATGAGGAGAAGAGGAGAAAGTTCTCAAGAAACTATGTACTGGATGAGTGAGGCAAGTTCTTGAATACTGTATTACACCATAGGAAAAGCAGCTAAATTACACATTAAAAAAATTTGAAGTCTAAAATCAAGGAATGTGGATCACGAGGCATGAAACAACTAGAAAAGATAACATGTCTACAATCTATGCATGTGAAGACAGATAGCAGAGCAACTAGCAGAAAACTTCAATGATGACAAACCACTACATATTTCTGGGGCTTAAAGCTCTTGAAAGGGGAAGGCTAAAATAAAATAAATTTATAGAAATTGCAAAAATAAAGAATAGGACAGATCCCATACTAAACACATCAATAACCAAACATATTAACAATTAAAACAGATTCCCAGCTTGCAGACAACAGCACCTACCTGAGAGATAAAAAAAAACATTCTTGGCATTGAGAATGAATTAAAAGAAGAAAGACAACCACAAACTACATAGAAGAACATTATCCAAGCAGCAACTGTATTCATACATTAAAAGACAGATCAGCTTAAAACAAAACAGTAAATGAAGGCAGATTGATTCTCCTGAATCTAAAAAAATGGAGCCAAGAAGAGTCAGTGGTAATGGGAAAATTCTCAAGTAACTTCTTGAAAACTGCAGCCCCCGGGAAGGTTAACCTGGTCAACAAATGCCCGCAGAAGTCGGATGTGTCGGCATAACGGCGCAAGAACGCATCTCTGCTGTAATCAGGCACAACGCAATCACGTCCGGAAAATAAAAACTCTGGATGAACGCAGAAGAAGAAGAAGAAGAAGAAGAAGAAGAAAACTGCAGCAGAAATGTCGATAGAGAAAAATACAGAGAAACAAATAGCTCTCTTTAAAATTGCAATGTCAATTGTTTCAATACTAAGAGCAGAAATAGTGCAGAACTAGCAGATCTAAGAGCAGCACTCCATGAGCTATGTCAAAAATCAAATATAATACAAAGGATCCCTTCACATTGCAACACACATGGAAATTGAAAGGCCGACAGATTGGAAGGCGGAAGACTACCTTAGCCTGAAGTAGACATGACCTATTATGAGGTCAAGAGATTTATAAAAAGCAGCTATAGAACCAAATGTGAATCAGAACATCCAGGCCATGAGAAAGATGATGTATGTTATCAACTCCATTGAAGACAAAAGTAGCAATCTTGAGACTCTGCACAGGACATGATGGGCTGAAATACCACATGTTTAATAAACAAGATAAAAGACACTAATGGATACAACTGTGGGACTAAAAAATTGACAGTTACACATTTGTTGTTGGAGTTTCTAGTATACCTGAACACAGAAAACTATTTTAGAAGACAAATTCTATAGGGATGATGGGGTCCTTTACTTTCTTTTACATTTATTATAATTACTATATGAATAAAATAATTCTGAATTCCTCCCCCTTAAATATGTTTATGCAAATAACATGTTACATACTCTTACCTTCTTTTCATCAGCATTAACACACAAAAGGATGTTATTGTCTTTTGTTGTTGCTATACTATAAGGTGGAAACTGAAATGTTTTGATAACATGCATATCCATAATAGCATTGTTGTATTGAGGTAACTTGCAATATTTCAATGCATTGCAAGATGTATCACCATGACCCTTTGAATAGGATGCTATAATCTCTCCACTTTGCAGTCGGCTAATAAAGTAGTCACCTGAAATGATAAATTATATCGCTTGAATAATATATAAATGTAACAGTGAGTTACATGAAAATTAGTTACTAAAAAAAAACGTTTTCATTTTACATGTATCAATCCAATGCCTTAGCAATACAGAGGTTAAACAGAACCTATGGCAGTAAAAAAAATTTACATTTTTGATAACATGGATCTTTCTTGTGGAAAAACATCTACAATGTGAATATTAATGTGAATCATGGACTATTTTGCATTCACTAAAGAAAAAAACAGTGCTTTAGAACTTCAAAGCTACAGAAAAGTTCTTAGAATATCTGGACCAGGAAGGAAAACAATATGCATGCGCACACACACAATATGCATATATTATTCTGTTCATCCTCTGTTCTGTTTAGTTCCACAACCCTTTCTCGTTCCATATCTCTCTTTTCCATTCAGAATTGTTTGTGTATTGAACTGCTTTTCAAATGCAGAGATAATTATTGTTTTTTTTTATCAGGTTTTGTTTTTGTTGTCTTCTTTTTCTTCTTCATTAATAAAGACTTAAGTCGAAACATTTGCTGCATCTGTTTGTGTTTTTTCTTTCATCTAGCTTCCAATTAATAAGTTATGTTTTTATTCATACTCACACAATTTTGTTTACTAGTTGTTGCACCAACTGCATCTTATCATTCAAGAAGCTACAATTTATTATGAACGATATTTCCAATATTAGAATCATGCTTGACAGTATACTGGCAAGTTCAAAACATATGGACATTGTAACTGTGATGGAATGCTTCGGATAACATCATAATGAATCTCTCATTCTACAAGAATGACAAAATTAAGGAGGAAAGAGAAGATAGAAGAATGAAACCTCATCCCGCTGCTCAGCGTCTAAAATCTATGATGCAAAATTGTGCAAGTAGACTGCTGTCACACGAAGCAAACGCAGTCTGGTTTCTACAAACGAAAAAAATTGCAAATTCGATGCAATTTCTTTTCACCAGCAAAAGGAGCTGCTTGGTTGTAATGACAACTTGAAACAGTTTGGCATCAAACAAAATATTGAAATGTATCCCTGGTTAGCACAGCGCGGCAGAATTTGAAACTGAGGGAAAACTTTCAACCAGACTAATGTGTGAACAACCAATGTCTGGTTTAGAAAACCATCTGCCCTCACACCTATGTGCTAAATGCAGATGAGAAGTTGAAAGGCCGGCCAACAAGGAAGACCTGGTTATATATACCAGGGCTTGGGAATTCTCCATTAGATTGTCATTTGGAAGAATCAGGTAAAAAGCGATTTTATATGTATATACCATTTGTCAATAAATCTTGATTCTTTTACTGTTTAGAATTTCCTATGGACTTTATTGCCTAGTAGCTATTCAGCTAAGGAAAGGGTAGTCTCTACATTTGCAGACTTTCATTTCATCTGTCTAATGTATATTACTTCAATGTGAACTATTTTCTAATTTTGTTGTACATAGTTGTATTACTATATTTCTTTTATTCTTACCACACAAGTGGGAATATCATGCTATGCTAGGACTAGTTTCTATGCATACTTTTTTTAATTATAATCTTGACATACGGAATGTATATGATGTTTACAATAGTTATAACACACCAGGGTCAATGTTTGTTGTGCTATTACGAGTAGTTTTCTTTATGCATATTGCCTATTGTTGTAGTGTGCTGCAGATGTAATATGTTACATGTATATGTATATGGTGAATGTTATACGATACTATCGTGGTTGTGTTTGAAGCATACGTGTTGTGGTGTATACATTACCCAAACTATGTGACAGGTATATCGTGCCTGATGAATGTGCATTCATTGTAACTCATGAGGCTGACACAGAGACTGATCACCGGCAGGTAAGCCCACGGGCCAGACACTCTTGTATTAACACCACTGAACACTTAATCTGCTGAACCAACTTTGGTCAAGGAGTGGCTGCAAAGAAACCCTGTGTGTGCATGAGTGACGTGGGTATAGGACAATCCATTCCTCATGATGTGATCGATAAGGTGAAGGTTGCATTTGTAACGACGGAACCTGTTTGACTATGGAAAAGTCCTTCCGACTCGACAGTGAGAAAGATAGCTAGAAGAAGAGGACAAGAGAGAGGAGAGTGAAAGCAGTAAACCTGGAAAAGAGACATTGCCAGACATTATCACTATATTTATAAATGTGTATGTTGGTATATACCAATATTGACGATGTAAGAAAAACGGCTGTGATTGATGCCGAACTCAATCGTCTTAACATTGATATTGCTGGCCTGCAGGAGACTCTCCTCGCTGAGGAAGGGTCACTCAGGGAAAACAATTACATCTTTTTTTGGAAGGGTAGAGGGCAAGCAGAAAAAAGGCAACACGGTGTGGGCTTTGCAGTGAAGAATTCACTACTGGGAATGATTGAAATTCCAGGAGGAAATGAAAGACTATTATCCCTGCGCTTGGCAACCTCTTGTGGGTTTGCCACCATTATTACTGCATATGCACCGACACTTGATTCCTCTGATGATGTGAAGAATTCGTTCTATGAGGAGTTAGACTCCGTGATCAAGGCAGTTCCAAAATCTGACTACATTTATATGCTCGGTGATTTCAATGCTCGTGTGGGCAAGGACTCGAGTTCATGGCCAGTGTGCCTTGGAAAATACAACATCGGTTGCATGAATGAAAATGGGCAAAGGCTGCTGGAGCATTGCACCAGTAATGACCTATGTATTACAAACTCCTTTTTTAAAACCTAAGAGATGCATAAGGTCACATGGAAACATCCAAGATCCGGCCATTGGCACCAGCTGGACTTCATCATCACAAGTAGACAACATCTGAACCATATATCATTGACTCGAAGTTACCACAGTGCTGACTGTGATACAGATCATTCTTTGGTTGTTGCAAGGGTTAGCCTGAGACCAAAGAGAATCTACACAGCTGAACACAAATCTAGCCCCAGGATTAATATTATTAACACTCACGATCCTGAAAAGTGCTTTCAGTTTCAACAGCAATTTGAAGACGCTTTCACTGATACACCAGAAAATTGTACAGTAAATGAAAAGTGGGGTCAAATTAAGGAAACTCTTTATAAAACTGCTGTAGGGGTTTACGGCACTGTGGATCATAAGAGGCAGGACTGGTTTGTGGCAAACAGCGAGATTCTGCAGCCCTTGATTGATAAGAAGAAGAAAGCTCTCTTAAGAAACAAGGAAAGACCAATGCGTAACACTCTGAGAGAGCTAAGGCAAGCTAGGAAGGATGTGCAAAAGGCTGCCAGGCAGTGTGCAAATGATTATTGGATCAAGTTATGTGAGTCCATTCAAATCGCAAGTGATAAGAGAAACATAAGAAGCATGTATGAAGGAATAAAGAAAGCCTGTGGTCCAGTGATCAAAAGAAGTGCACCATTGAAAACCTTGACTGGAGAAATCATCACTGATAAGAAACAGCAGATGGACAGATGGGTAGAGCACTATTTGGAGCTTTACTCAAGTGAGACCAAACTAGCGGATGATGCCCTCAACGCCATAGAGGCTCTACCAACTCTTGACCACCTGGACACACTTCCCACCATAATAGAAGTTAAGTGTGCTATAAATGAACTTGCATCTGGCAAGGCTCCAGGTAAGGATGGGATTCCAATAGAGGTTATCAGGAGTGGGCAAGACACACTCACTCTACAGATCCACCAGCTAATAGAGCTATGCTGGCGAGAAGGACAAGTCCCACAGGATTTCAAAGATTCAAACATCATAACGCTGTACAAGAACAAGGGCGATCGGAGTGACTGCAACAACTATAGGGGTATCTCACTTCTATGTATTGTTGGAAAAGTATTTGCCAGAATTGTTCTGCGCAGACTTCAAGTCCTAGGAGATCAAGTCTACCCCGAATCACAGTGTGGCTTTCGACAGAACTGGTCTACCATTGATATGATATTCTCATTGCGACAAATGCAAGAAAAATGCCGTGAACAGAATCAACCACTGTTTATTGCCTTCATCGACCTCACAAAGGCATTTGATTTGGTCAGTCGTGAGGGTCTGTTCAAGGCACTAAAGAAGATTGGCTGCCCACCAACTCTTCTGTCCATTGTGGAATCGTTCCACACAGGCATGAAGGGTATAATCAAGTTTGATGGTGCAACTTCTGAAGAATTTGAAATCAAGAGGAGTTAAGCAAGGTTGTGTACTAACCCCCACCCTCTTTGGGATATACTTTTAACTTCTACTGAAATATGCCTTTCGTGATCAGGATAGTGGTATATACATTCACTCACGCTCAGATGGCGGCCTTTACAATGCTCAGAGATTGAAGGCCAAGACCAAAATTAGGAGGGTATTGATCAGAGAGTTGCTTTTTGCAGATGATGCTGCAGTTACGACCCACTCTGAGGAAGAATTGCAATGTCTTCTATCTGCATTCCCCAATGCTTGTTCTGAATTTGGTTTAACAATTAGCAAAAAGAAGACACAGATTATGTCACAAGGTGCACATAGGGTACCATCAATCTTTATTGACGATGCCGAACTAGAGATGGTAGACCATTTTACATATCTAGGATCAGTGGTAAATAGTAAATTATCCCTAGATCAGGAAATCAACATCCGGATCGGTAAGGCAGCAACAACAATGAACAGGTTAAGAAAAAGAGTCTGGGAGAACAGGAAGCTTACTGCAAAAACAAAAGTCCTTGTCTATCAAGCCTGTGTCCTTAGTACTCTTCTTTATGGCAGTGAAACCTGGACAACTTACTCACACCAAGAGAAACATTTAAACAGCTTTCATATGCGGTGTCTGCGAAGAATTCTTGGTATTAAGTGGTAAGACAAAATCACAAATACTGAAGTATTGGAAAGATCAGGTTGTGTGACAGTTTATTCCATGCTCAGTCTTCGTAGACTTAGATGGATAGGACATCTTAGGATGGATGATGGTAGAATACCAAAGGACATCTTTTTTGGTGAATTACAGATGGGTAAGAGATCTCAGGGTCGGCCTCTACTACGATACAAAGATGTGTGTAAGCGGGACATGATTGATACAGGCATTGATAATGCACATTGGGAGCAAGTCGCCGCTGAACGTGTTGCATGGAGGGCAAACATCAGAAATGGAATAAAGACAAAGGAGAAATTTATTGCAGATAAGTCACACACCGAGCGTTTGAGACGTAAGATGGTGCATGATGGTGGAAATGACCACTGTTCACATGCACCCACTGTGAACGGACATTTACAGCGCAAATTGGCCTTATCAGTCACACTCGTTACCGCCATAGGTAAAAGTTATTATGCCTTTTTAAAGCACAAACTATCGTCTGTCAAGACGGCAAGGTGCCAATGAATGATGAATGTTGGTATATGTATAGATCGTAGAAATTATACATTCTTGATTGTCTATTCCTAGCTCTCAAACAAGAGCACCAGGTTACACGATCCTGTTCAGTGACAAGGAGAAACCTGGTGGAGAAAAAGACTTGCATTTGCAAAGAACACTGTCTCAGCTGATCCAAGTCAAAATGTCATTCTGAGACCTGGATTCCTGATATATAAGTAACAATACCAAGACCAGTTACTTTTACTTTCTTACGAGCCATTTCCTGCTGTGTACTTGTGTATCCAGGGACTTGGTCTTTATTCAGCCTATAATAGGCATTTGTCACGAGTTTGTTTACTTGGATTGGGAGCGTCGGGGAAGTGAACCTACACACACTACAACGCCAGTATAAGGGCTAACTCTATTAGCTAACAATTGGGAGTTCACAAAAATCTCGCTTTATTGGTAAATTCTGACAGTAACAGCTTTAGCCAGTTCTTTAATATTCTAAGACATCTCTTGTACAGTTAATTTATTGTGGTATATTCTTGGTAGAACATCAGCTCTGAAAAGTACACTGTAAAAGTGTTCTGTACTGTTGGTAGTTTTATCAGTCATTCAAAAATATGTAAATGAACTGGGTTTAATGGCAGTAAAATTGTGGAAATGTAAACAATTGGAAAACATTAAGTTACAAAATAATGACAACAAAGCAATGAGGATGTTGTGGTGACAAGCCTTTATCTGCAGACAACATGAGACAAACCACAGAACACACAAGAAGGGAAATAATACTTTAATGTTGAAGAATCTACAAGGACAGAAATGAACACTGATATTCTCCTTCACCCAGCTACACACACATACGTGTAATTATCTACCACATCTTAAATAAATCTAAGTTTTGATCAACCTTTATTCTGCATCCTGAGTATCCCCCTTCATAATTAAAGTTTCTAGTAATTCATATCTTTTCACATGCCCAAAATATATCATTTTTCTCAATGAAAATTTGCATTAATAACCAATCTTCTTCAATACAGAGTTTTTATTGGTTAGATCTGTTTGAATAATTAAGACACAAACCATAGATTGTACGATTTATTGCCTGGTATATTTTGCTGCATCTCGTCAGGTACATACTGCAGAATTCACACAATGTAGAGTAAAATGAATAGATACATCTTCCAAGCTGAAATATACACATGCTCTCACAGTAATGCCAATATAGATCCAGTGCTGCTGTGATTGTTTCCTGTCTTTTCTTCTTCTGCGCTCACCGGAGTTTTTTTTGTGTGGACGTGATTGTGTTGTGCCTGTTTACAGCATGGCTGCGTTCTTGCGCCGTTAGGCCGACATATCTGACCTCTGCAGGCATTTGTTGACCGGGTTAATCTTCCCGGCTTTCTATTCTGGAAGCTCTCATAAACATTAAAAGTAAATGTTGCTGCTTTTGACCAAACTTCTTTCCTTGGCCGGTCTGGTAACTCCCCAGCCCTCTTGGGAATAGTTTCCAAGAATTTCTGCAGCATAGCAACAATCTTTTCCAATATCTTGCTAAATTTATTCTGCAAGGTGATAATCCTATAGCTATTAAGTCTTGAATGGTTCTTGCCTGGTTTGGGGAGTGGAATAAAATAGTTGTGCACCCACTCTTGAGTCACTGATGCTGTGCTAATGCTCAGATTTTAAAAAGTAGTCATCTCTTCCAAATCTCCATCACTCATATCTTTCATATAAGATCACCTGATCCTGCCAGGTTCTGGTTCAGTGCTCTTTGATGTTTTCGATGTGTCTTATATTTGCATTCCTATGTCTCACTGCCAGTCTAGTTGGCCTCTCATCATTAATGCAGATTAACCTTTGTCTCAACAATAGTATCAACAAGGGCATACCCCTGTCGGTTTTCCCCTGTATAGTCCAATTCATTGCTCCGAGCATTAAAATCCTCACAGATGAGAAGACTACCATCTTGGATTTTCTCCAACTCCTTGAGCCAGTCCCAATGCTCCTAAGTGACAGCAAAGTCCACTGCAACATTTTCATTTATAATATTCCACTTGAGGCTGCCAACCTCCAAAAGAATCCTCTGTACCTCTCTTGCCTTATTCCACTTGTTCATGTCCAGCATTGCATACCTCGCTCCCTACTTGACCAACAAACCTAAAATAGCATAAGCAAATCCAGAACCAACTATGCTGAATGAACTATTATTTTCTGATGATCATGTATCACATCAAGAACAACAAATTCTTTCAGATCATCAGACCATCCAAATGCACCCAAAGATGCATGTAAGAGGCATAATGTGAAATAACACACAACAAATACATAAGTAATGAAACACTATTGTCACTCAGACAAACATCCTTACAATTTCAAACAAATAACACAAGTTAGTTAGTTAGTCGACAGATCATCCTCATTGCACATCGAACCATTCAGTCCATAAGTGCTCGGATCCCCTCCTCAGCAAATCCCGCAGCGTGTAGCGGCTAACGACGCCAGTTCTGTGTTGGTTTATCAATCTTCTTTGGCTTCCTGCGTAGTGTTCTTGTTTGGCCACACCTCTTTTAATTTGCTGCTCTCGCAGTCTGGCCATTGTTGTAGATTCACAGTCATCACTTGGTTCTCGCAAAAGTCTTACTTCTCGTAGAGCATTCAGAATGTCGGCCTGGTCCATGGCGCGTCCGCCCTCCATAGTAGCCTCACCTGCGAGCTTGTCAGCCCGCTCATTTCCTTGTACTCCCGCATGCCCTGGCACGAAGATGAAACTAATCTTTGCCAGTCGAGACCGCTCCAGAGGCAGCAACCATTCTCTTCGGATCGACCCCTCCTCTATCCTCTTGATCATGTTCATTGAGTCGCTAAGGAAACAAGCCCTAGTGAATGTCTGTGTCTCGAGCCATGTTATTGATTTACTTACTGCCATGACTTCCATGGTCAGGCTACTTGTGGTTTCAGTAAAAGCACCAGAGTCCTCCTTCACAATTCTCCCTCCGGCCCGAGCTGTAAAGGCCCATGAGCTTCTCACATGTCGGACGACCGACCCATCTGTGTAGATGACCGCGTCACCGTCTAGCGAATTCTCGAAAATCAACGCTTGTACTTCAGCCTCAACAGCAGCCGGATTTTCTTGTCTGCATTTTCTGTCAAGTTGGATGCAAACTGAAAAGGATGTGCAGAAGTCTGTTGGCACTTGCACCCACTCCTCGCCAGGTTCTAAGTCCTCAAGTGAACACACCTGTTGAAGAATGTCTTCGGCTTGACCAATCCATGACCGTCCTCTTTTTAACCTGCTGCCCTTCACCTTCCTAATTTCACTATGCAGTGGATGTTGTGTGTTTGCGTTAATTCTGAGGTAGGCGCGTGCCCTGCAATCTTGTATTCTCTCTTCAATGGTTGGAAACCCAAGAAGGTAGCGCATCGCCCTGCATGCTGTATCTCTTGTACATCCAAGAATAATGCGCATAGCTGTATCCTTTCCATCCGTTCTATCTGCTTATGGCCGAGAGTCAGGATTGCCATTGCATACTCCAAAACAGACATGACCAACCCCTCGTACAGAAGACATAGATGGCGCTGCTCACAGTTTGCTGCCGCCATCACCCGCATCGCTGCCAAACCCCGCTTGGCCTTTGTTATCACCTGGTCTATGTGCACATTATAAGCAAGGCTTCGATCAAACCGTATCCCCAGGTAATTCATTGCCTGCGTTCTTTCCACCATCTCTGAACACAGCATTACAGTTGGTGTTGGAGTGTTGACAATATGATTATTCAACGAGAACCAAGTCACTGTTGCCTTTGTTGGGTTGACCATTGCCCCAGCTTCATCACACCAAGTACTTATGCGATTGAGTTCGGTTTGTAGTTCCACAGCAACCTCCTCTCTATCCTTCCCCTGACGATACACTAAAACATCATCGGCATATGACAATGTCCTGCCAGGTCCAGTGATCTGCTCACTGGTGATTCTCACTGTGTAGGCGTTGAACAGTACCGGAGATAATGGTGATCCCTGTGGTAGGCCAGGATATATTGTTGTTGGTTCCGAAGTCCAACTGCCACATCTAAAAACTACTTTCCGTTGGAAGAGGGCTGCAGCGATCCAACTAAGGAGGAATGGACTTATGTTTAGTTTGAGAAGCTGAAACATTAAAAAATCCAGTGGTACTCTGTTGTATGCGTCCTCAAGATCAATCGCTGCAGCAACGGTTTCAGTGCCTGAGTGGAAACCTTCATAGACATCCTGGGCAAAGACTGCTGCATTGGTCCAGGTTTCCCTTTTTGGACGGTACCCACCCAGGGTGGGTGGGAAAACACCTTGCCTCTCTAGTTGGCTTGATATTTTCTTGGCAATTACCTTCTCCAGCAGCTTGCCTATTGTATTCTGCATGGTTATAATTCGATATCCCTGAATTTTTTTGTGGTCTTTGTCAGGCTTCGGCAAGGGAATCAGATAGCTGTGTAACCATTCCTCCTTGATGCTAGCACCCCCTATACTGTTGTTGTACATGTCTGCTAGTTTCTCTAGCTCATTGTCGGTACACCTATTAATGTCATCGTATCTTATGCCATCAGGACCTGGAGCACTGTTTTTTGATCGTCGAAGCACAGCCTTGATTTCTTTCACTGTCACTGTGTCTTCATCCGAAGTGTCCTGGGCCTTGCATCTGTCTGAGGTGACCTCCTTGGCCAGATTTCGGCCTCCCATGTCTGTCTGGTTGCTTTGCTCAAGGTAGCGTTCAAAGAGGGCTTTGCCCTTGTCCTCGTCAGTCCTCTGCCAGATGAGGTCAGCACCTTGGAAGTCAGAAATGCTCTTATTCTTGACTACACCACTCATGCTTTTATGTAGTCGCCAGAACAATTTCAGTGACTTGTCTGTGCTTACTCTTTGACACACCTCTGCCCATTTTTCGCTTTTAACAACCTTGACCAGTTTTTTGAAGTAGCTTACTTTTGTGTGCATCTCTCTTTCTAAGTGCAAGCAGGGACTAGGATGACCAGCTCTGTTCTTCTTGGCATTTTGCCATCTCCTTACAGCACTACGCTTATCCACCCAAGCCTTCTCCACCTCGAAACTCCACCACGGTGGCTGCTCCCAGCTTTTTTTCCTGCCCTGAAACGTTCTGCGCTTGTCACGTCTTATTTTACTCACTACATCTTGCCCTGTACTGTCATACTGGAACGTCTTTACCTTTAGCTTGTGCTGCCTGGTTCTGCCTTTCTCCACCAGTATGCTGCACGGGTGGTGGTCGCTGCCATGGTGTCCTAGGACACCCCATCTACACACTGTAGTGAGTGAAGGTGAAACTAACGCCAGATCAATAGCACTGTCCTCATCGCCCGGGCGGCTTGCTGTTCTGGTGACACAGCCACTGTTGATACAAACCAGGTCGATGGTTTCCAGTGCAGTCTCGAGCTCCTCCCCCTGTGTATTGGATGAAGTGTTTCCCCATGATCTGCCTTTAGCGTTGAAATCACCACAGAAAATAACATTTCTCTCGTGGCCTAATATGCCACTTAAGCACTGCCACTTCTGGGCGTCCACACTGGTATTGCGGGCATAAACATTAACCACCACGAATGGTATACTGGAATGAACTCTCAACGCCTGTATTTGTATATCGTCACTGTCCCAACTGGACATGTCTAGCTCTGACGCCACCATGCTGTCGCGAACGAGAATCGCCATTCCCAGATGTCGTCTGTTGTAGAAACATTTGAAGCCGGCAATCTGGAGTAGCTCCACAAATAACACAAGACGAGATCAAATATGTTGGATATAAGTTCAAAGATGATGTCAACATGGATAGAGATGGAAAAAAAAATTAATCATGCACTTACCTCGAGCAGTATCATAGACGTTACATTCTGCTTTCTGTGTTTTACTGTCGTAGTTGTACTGAACAATGGAATCATACTCTGAAGGTCCTGTACGATTCTAGATAAAACACCAAATTCAATTTTATTATAAAATATGTTTTTTAAAATATCTTCATCTTTTGCCCTCTATCTTACATTAGGGCAAAGACCCTCAACCAACTCACCCCAAGCCCTCCTATCTTTAGCTATCCCATGCAGCTCTGTCCATGTCGTTCCCGTATTCTTCATTTTTGTTTCTACTTCTTCTCCATTAGTTTTTAGGTCTTCCCATTTTTTTTGGGTTTCAGATTAAGGCTTTTCTAGTTATACTATTCTTGGGCTTTCTCAATGTATGGCCTACCCAGTGCCAGCGTACTTTCTTCACTTCTTTGCTCACTGGTGTTTGTCTAGTTCTCTCCATGAGCTCCACATTGGTGATTTTGTCATACTATTTTATTCCTTACATTTTGAGCAGGCACCAATTAGTGAAAGTTTGAAGTTTATTTGTAATAATTTTTGTTGTCCTCCATGTTTCTGATCTGTACCGATTTAACGTTAGAACTGAATATTCAAAGTTTTCTACTAAGTTTAATTTCTTTGGACTTCCACAAATATTTTAGCGTTATTAAAGCTCCTCTAGCCTTCTGCATTCTTATTAACGAATGTGACCAACATCTCCACGGCAGGGGTGTGACACCCGGAGTCATGACCCGGAGAGGACCCCCCCCCCCCCCCCCCCAGAGAGTATTAAGAGGTTAAAGGTCTGAAATACTTGGGGAAGGGGGTACTCTTCTGATGATCAGAAGCCCCATGCCGTGTTTGCTCTGCGGCAGAGTTTTTACGATTACCTGTTCCGCCTCCTTTTGTTTACATTGCTATCTAAGTAGGTGTAAGATTCTGTCTCTTGAAATGTGGTTTCCCCAAGGGAGATCAGGTTAGCAATCGCTTGATTTATTTGCATTATCCGTGTCTTTCCTCTATGAATTTTTAAACCACATTGTTGTGACCTCCCATCTAGTGTTGTTAGTTCATCCTGCATCTGCTTTCAAGTGTGAGACAGGAAGGCAATGTCATCAGCAAATTCCAGATCATCAAGCTGCTTTGTCAGAGGAGTCCATTGCATTCCGTTTCTAGCAGTGCTTGCTAATGTCATCATTCATTCATCATGTGACATGCCGATATAAGCGTGGGCGGTCATGATTCGCTAACTCACTCGATCACCAGAGTCATGGATCAGCTCAGTGTTCTTGTCCCGACCATACCATGTGGCCAAGCCATCCAGGTATTTACTTCTCTGCCTTCCCCTTGTTCTTTTACACTCGATCTTGTCAGTTATCAAGTTTTCAAATTTATTTCTTATCATAACATGACCAAAACATTTTGACTGTCTAGGTTTAATTTCTCTAATCAGTGTACAGTTTTCATTTGTTTCTTGTAGGACTTAATCATTGGTTGTTCTGTCTATCCATGGTATTCTTTGCATTTTCCTCAGAAACCACATTTCCACAGCCATCAAATGTTTTTCAGCTTGTCTGCTCATAGTCCACGCTTCACATCCATACAAACCTACAGGTTCTATGTAGCAAGCACCTCAACACTCTTATATTAGATACAAGGGCTGTGCCCAACTTGAGTATAAACACACACCACAAAGCAATTATTACCACAATAAGAACCAACAGAAGAAGAAAGTAAAGACCAGGCAAATACATGGCACGCAAATTAGTAAACTTAAAAAATCTCAAAGACGAGGCAGTGAGGAAAAATTATGAGGAAGAACTTAAATCTTTGAAAAACTACCTATAGACAGAAAAACATTTGAAGAAGAATGGGAAATGTTCAAATTAAGCATTTTAAATACTGCAAAAATAACATGTGGAACCAAGAAAAAAAATGCAAAACGTGGAGAAAGAAAATAACAAGTTGGTGGAATGCCGGGGTAAAGAAAGCTGTAAAAGACATACAGGAAAAATATAAAAACTGGGTTTAGAGCAAACTGGAGAGTGACTACATAGAATATAGAATAGCAAGAAGACATGAAAACAGAATATTACAACGAGATAAACAAACAGACTGGGAGGAATATGGAGAAACCCTAAATAAAAACTACAAGGAGGCAACTAGAAACTTCTACAAAAAAATCAGTGCAATGAGAACCCAAGCAGAACCCTTCAATCCAAATGAAATAATTAACAACTAAAAAAAGAACCAATAAGTGAACAAAAACAAATCCTAAACAGGTGGAGACAGTCCTTTGAACAATTTCTCATTTCTCAACATTCCATCAGATGCCACAGGAATTCAGGAACCCAACAGATGTCATCGAAGAACTAGAACCAGACATACTGAAAGAAGAAATTGGAGAAGCTGTCAGATTAGTCCCATTGAATAAATCACTGGGACAAGACGAAATACCAAATGAACCAATTAAAGCAGCAAGAGAAGTAGGAACAGCATGGCGACATAAGACTATTTAACCATGTTTGGGTAGAACAACAGACACCATGAGACTGAGGAAACATCATAATTATTATAATTTGGAAAAACAAAGGCAGTAAAAGAGACTGCACAAAATACAGAGGCATTTCCCTTTTGAGACATCAATCAATCAATCATGTGCCATGCCGGAAAGCGTGGGCGGTCATGACTCGCCATTTCACTCGATCACCAGTGTCGTGGATCAGCTCAGTGTTCCTGTCTCGTCCATGCCATGTGGCCAAGCCATCCAGGTATTTTCCTCTCGGTCTTCCTCTTGATCTGTTCCCTTCGATCTTGCCAGTTGTCACTAAGTTCTCCAATCCATTTCTTCTCATAACATGTCCAAAAAATTTTGACTGCCTACGTCTAATTTCTCTAATCAATTTACGATTTTCATTTATCTCTTGTAGTACTTGGTCATTGGTTTTTCAGTCTGTCCATGGTATTCTTTGCATTTTCCTCAGAAACAACATTTCTGCAGCCATCAGATGTTTTTCATCTTGACTGCACATTGCCCAAGTTTCACATCCATACAAAAGAACAGGCTCTATGTATCCCCTCAACATACTGGACAAATATTTTGCAAAATTCTTTAGAAAATATTATGAACTACAATAGAACCCCAGCTAAGCGAAACACAACTTGGATTTAGGAAAGATAAAGGATGCACAGATGCCATCTTTGCTCTTGGACAACTTATATAAAAATCAATCAAATTTAATTAAACACTTTACTTAGGCTTTGTCGACCAAGATAAGACATTTGATAAATGATATGGAGTAAGAACACAGCTAACAAAATTATGTAGAAGCTTATACAGCAATAGTGAATGCACAATAAGAACAAATGGGGGAAACTCAGAACTCTTCACCATAAGATCTGGAGTACGACAAGGTTGTGTCCTGTCCCCTCGTCTGTTCATAACCTATATAGAGAGCATATAAAAAGAAACCAGCCAAACAGAGACTGCAAGAACACTGCATGACGAACAGAACACAGAAGAAGTACCAACAGCAAATTACACCATTAAAGAACTCCTATTTGTGGATGATCAAGCACTAATAGCAAAATCTGAAGCAGAATTACTAGACTACATGAATAGTCTAAACGAAGTATGTAAGGAACATAACATGAAAATTAGCATAAGTAAAACAGAGGTAATGACTATAACCCCTGAAACAAGTAAAGAGCTTCAAGTACTTAAGAAATATAATATCATCAAATGGCAAATCAGAAGACGAGATCGAAAATAGATGCAATAAGGTAAACCTACTCATTGGTAAAATGGCACCAATACTAAAAAACAAACACATATCAATAGTTACTAAGAAATCACTCTACAACACAATCTTCCTACCAACTCTATGCCACCAGTGCCAAACCTGGACGATAATAGAAAAAGAGAAAAGAAAAATCACAACAGAAATGAGAATACCAGGGAAGGCTAACTCAGTCAACAAAAGCCCGCTGAAGTTGGATGTGTCGGCCTAAGGGCGCAAAACCGTGCACAACGCAAATATGTCTGAAAAAACACTCCGGATGAACGCAGCAGCAGCAGAAGAAGAAGAAATTAGAACCCTGAGAAGAATACTCAATGTGTCAAGAAGAGATAAAATCAGAAATGAAGAAATCAGGACTAAAGTGGGGGTTATAGCAGCACTAGATTTTATCAGAAGGCAGCAAGTCAAATGGTTTGGCTATGTAACTAGATTAACAACTCAAGGAGTATGCTTAGTAAGGTGGAGAAAGGAATGTTTCATGTGGAATGGCTATCCTCGCTTCAGAGGTCACAGATTGTGAGAATAGTATAGATTTTTTGCCTTGGTCTTGCGGGAGTGTGAGGGAATGAAAAGGTTGATAGGCTGGCAGGGAATGCACCTCTTGATGGTGGATTACCTATGGACAAGGGAGAGGTGGGATCAGGTGGAGAAGGTGGGGGAACAGACTGAGAACCCATATGTGAGAAGAATGATATTGCGGGGGATCAGCAGGGGTTCTGGGAGAATCTAAAAACAGGGAAGACAGGAGAAATTCAGTTATCAGTTATCAGTTGGGATATCTTCATAGCACTCCGGACATGTCCATAGGTGCTCAGATCCTCCCCCCAGCATATGCATCAGCGTCCGGTGGCTAATAGTGCCAGTTCTGTGTTGGTTGACGAGGCGCTTTGTTTTCCCGATGTACCTCTCGCGTCTGGCTGTGCCGATTCTTACTCCCAGGTCTTTCATCCTGGACAGCGAAGTGGAATCACTGACGTCAAAATCCTCTGTTCTCGCCAAATCTTTAAGGACGTTAATAACATCGGCACGATCCATGGGCTGGCCATCTACAGGGGGTGCAGAGCCAGCCAGTTTGTCAGCTCGTTCATTTCCCTCGACTCCCACATGTCCCGGGACGAAGATGAAGGTGACTTTACGGACAACAGACTTCCGCAGCGATTCAGTCCACTGTCTACGTACAGATCCAGCTTCGACCTTCTGAATCATGCTCATTGAATCACTTAGTACACACACGTTGGTATAATGCTGCGATTCCAGCCATATGAAAGCCTGTGTAACTGCCATCACCTCCATCGTCATGCTGCTCATGGTCATAGAGTGGGCACCACTGGATTCTTGAACGGTTCGGCCCGCTGAACGGGCTGTAAATGCCCACGCACTTCTCTGCTGCTTTACAACAGATCCATCTGTATAGATGAGCACTTCGGGGCTATCTGAGTGTTCATAGATGAGCGCGTTAACCTCTGCATTGACAGCGGCAGGGTTCTGCTCTCTGCACCATCTGTCGAGTGTGATAATGCAGGAGAAAGTGCACTTAAAAGCTGGAGGCACTGGCACCCATTCCTTGCCGGGGTTGATACTGGTAAGACTGCAGACCTGTCCGACGACATCTTCCGCCTGACCCATCCATGATTTGCCCCTCTTTAGCCTGTCGCCCTTTTCTCTCTGAATATAGCGTCATGCAGAGGGTGCTGCTCATCTGCACTTATTTTTAAGTATGCACGAGCTCTCCAGATCTTGATCCTGTGTTCCATTGTCGGGAAGTCAAAGAGGTATCTCATTGCTACACAGCTGGTGTCTCTCGTGCAGCCCAAAATGATGCGCATGGCTTCGTTTTGTACCTTTTCGAGTCTTCCAATCTGTGTAGGGCTGACAGTGAGGATGGCCAGGGCATACTCGATGCGTGAAAGTACAAGTCCTTGGAAAAGAAGTATTAGCAGTCTTTGCTCGATATTGGCAGTCGCCATGACTCTCATTGCTGACAAACCTTTTCGAGCCTTCGTTATGACATAATCGACATGATCTCTGAAGGACAGGCTACGATCAATCCTCACGCCAAGATATGTCATTGACTGGGTTCTACTCAAACTGCTCCCATCCATTCTTACTGCCGGCAGGTCTGTTTTCACAATATGGTTGTTTAGTGAGAACCATGTAACCGTTGCCTTTGCAGGGTTGACAAGGGCATCGGCATCAGCACACCATGAGGAAATTCGATCTAGTTCGCCCTGCATATCATTGGCAACCGCCTGTCTATCTCGACCCTGTCGATACACGAGAATGTCGTCAGCAAATGACAAAGTCCTACCCCTCCCGTCCAACTGTTGTTCAGTGATCGGCACCGTGTACGCATTGAATAGTACTGGTGACAGTGGTGAACCCTGCGGCAATCCTGGACGTATCGTTATCGGCTCAGAAGACCAACTCCCGCATCTTAGCACCACCTTCCTTTGGAGCAGAACTGCAGCTGTCCATCGTATAAGGTGAGGGTGCACTTTCAATCTGAGGAGGGTTTGCATCAAGTGCTCGAAGGATACTCTGTTGTATGCGTCCTCTAAGTCTATGGCGGCCGCACATGTCTCTTCTCTGACCTGAAATCCTGCGTAAACATCTTGAGCAAAGACCGCCGCATTCAGCCATGACTCTTTGTTACGTCTGTATCCTCCAAGTGTGGGCGGGAAGCAGCCGAGCTGTTCCAAGTCCCAAGCAAGTCTGTGTGCTACAATTTTCTCCAGTAGCTTGCCAACAGTATTCTGCATCGTAATGATTCTGTAGCCGCTTATCTTGGAATGGTCTTTGTTCGGTTTTGGCAGCGGCAGCAAGTAGCTGTGTAGCCATTCTTCTTTGACCTGACCCCTCTGGATACTGGTGTTGAATTCTCTGGCCAGTTCTTCCATGTCATCATCTGATATCACCAGTAGGTCACCATATCGGATGCCGTCTGGGCCTGGGGCGGTGTTAGGTGATTTCTTGAGCATCGCACGCAATATCTCAGCTGTGATTGTCCATTCTTCGTCTGTCCTGACCCCCTAGCACAAATGAGAGAGTATCGTTGTGGTCCTCTGTCTGGCGGGCTCGTCTTTCTGGTCAGTCTGTTCTATGTACAGGAGAAATTTTAATCAGATAGCGATGGGAACGATTAGTTCTATGACTCTTCACTGGCTGTTGAACGTGGGAAGGGAGCGCATATGAGAATGTTGGTTCTTAGCTCAACTCTACTCAACTAGATTACCAACTAACAGTATACCACAACAAGCAATGATGTACAGACCAAATGGTAGCAAAAGAGAAGGCTGGCCATGTAAATGATGGACAGAGAGAATAGCAGAGTCTATGGGAATCTCAATACATGAAGCACTATAAACAGGCACTATCCCGCTGTTTATATTTCACCTTGACAATGCAAGGTACAAGAGGAACAAGATGAGATGAGATGAGACCCACATGTCCATGCTTTCCTGTGATCTCCTCAAAGCCTATGTTATCAGATCTAATTTTGGCATTCAGGTCACCCATCAGGATTTTGGTATTTACATTTCCTTGACTGCTAGTAATTCTTCAGAATTTCATATCAAATCCCTCAACTTATTCAACCTTATCATTTGTGGGTACATAACACTGAGTTACATTCATGTTTACTTTCTTTTTTGCGTTTCTATATCATGCTGTTATTATTCTCGAGCTCACTGCTACCCATGCTAATAGTGCTTGTGCCATTTTGGATAACTTTAGGGCTACTCCTTCACTGTGGAGGCCATTTTTCCCTGTATGACCTGAGAACAGCACTTTTCAAGGAAAACAGAGATTACAGTGCTGAGAATAGACATTGATGGAGAACTGAGTGTTGATAAATCCATCATGATACCTCAATGACCCAGGACACTGGAGATATAAGGTGATTTTATGTGAACAAAAAGTAACAAATTTGTCTAGTGCCTTAATTTGTAAGAAAATACTGATTACGAATTCTAAAAAGAAAATACTATTTAGCACTGACAATTATTATACAATCACAATACAATTTGTGTATATATCCTTGACCTAAAATATATACGTTAATAACGGCACCTTGGATGGTAGTGAGGTGACCAGCATGCTTGCCTGTTGGCCAGGTTTTCAAATCCTTATCGAAGCAGGGATTTTAAAATTCACCTAAGCTCCCAGGTGGACCCAGCCTCAAATGGATACTAGGAAATGTTATAGTCAGTACAAAGACTTAAAATAATGCACTGGAATGAGGAGGGAGTCAGCAACAAATAAATAGAATTAGAAAACATCTTGGACCAAGAAAAAGTAAGCATATGTTGCTTGCAAGAAACTCACCTCAACGAAAATATAGCCTTCAAAATCAGAGGCTACCAGTGTTACCGATCTGACCGAAAGGACAGGCGAAAAGGTGGGATACTGACCCTTGTAAAAAATAACATCATTGCTTCCCAATTCGAAGTCTACATGGGAAGGGGCTGAGTATCAGACACTTAAACTTAATACAGGTAATAGACAGGTAATACAGACCTACATCTGATCAATTACTACTGCCCAAGTGACCGCCCACAGGCACTGGACACACTACCATTAAAAGAGAAAATGATTCTGTGTGGCGATTTCAACAGCCACTCGCAGAGCTGGGGCTATGATCACATGGACCAGAGAGGAGAGAGACTGGAAGACTGGCAGGATGAGAATAGATTCGTCTTGATTAACAAGCCGTCTGACCCACATACTTTCTACTCGAGATCATGGCACACTACAACTACACCTGACCTGGCTTTTCATTCACCAGACTTGGAGTGGAACATTACACAAATTGTTGGGAAACAACTTAGTGGCAGTGACCATCGGCCAGTCTTTCTAACCGTAGAAAATTAGCTTGTAAGTGAAAGCAGCACCCTCTCGAGGTGGAACTACAAGAAAGCAGACTGGGCAATGTACAAGCATCGCACCAGCATACTGGTTAGAAACCTGAACACTGAGAAAGACATAAATAAAGTCGTTGAAGAGTTTTGGAAATGCATACTACAGGCAGCGTGAGAAACAGTACCAAGAGGAGCCCGTAAACAATATAAACCCTATTGGAGTAGTGAACTGGAACAGTTGCATAACGATGTGGAAGTGTGTAGAAAGCAAGCAGAGGCCACACCCAGCCAACAGCACCACAATAAATTCCAGGACGCAAAAGCCAAATTTCAAAGGGCCAAGCTGCAGGCTAGACGGAAAAGCTGGCAGGAGAAAACGGAGTCTCTGAACTTTGAAAGAGACACAAGGAAATTGTGGAAGCTAATAAAACAACTTAACGATGAGGGCACAGGGAGAAACTCAAAAATGCCACTACATAAAGATGGAAACATCTTAACAAGAAAGCAAGCAGCTGACCATTTTGCGGACTCATTCGCACAAGATAACAATATCAAAATTAGTCCAGAGAAACAACAAGAGATTCGAGAGAAACGACAACATACAGGACAGAAGGAAATAGTACATGAGGTTCTGGAGGCACCCATCACAATCAGCGAACTGGAGCTAGCCATATCAAAACTGAAAATGAGAAAGTCACCACGAGCTGATGGTATCTCCAATGAAGTGATCAGGAACCTAGGAACAGAGGCCAAAGCAAAGCTGTTGCAGATCTTCAATAACAGCTGGACCTTAGGCAGTGTTCCACAAGCCTGGAGAGAAGCAATCATGATACCCCTCCTAAAATCAGGGAAAGATGGTTCCATTGCCTCTAGCTACAGACCAATTAGCCTCACCAGCTGTCTCTGCAAAACATTGGAGTGCATCATCAATCACATACTGCAGTGGTACATTGAAAGTAAAAACATCCTTGTGCCACAGCAGGCTGGCTTTAGGCAGTGCTACTCTACGGAAGATTAGACAACCTACCTCTCTCAAGAAATTGAGGATGCATTCTAAGAGAAGAAGCTGGTGCTTGCGGCATGGATAAATCTGAAGAAAGCCTTTGACAAAGTCTGGAAAGAAGGTCTGATGAAGAAATTGAGAAACTGCAAAGTCAATGGAAGAATGTACAAATGGGTGAAAGCATACTTGCACAACAGAAGAGCCCGAGTACAGATAGATGGACTCAAGAACATCATGGTGTTCCCCAGGGTGGAGTCTTGTCCCCCACACTCTTTCTAATCTTCATCAATGATCTTGTTGCTAATCTACCGCATGGAATTAAAGCGGCAGTGTACGACCTGGTTTTATGGAGCACAAATGAACATGCATCAGTGGCCACCAAATTGCTACAAAGAGCTGTAGATACATTTGCTGCACGGGCAAATTGATGGTGTGTCAGCATAAACACTGACAAGTGCAGCACCACTCTATTTACCCTCTCTTCAAAACAAAAGGCAGGGATCATCCAGATAAATGGAACACCCCTAAGAGAAGATAAAGAACCAACATACCTTGGAGTAACATTTGATGGCAGGCTGACATGGAGAAAGCACATCAAAGCAGTAGCAAAAGCCAGAAGGAAAATAGCCATCCTGAGAAAGCTAAGTGGAACCACATGGGGAGCCAGTGGAAAAATACTTAGCAAAGTTTACCGACAGAGCATACGACCACACCTGGAATATGGGTCAATTGCGTGGTGTTCAGCATAAAAAACCACACTACAAGAGCTGGACAAGGTGCAAAATCAAGCACTTAGAGTCACCACAGGAGGGATGAGATCAACCCCAATAGTGGAAATGGAGAAGATGGGGAGGACACAAGCACTGAGTGAGCGCAGAGATACGAAAACGCAATACAAGCAGAAAAATTCCTCAGCTTGCCAGACCACCCTATGAAGAACAGATTTGAAAATCTAGCTACGGGGCGGTTGAAAAGAAGTAGTTTTATCCACCAGGCCAAACGACTCTGCAGAGAAACCACCGATCTGCCCACAGTTGGTATCCCCCTAACAACTATTCCAGAGCAAACTCCATGGAAAGATGAGCATAGACTATCATTACAAATCCAGACAAAAGTGAGAGGAATATTTGACAAGGAAGAACAGAACAGTGTGCAGCACAGAACAGCCACTCTCAGCTTCCTTGATGAAGAATACCCACAGGACCTCTGGATTCGAGTTTACACAGATGGGTCGGCACAAAATGCTGTTCGAAATGGAGCGGGAGTGTACATAGAATACCCAAATAATACTAGGGACACAGCCAGAGTACCGACAGGAAAGTACTGCCATAACTATGATGCTGAAATTGAGGCAATCAAGATAGCAACAGAGAAATTACTAAATATCAGCAACGGTACGCAACCTGTGGTGCTACTGACAGATGCAAAATCAGTACTCGAGGCGCTCCTGTCTGGGAAATTGCCAGTACTAAGGACACTACTTTCTGAACTTAGCAGTCAGCCTAAGGTCACCATACAGTGGACACCATCCCACTGTGGAGTACCCGGAAATGACAGAGCTGATCAATTGGCGAAGAAAGGAGCCAAAGAAGAACAGCCTGATGTGCCCATTACATACCACCTAAAGAAAAGAATGATCAAATCAGTCAGAAAGCCACCAAAACCTGCTCAAGATGACTACCACGTTATGGACAGACCAGAACAAGTCATTATACTGCGCCTCAGAACAGGACACAATAGATTACGCAACCACATGTACACAAAATTCAAGATTGGTGAAACAGCCATGTGCACATGTGGATTGGTCTCGAAGGCAGCAGAGCACATACTCCAGGACTGCCCAAAATATAACATATCTAGGCAAACCTTCTGGCCTAGAGAGACGACAGTGGAAGATAAACTCTTTGGACCGCTGTGTGAGCTGAAAAAGACAGTTAAATTCATGCAAGAGACAACATTGCAGATATAGACATATTTCAAGCAAACGAAAGAAGAAGAAGAAGTTATGATCAGTAAAGGCAGCTGGCGAAATACTGACTACATCACCCACCAAGTGTCAGTTGTCCTATACAAATATGGGACTAGAACCATATACCATTACTTGACTTACTGCCATAAACTCAATACATCTCAAGGTGAAAAGGGTCTTTTACTTACTTACTTTACTTATACTCTAATTAAATCAGTTGCATTTTAGGCATCTCTATATAGTCATTTGCCGGTCTCTGTGGCGAAGGGCTTACAGACGCGGTTCGTAATCCCATATACCCGCGTTCGAAACACAGCTGAGCGCGATTTGCCAGCAGACCGCGTTGCATTGGTTTTGCGTTGGTATCGGTGCCGAAAGCAATGGCAAACTATTGAACATAAACTTGCCAAGAGATCACAGCGGAAAATGTTGGTGTTGACAGTTATGTCCTGCAAAAGGGATATGGAAAAAACATATATAGTCATTTGCTGCTGCTGCTGCTGGTGGTGGTGGTGGATGTTAAGGGGGGAGGGGGAGAAAGGTGGGGGTGGGGGAGAAAGATGGGGGGAGGGGCTGCATTCTTTGTTACATGAACAAACCACTGGCTGTCTCTTCATATAATCAATCCATTGATGTCTTAGTAGGCACTTTATTTCTGACATCATCACTTCTTAACTTGACTCTTCTTGTCCCTTCTGAAACAAAACTTTCCATTGAGCTGAACTTTGATTTTCTTAACTGTTGATTTTTAATGCAGATATTAGTTTCTATGTCTGATCTTGCAATCACCATGGTCTTTGCATTTTCTTGGTTTTCATGTTGCAGTCTTTGCACATTGTCTTCAGGTAATTTAAATGTATCTGCAAATCTTCTTCATAGTCTACCATGTTTACATGGTCATCTGCAAAGAACAGTTCATTGAGATTAATGTCTTCATCCGGTTTTGTTGCTTCGCTTAGATGATAAATATAAGTGATAAATAGTACACGGGATAGTACACACCCTTATCTCATTCTAGATCTCAACTTAAACTTCTCTAAGAATCCCATATTTGTTCCAATTACACATTTACTGTGAAGATAGGGATTTATGCATAGGTTGATCAGATGTTGAACAACTCAATAGTATTGTAATATCGGATATTATCTTTACAATTTGATACTTAAAACTAGAATTTGGATTTCTTTATCTAGTTTACAGGTTTTAAAAAACTCAAGCTTGGCACTATCTTGCTTGCCCTTCACCAAAAATACAATAACATGAATATATATGAAGATCTTGACATCTTGGGAATAAAATAGAGACAGGCACACATTTTAATAGTGGAAAAGCTGTCATGTCATGCCTTGTGACTGTTTTGATGTAACAAAATAAAACAATTTTTTATGTGCTAGTTAGTTAGTTGTCATATTATCCTCACTGCACATCGAACCATTCAGTTCATAAGTGCTCAGATCTCCTCCTCAGTATTTTCCACAGCTTGCAGCGGTCACTGACACCTATTCTGCGCTGGCTGACTATTCTTCTATGGCCCCTGTATAGTGCTCTTGTCTGGCTTCACCCCTTTTGTCTTTATGCTCTTGCAGTCTGGTCAAGGTTGCAGATTCACAGTCATCACTTGTTTCATTGTGAATTTTCAGAATTTTTTCATGTTAAACCACACAAAGTCAATTCAAACCTATGTGGGCAGACATTTGCAATGGCTAACCATGAGGTTTGAAAACGATTGGTTGGTTATTTTTAGTTTGTGACACATTTTTTTCACGTACCAGGCAAAGTACCGAAAATTAGGTACAGCGGTAGATTAGGAAATTACCGAAAAATCGGTACAGCGGTCAGGTAGGGTTAATCCTCCTACCTCTATGAAGAAGCATGCCTGGGTGAAAGTTTGTACCCCAGGGAGGCTATTGCTTTAATTACTGCCATGACCTTCATAGTCAGGCACTGCTGTCTTCCTTTATAGTTCTCCCTCCAACCTTAGAAGAGTTCTCAAATATCAAGGACTGAACTTCTGCCTGCAATTACTGGGTTTTGTTGTCTGCTGCGTGGTCTCGAGGTATGGTGTCCGCCTCGAGTGCTGGAGGTCCCGGGTTCATGCCCCGATGATGCCGGGATTTTTTCTCGTGGACTTCTAGTAATAAATTTCCCCTGGTCTCTGGGTAGTGAGATCGGACGCCCATGTGTATTGTTGCGCACGTAAAAAATCCCTTGGCAGTTGGAAATCGAAAAAGAGTAGCTTAATGGCGCTGCCCGGGAAAAATTTCGAGTTAAAAATCTACCCAAAGTATTTCAGGATCCTCGGCGGTGATACGGAGTTTGTGCACTGAGCTGAGTTTCTCCAGACTCAGGTTTGAGTTAGGAGGAGAACGGAGCACTTATGGGTTGCACCCGTGTGCCGTGATGTTGATCCATCGACTAAACATGAACATATAGTTGTCTGCTTCCTCTATCAAGTCTGATGTATACGGAAAATTACGTACTGCACTCTGTTGGCAATTGTATTTATTCTTCCCCATGTTTCATGTGAACAGACCTGTTGAATAATGTTCTTGGCTTGACCCACCCTGGATTTTCCTCTTTTTAACCTGTTGCCCTTTTTTCTTATTTATCTCACTGTGCAGTGAATGCTGGGCGTCAGCACTGACTCTGAGGTAGGCACATACTCTGAAAATCCTTGTGGGTGCCGTTATTTCATTACACATATTTGTATTACTTTAAAGTAATTGAAATAAAAAAAAAAAACATTACATAATAACAGGCACAGATAAATATAGGAAAGTGAAAAATAAGCCACTGATGCATTATTCTATTATGTAACCTGATGTTCTCAATATCATACATGATTTGCAAGTTAAAAAAACAATGAGAATAAAA
Organism: Cepaea hortensis; assembly: GCA_963921405.1. Classification (NCBI taxonomy): domain Eukaryota; kingdom Metazoa; phylum Mollusca; class Gastropoda; order Stylommatophora; family Helicidae; genus Cepaea; species Cepaea hortensis. Next base: position 342,968,630 of record OY992876.1, read on the forward strand.
ATTACCTTGGTTGACAACAGGCATGTATTACTGTCTAATAGAACAATGCTTTTAACTGTATATTCATCTTCAAATTTGAAGGAAAAAGCTAACTTCAAGTGCTTCCATTCTGTACCCACTCTAGCTAAAGTTGGAGGTGGTGTTACTGAGGCCATTTCAACTTCAGGCAATACAAGTCTGAAAGAGCCAATACATACATTTAGGATAGTGAAGGATTTTAAAGTTATTATATCTTTTTAATGTGAAACAAACAACAAAAATCTGTTGATTCAACTTTGTACAACAAAACATGCATATCAGCATCATCATCATTATGTAGCAGGTCCTTTGCAGAATCTGCTGAACAGATTCCAATGCTTTGTTCATCAATGAGAAACAACTAATATCAGCTAATAACAACAATCACACTCATTCTAAACAAGAGAAATCACTGACAACATGAAACATTTATAAATAAGTTTTCCTCATTTAAATATTGGCAAAGAATGGACAGACTGATAAATAATAGACTACTGATTGTTGAGAGCCATGACAGCACAGTAACTAACATGCTTGCCTGCCAACGCAGTGGTAATGTATTTGAATCTCCCTGTCAGAGTCTACCGATCTGACTGGGTCAATAATGCAAGTAAGGTAATCAGCCATCGAGAGGATCAGGAAGGTACCAGGAATTGTTCAGGAAAGTAAAAGTGGCCACAAGCGATGTCAAATCATAAAAATCTTAGTCAAGTTAATTCATTAACATTTGTGTGAGTCTGTAACAGCCTGTCATATGTGACATGTACTGTGTGTCCTTTGTTCATCCAAGTGCCCTCGCAATTGGTTCTCTTGAGACCAGCATAAGCTTTGTCCATCTATAGCAGGGGTGGCCAACCTTTTCAGCTGGCGGGCCAAATTTCAGAAATAATATTTTCTGCCGGGCCACGCACCTAATTTTTTTAAATGAAAATTAAAGTAAACAAGCAAGCGTGCTACAGCCTCGGCCACATCATCGCTTCACACTCTGTGGGCCGCAACATGACGTCCGGCAGGCCGCATGCAGTCCGCGGGCCTCGTGTTAGCCACCCCTGATCTATAGTATCTTCACAACTGATGCCCTATCAGCTTGTTCATTACCTCAGACCCATGCATGAAATAGGCTGAAGATGTATCTAAAGTCTCAAATAAATTACTTACATTTTTTATAACTAACCATGCATACCATACTACACAGAAATAGCAATTAGGAACCCTTTGAGGCCACTAAGACAGTTCACAAATAAACAAACATGTATTGTTTGGCACTCATAGAAGTAGAAGAATGAAGTAGGCAATTAGAGGATGCACTAACCAACATAAAAACTGAAAGCTATTGTTACCGACCAGGATTTAAACCTGTCACCTCCAAAAGACACCAGCACCTCACTGAAGGAACAAGTGTACTTTGACACATGACCCCTACAAGATGTCTTCATTAGCCAGTCTAGCATCCACATGAACCCACAACTATGGAATATGGACAGAATTCATATCTAACAATTTAAAGAGCACCATAGATCTCAGAATTTTATATTAAACCAGCATAGAACAAACACACAAACACATTGGACAGTAATGCTGTGTCCAGTACATTAACGAACATTTAAAGAAGATAATGAGGGGATGGAGCGCATATGGGAATGTCCTCAGTGCAGTGATGTTTGTTCTTAGTTCAACTGAACTAAAGAAGAGAAATGATTATGGGTATTTTAAATGGGGACCTAAATGTTTTTGAGTATTCTATAAAGCCAGAATACAGCTGCCTTTCCTCCCAGAAAATTTGCTGGTGCCCATTTATGAAACTGGGATGACCCAGGGGCCATTCAGTAATGAAAAAATCCTACCTTCTGGGAGATATAAACCAATAAAAACAGACCAGTAGACACTGGACAATGTGCAAACATCGCACCAGCATACTGGTCAGAAATGTGAGCATAGATAAAGGCACAAATAAAGTAGTTGAAGAATTTGGCAAATGCATACTACAGGCAGCACGAGGAACAGTACCAAGAGGTGTCTGTAAGTCTTTCACTAATATTCACCCCTATCTGGATCCCTGACAACAGCCAAGTGTCAGATGTATGTATATTGTTCACTTTGGAGTACTTACTAAACTATTCAATGCTTTTCTTCACCTCTTGGTTCACTGGTATTTGTCAAGTTCTCTCCATGAACTCCACATTGGTGATTTTCTCATACTATTCTATTCCTTCTATTGTGGGCAAGCACCAATTAGTGAATGTTTGTAGTTTGTTTATAATCATTTTTGTTGTTCTCCATGTTTCTGACTTATACAGATTTAATGTACGAAGTCAATATTCTAAGTTTTGTACTAAGTTTTAATTCTTCTGACTTCCACAAATCTTTGAGTGTTATAAAAGCTCCTCTAGCCTTCTATATTCTTAATCTGATATCTTACCTATTCCACTCCCTTTGTCTGTATTGCTAACTAAGCAGTTCTATGATTCTGTCTCTTGAAGTGTGGTTTCCCCAAGGGAGATCAGGTTATCAATCACTTGATTTATTCTCATTATCTGTGTCTTTCCTCTGTGGATTTTTAAACCTAGTTGTTGTGACCTTCCATCAAGTGTTGTTAGTTTATCCTGAAATCTGATTTCACGTGTGAGACAGGAGGGCAATGTTGTCAGCAAAGTCCAGATCATCAAGCTGCTTTGTCAGAGGATTCCACTGCATTCCATTTCTGGTAATGTTTGTTGTTGTTGTCATAATCCAGTCTATAATCAGTAAGAATAAAAAGGCTGACACGAGGCATTCCTGCCTAACACATGTTTTTATCTTGATAGCCTGTTAATTGCCCCACACGGAGGACCCTTCCCTTCATGTCACAATATGTTGCTTTTACCAAGTTAATGATTTTCTGCAGTATTCAACATACCACCAAAATAAAAATATCAAATCACTCAAAATGCCAACAATAGCATCACAAGATTATGACCATTTTATGGACAGACCAGAACCATTCATTATTCTGCATCTCAGACAAGAACACAATCAATTATGCAACCACATGTATACATTTCAGATTGGCAAATCAGCCAATGTGGTGTGCTGCAGACAGTAGATCATATACTAGGCATATCTTCTGGTCCAGAGAAATAACAGTGGAAGATAAACTCTATGGGCCACTGAGTGAACTAAAACAGACAGTGAAGTTTATACAAGAGATAACAGTGCAGATATAGACAATAAATTTCAAGCGATTGAAAAAAGAAGAGGTAGAAGAAGACTGACAAACAAGTGTATTAGACAGTATGCCGCTGTGATTGTTTTACATTACAGCGAAAAGCAAAATCATTGCTGAGCAGATTGTAACATACATGAGAACAGCTTTAGAATGAGAATGGAGATAATTATCACTGACAGCAATTATTTTAATGTCCCTTATTATTTTTTTTCCACTCCACAGTCCAACTAACTGGTGTAGGGGTTGAATCCGCTACCTTTGCCTCAGCAAACCCAAGTTTAAGAATGTGTTTATCTTTTCATTTGTGAACGATTATGGTATGAAGTTTCCAGCCTTAGGAGCTTAAGTAGATCTACTGCCCTGACAAATAGGAGTTATTGGCAAAAGAGCACTAATGTGCTGTAACTGAATGAACATTTAAGTGGGACATTTAGAATGGTTGCAGCAACAAGTGATGTCCATAACAGACTGTCTGCTGTAAGATGGCACTTCAACAATGAAAACATTCTAGATTTCAGAATGAACAAAAGCACTGTCAGGGTGCCACACTTCAAAAGTTGATGCAGGTATATGCATAATTAACATATAGCAAGAACAATAAGCACATACCATGCATCACTAAAGAACACACAGTGCTAACATTTGTGTAGAATGACATTGCTTTCTTTAGATATTTCAGCTGTTGTTTTAAAATAACAACACTTTTAATCAGATGGGATTAAACTACATAACTATCTGATACTGCGAGTAACAACACAAATTTAAAGCAACACCTATGAAAAAATAATAACTATCTAGAACTGAATCAGTAAAGAAAACCTGAAAGTGTTGTTTATCACGTAATAAGTATCTGATCAATGCATTGTGAGCTGTTTAATTAATAACATGAGTTAAATGATAATTGATAAAAGATATTTCACAAGTATATTTACCTATATACTGAATGTATATATTATATGTCTTGAATTGACTGTGGAACATTTTAAAATCTTACTTACTATACAACAAATTTTTCAGTTCTGTGCAGGATCAATAATGTGAAACATATATATTTCTTATAGTCCATGCCATGTGGCATTGGAGATCATGTTCACCCACAGCCTTCTGTCCCATGTACTGCTAATCATTTCTGATACTGGTATTCCTCCATGCCATGATGTCAAATTGTAAAGCATCTTTTTTCTTGGTGTCTCCCTCCCTCTAATTCCTTCCAACATTTCCATTGTCATGATGTAATCCAGCCTTTGTTTTCTCAATACATTCCCAGAGTATGAGGACTGTCTTTTTCTGATGTGAGTAACCAGTTCTATTTGTGAGTTGACCTCTTTCAAGGTATCTTCATTACTCTTTCTATCCATCCAGGGTGTTATCACCATTCTTTAAAATCACATCTCTTTAACTTCCCCATAATTCCCCACTTTTCAGCTAATTGTCCATGATTTGCCTGAAATATACTTAAGAAGACTAAACATTTAACATTATAAGCAAATTATAGAAAAAAACAGTTTTATAAAATAACATACTGTCTTTCTTGAGGTCTTTCAAGCTTTTGATATGCAGCTTGTATCTGTTGAATCAAGTCTGATGCAAACTTCTGAAGATGGAAAGCCGCAACATTTTGTGTAGTTGCTGGTTGCTGTTCATCAATAGAGTTAATTAAACATTATTATGTATTTTTTATACTTTCTTCAGGATTGTAGGAAGGACCCATCAATATAAATGGAAAACTTCCTTAAGGACTAAATCTTCTCACTACACCTCCAAAATGAAGAGCCCAGCACATGTGTTCAGAAGAAAGGCATCCCACGGGGAAGCCTACTTTCACCTACACTATATTGAGAAACTATCTGAAAAAGGAAATACAAGATAACAAAATAAAAGTATTACAATTTGCAGATAACTGTTCCTTAGAGGAGCGGACAACACATTAAAATACTATCTCCTATAAAATCAAATTAACAAAATTACCAAATGGATGAACAAATCCTCTAAAAAGTACTGGAGAGTTTTGGTCATAGACCATAACTTAATGAAGGGAAAATCCAAACTGCACCTCCCCGCGGTAGAGGATGGAAAACACACCACGGTGTGGCTAACACAGCTCTGGGGACCAAGTATCCACCGGAATAAGTGGACAACTCTGCAGTTGAGCAGAGCAGAGCACTCACTTGTCTTGACAGTCGGAAATGGCTGTCAAAGGTAGAGGTAAAAGACCACCATGTGGATGTGGAAGGCAAGGGGAAACCACATTATCTTCCCAAGACTTCATGGCAAAACATATATCAGAGTTAGTGAACGATGTTAATGGCTGTCTTAGGACATCCTCATCCGGTAGAGACAGTCATGAGCCACAGGTGACACCAGACCGTCATCCAGCTACTGATGGCAAAATCATAAATAAAATAAATAAATTTAGGGTAGGAACATGGAATGTTAGGACATTAAATGAGCTAGGCTCCCCCGATGTGTCTCCACCTTGCCGTGGTGGGGGAGCTTGCGTGTCCCATCGACCCCATGTGCTTGCCGATGGGTGAAAAATTACAATCGGACAGCATATGGGATAGGGACCAGACTAAGAGAGACACAACCTGCTGCTCTGCAGGTGAGACTGAGGATAGCAGTCCAAAATTTAAATCAGGCACACGAAGGCAGAAGTTCTTGGTCCGGACAAAACACTAAAGTCTCCCTGTCGAGGGCTGTGGCTGAACGCCTCTAAGCCACAAACCCTCGGACCTGAGAGCTTGGCCGATAGCCACCTCTCGAAAAATAAAGGCGTGATACTGAGCAAGCTACATGCTCAGGTCTGATAGAAGTTCGAAGGCTCTCAGCTGGGGGATATGAGAGATTCCCGGATGAGAGGCCAGGCCGTTTCTCGTTCACCGCTACACGAAGGTAAGGTGCTGATCCGGCAGCACAAGTAGCCTACCTCGTGAGCGAGTACAAAAAGTCAAAAAGTGCCCCAGTCGAAGAAAGTGGCTGCGAAAACTGTATCTAACTCATAGAGAGTGTAGACAAAAGTGGAAGAACGTCTCAATGCCGCAAAATGGAACGCATGGCGAGCGAACCTATTGCGTGGTCCGAAGTCAAAAGCGTGGGTGTCGCTTGCAGTCTGACCGTCCCTGGTGTGTGCTTGAGCGATCAGTGGCAAACGAGTTGCCCAACACATGGAAGTGAGGAACTAAAGCAGCCATGAGCAGGACGTGGCAACTCCTCGGATGAGCCCAGTCACAGAGCAATATGTGCCGGCTCTGCAATTATGGAAGCCTCCTTGGATAGCGGGGGAATGCTCATGGTCTGCCCCTGCCTTCCCTTGAGGGCCGACCACGATGTCGTTCGTCGTTCTATCTTGACCAGCTGAGATGTTAGCGACATCACAACAGTCCAACGTGCCTCGAAACCAGAGGATGGCTAACCTCATTAAAAAATGCCCGCTGGAAGTCGGAAGTGTCGTCCTACGGGTGGCAAACTAAAAATTGACACTACGCAATTACGTCCGAGTGAAATGTCTCGTCCGAATGTCTCTCGTGCTAGGAACAGCTCTGACTACCTAGTTTCCGAATGCCGCTTTTGTTCGGAACAGCTCTGACTGGGTAGTTTTCCGAATGTCTGTTGAGCCTGGAAAAGCTCTGATGGGCGCAACGACAAGCACATGTCCGAAAACTCGCTGAGTGGATGCCGTCTGCAAACCTGTCTGGTTTGTGCGGGAATGACCCGGGGAAACGAAATGACCAATATATTGAAGTGAGGATTTAAAGCAGCCATGAGCAGGACGTGACGATCTCCCTCGGTGAGCCCAGATCCAGGGCGTTATGTGTCGGCCCTGCAACTATGGAAGCAACCTTGGATGGCGGAAAATGCTATGGACTGTCCCTGCCTTCCTTTGAGGGATGACCGTTGTCTTCGACCGTTCCACCTTGGCCAGCATGGTTGCAGATGGCGCCACAAAAGTGAGAGTCTCCCAGGAATGCTACCTGGTCAAAAATGCACGCTGAAGTCGATGTGTTGGCCTACGGGTTTCGGCCCAAGGGCGCATAACAGACACACCGCAATCACATCTGAAAAAACACTCCGGATGAACGAAAAGAAGAAGAAGAAATGAGCTAGGAAAGTTGAACAATGTTCTAAGAGAAATGGATAGCATGAAAATGAATATACTAGGCGTTAGTGAGATGAGATGGAAGGGATCGGGCAAAATTATAGCTGACAACCACACAATAATTTATTCTGGAGGGGATTCACATGAAAAAGGTGTAGGAATAATACTTGACGAAAATACAGTCAAGTCACTTAATGGATACTGGTGTATTTCAGATAGAGTTGTTTTGGGCAAAATCAAAGGCAAACTAATATATATAAATATTATACAAGTATATGCGCCAACAACAAGCAGTAGTGATGAAGAAATACAACACTTTTACGATGAAATAGAAATGACGATGGCTCAAATTGGATCACAGGAAATAAAAATAATACTTGGAGATTTTAATGCAAAAGTAGGAAAGGGGAAAATGGAGGATGTAGTGGGGAATTATGGTTTAGGTACAAGAAATGAAAGAGGGGAAAAGCTAATAGAATGGGCAAATATCAATGATATGATAATTGGAAACACGTGGTTTAAACACCATAAAAGACGACTATACACATGGAAAGGCCCAAATTGACTACATACTAATTAATAAAAGATTTAGAAATGCTCTAATTAATGTAAAAACAATGCCTGGCGCCGACTGTAATAGTGATCATGTACCACTATGTGGACAAATAAAAGTAAGAATAAAGAAAGGGAAAAAAATGGTTAGGAACATGAGACTTAATAAAGAGGTTCTGAAAGTAGATAAAGAAATTCAAGAACAATACATAGTGACTGTGAAAAATAGGTACAATGCAATAGCTAAAATACAGAGTATAAATGAACAATGTGAAATGTTAAGGGACCCCATTCATCAAACTAGCAAAGAAAGAACGGATGAATGAAGAAATCTTAATGCTGATGGACAAATGAAAACAGAGTAAAAATGACAAACAAGAATACGCTAAGATAAATAACAAAATAAAAGATAAATGTTGGAAGGCAAAATAAAGTTGGTTAAATGAGAAGTGCAAAAAAATTGAATTAAATGCCATTAAAGATACAAAAAATATGCACAGACAAATCAGTGAGCTCACAGGAAGAAAAATAAGAATAAATACAGGGTGTTTGAAATAAAAAACAGGAAAGATATTATTGGAGGAAGGTGCTATAATGAAGAGGTGGAATGAGTATATAAGAGAATTATATGATGGGGAAAGGGAAGAATTAATAGAAGAAAGTAACTTAGAAGGTCCACTTATTCTAAAAGAAGAAGTCGCTGACGCTATGAAATATATGAAGAAAGGAAAAACAACTGGACCAGATGAAATCACAATAGAAGAATTAGAAGTATTGGGAGAATTTGGAGTAGATATATTAACCAAAATGTTAAATGATATTTACAGCAGTGGATTAAAATTGGAAATAAAGAGGGTAATTATGAACACATAAAGCTAGGAGTACGACAGGGATGTGTCTTGTCACCCAGTGATATGCTGAAATCTGTTTTTATAGCTATACCAAAAAGACCAGGAGCAATTGAATGTGAAGATTTTCATACAATTAACCTCATAAACCATATCACTAAGCTTCTGCTCAGAATCATAATGAGAAGAACCAGAAAGAAAATTAAAATGGAAATTAGTGAAGAACAGTATGGATTTGTGGAGGGAAAGGGCACAAACAATGCAATATATACATTACGGACACTAATAGAAAGGTCAATAGAGAAACAGAAAGACGTATATTTATGCTTTATAGATTATACTAAGGCATTTGATAAAGTAAAACATGATGAACTGATTAAAATGTTAGAAGAAATCAACATTTATGGGAAAGATTTAAGAATAATAAAGAATATTTTCTGGAACCAAGTAGCAGCAATTAAAATTGGAAATAAAGAGGGTAATTATGAACACATAAAGCTAGGAGTACGACAGGGATGTGTCTTGTCATCAGATCTCTTCTCCCTATATAGCGAAGTAATAATGAGAGAGATCAAAGAAATGCCAGAAATACTAGTTGGAGGTTATAATATAAATAATATACGCTATGCAGATGACACAGTATTGGTGGCAGATAAATCAACATACCTACAACACTTGTTGGACATTGTAGTAACAGAGAGTGCAAGGAAAGGACTCTCCTTGAATATCATGAAAACAGTAACAATGGTGATATAAAAGAAAATGGTGACATCAAAATGTGACATAGAAATAGAAGGAAAAATTCTTAACCAAGTGGATAATTTTAGATACCTAGGGACATTTATAACATCAGATGGAAGATGCACAACAGAGATTAAGAGCAGAATAGGGCAAGCAAAGGCCGCATTTCAGAAAATGAAGAGTGCAATAGGTCACTATCACTGAGTGTAAGAAAGAGAGTGCAGAAATGCTATGTAGAACCAGTTTTGCTGTATGGCAGTGAATCTTGGAATGTAAATGAACAAATTAGGAAGAAATTAGAAGCAACAGAGATGTGGTTCATGAGACGAATGTTGCGAATTCCTTGGACTGCCAGAGTAACTAACAGCGACTGCCTGAAACAGGCTAATGAAACTAGAACACTGTATACAACAATAAGAAAGAGACAAACAGCTTTCTTTGGTCATGTGATGAGAAGAGAGTGACAACTGGAAAGATCGAGGAGAAGAGAGGCAGAGGCAGACCTAGAGAAATGATGCTGGATGGATTGAGATGGTGGCACGGAGGAATATCAGCAGCAGAGTTGATCCAGAAAACCAAAGACCGAGATCTGTGGAGAGCCATGAACGCCTACGCCAGCTGGCAGGGCACTTGATGATGATGATGATGATGGATGAACAAATGGAGATTTCACATAAACTTGGATAAAACAAGTAGAATTTTTCACCACAAAGAGGAATAGATACTACATGCATGAAACCATGAAAACACAAGGAAAGAACACAAACATCGCATGATTCCTAGGAATGATACTAGATGAACAAATGAACTGTTCCTCCTTTCTTAAATTTCAATCAGTCATGCATTATGCTGCATGCTGAACCATGTGAGCACACTATTGCAGATGCTACAGAGTCTATCGTTACTCGCCTGTCACTTCTAATCATCTCCTCCACCCGCTGTATGGATGCTTCTGTTGCAATCTCAACAGGACGACCAGATCAAATTTCATCAAACATTTTAGAGTGTCCTTGAGAAAATTTGTCTACCCAGCTATGCACCGCTTTATGGGACAAACATTTGTCAGCATAAACAAGAAGCATTTCCTTATGTATGTCCTTTGCAGGCAGTCCTTTTGCCCACACAAAAAACACACAGCAGCATGTTGCTCTTTGGTTATACACTATGTAAGTACAGTCGCCATTTTGTTTATATGCGCATGAGACACCTAGCGCCACCTGACAAATGGGAATATAAAATTTGATGTTGCTGTCACCTAATGACAGCTGTAGAAAACACCAACTACATTTATCTGCCATCCCACAGAACTGTGTGACTTACTTATTGACTTGCCCTTTTGTGTGTGTGTGTGTGTGTGTGCGTGCATGCGTGCGTGTGTGTCACAACAATCAAAAAAAGGTGAGATAGGGGTAGGAGTGGGTAGGAGTGGATAGTGGGTGGTGGGGTAGGGGTATCTCCTATCAAAGGAGACGTAAGGTGCCTTCCCTCCGCTAGCCTACGGGACACCTTTGGGCAAGGTGGAGTACCCGTTTAGCCTTCCGTTCAGGGTTACGTGAAGCCATGGGTGCAGGTGGTGGATGAGGTTGAAGAGCAGCTAACAGATAGTTGTGGGTTATGGTCTCCAGCTTCACGGCGGTAGGCAGAGGATCTCTTTTTTGAGGGAGACAACGGCTACGGTCATCGACCAGTATGGTCACTGCTAAGAAGGAAAGTAAAGGCAAACTACCTTCCTCACAGATGCCAAGAACATTATGTTTTGCGATATCATCGACATTCAGAGAAACGGCGTAAATGGGTGCTCCATAGGAGCAGCCTCGCCCGGTAGGGATAGTCATGTGCACGAGGTGACTCCAGACCGTCAGCAGGCTATTAGGTGCAAAAGATTATTATCATTAAAGGTAGGAATCTGGAATGTCAGAACAATGAATGCAGATGGAAAATTGGATAACATCAAACAAGAAATGGGAAGAGAGAATATTAATATATTAAGAATGTGTGAAACCAGATGCTGAGGGGCAGGGATCAAGACAGGAGAGGATTGTAAGATTATTTATTCTGGAGGAGAAGAACGGCAAAGAGGTGTAGCCATTATGCTGGATTGGCAAACATCAAATTCTATTAAAGGTTATTGGGATGTGTCAGACAGAGTTTTATTAGTAAAATTAAACGGAAAACCTTTTACAATAAATGTCATTCAAATATATGCTCCAACAAGTGAATGCAGTGAATAAAGTACAGATGAATTTTATAATGACATGGAGCTTGCTTTGAAGAAATGTAAAAAAATCAGAAATAAATATTATAATGGGTGATTTCAACACAAAAATGGGAAATCAAGGCGATGGATGCAGTGGGCAACCATGGTTAGGGAGAGCAAAACGAAAAAGGATACAGACTTGTAGAATGGGCAAAAGAACAAGAAATGGTTGTAGGAAATACCTGGTTTAAACAACATCCTAGAAGATTATGGACATGGAAGAGTCCAAACAGTAGGATTAAACATCAGATAGATTACATCCTGATTAGCAGAAGGTTTTAAAATGTGCTAACAGTCGTAAAAACATTTCCCAATGCAGACTGTTACAGTGATCACAGATTAATTACAGGCAGACTGAGGGTAAAGTTAAAGAAAGTCAAGTATACAACCAGAAACACTAAATATGATTTGTGCAAATTGAAAACTGACAAAGAAATACAAGATAATTTTAACATAGAAGTAAAGAACAAATTTGATATATTGTCTGATCTAGAGATCCTATTTCAAGATGTGGATGATTAATGGGAAATGTTGAAGAATTCAATCAGTTTAGCTGCAGAAAAAAACTATTCCAAAATTAAAGAAAGTGGGTCGCCAGACATGGATGACTGAAATTTTACAGCTAATGGAAACAAGAAGACAGAACAAAAATAATCCTGCCAAATATACAGAAATTCACAGAAAAGTCAGAACATTATGTAAGGAGGGAAAAAAAGTATGGCTTGAGAAAAATTGCATAGAAATTGAAACACAACACAACAGTAAAAATACCAAACTAATGCACAAAAGAATTCAGGAGCTTCCTAATCAAAGAACACATACATCAGCAGGCTCCCTAAAGACAAAAGATGGAAAAATCATAATATAAAAAGATCAGATTTTGCATGTATGGTCAGATTATGTGAAAAACCTTTATGATGATAACAGAGAAGAATAGTATGATATTCAAAATAATAATGAAGGACCATCAATTTTGAAGATGGAGGTTCAGAATGCTCTTAACCATATGAAATCTGGTAAGACCCACGCTAGACAGCATCAAAACAGACATTATTAATGCTTTAGAAGAATACGGAATAGATAAAGTTACCAGACTACTGAATACCATATATGATACTGGAGATATGCCTTATGAATTATGTAATTCTATTTTTATTGCAATCCAAAAGAAATCAGGAGCCCTGGAATGTGATCAACATCGAACAATTAGTATAATGAGTCACATCATGGAGATTTTGCAAAGAGTTAGGAAGAAAATACAACCTGAAATAGGAGAGGAACAATGTGGGTTTGTAGAAGGCAAGGGTACAGTAAATGCAGTGTACATACTGAGAACAGTAATTGAACGTTCTATAGAAGTAAACAAAGATCTACACCTCTGCTTTATTGGCTATACAAAGGCTTTCGATAAAGTGAGACATGTCGACATGATAAAGATGATTGAAGATCTACAAATTGATGGAAAAGACCTTAGACTTGTAAAAAAACATATATTGGAAACAACAAGCTGCCATAAGAATTGATAATGAAGTAGGTCAATATCAGCCTATTAAGAGAGGTGTGAGACAGGGATGTGTAATGTCTCCAGATCTTTTTTCCCTGTACAGTGAACATATTTTCAGAAATATAGAAGATATGGAAAGAATCAACATTGGGGGACGATACATCAATAACATTAGATACGCAGATGATACAGTCTTGATTGCAGACAATGAACAGGACCTGCAAAATTTAGTAGATACGGTTGTTGCACACAGTGAACAACTAGGATTAGAATTGAATTGTAAGAAGACACAGATTATGGTCGTCACTAGGAAGGAAGAAATGCCAAAATGTAATATACAAGTAAATGGGCATATTCTTAAACAAGTGAATCGGTACAACTATCTCGGAACAGTCATAACATCTGATGGGAGATGCCTTGAAGAGATTAGAACAAGAATTGCCATGGCGAAGGTAGACTTTTGCAAGATGAAAATCATACTGACCAATAAAAAGATATCAATTGAAACGTGAAAAAGAGTGTTGAAGTGCTACATAGAACCTGTACTTTTATATGGATGTGAGGCGTGGACAATGAGCAGAAAAGCTGAAAAACATCTGATGGCTGTGGAAATGTGGTTTCTGAGGAAAATGCAAAGGATACCATGGACAGATCGAAAAACCAATGAACAAGTCCTTCAAGAAACAAATGAAGATCGTAAACTGATTAGAGACATTAGATGTAGACAGTCAAAATGTTTTGGGCATGTTATGAGAAGAAATGAATTGGAGAACTTGGCGACAGCTGGCAAGATCGAAGGGAACATACCAAGGGGAAGACCAAGAATTAAATACCTGGATGGCTTGGCCACATGGCATGGTCGAGACAGAAACACGGAGCTGATCCATGACTCTGGTGATCCCATGCTTATCGGCATGGCACATAATGAGAGGTAGGAGAGACAGTGCTGCACATCAAGACAGAATACACTATAATGGATCAAAGAGTGGTAAATGTGGTGGAATTAATAGTCACCATGAAGGCACTAGAAACAGCATAAGAGAACTAACTCCAGAAGTTAAGTATACTGACGTACTCCCTATCCTCAGTACAAGCACTAGGAACTTTCACGCAAAGGAACTGGATTTAAAAGAGGACATAATAACAATGACAACAAATCTAAGGAACATGGGATGCTAAGTCACAATCAGATGGATACGTGAAGACAGACACATATCTGGAAATGATAAAGGAGACAGAGCAGCAAAAGGCAGGACAACCAGCAAAAACTAAATTATACACAAGACCAGGTATGATGGAGGGTAAGGGCATTTTTAAAAATAACATGCATGATAAATAGGACAAAAATGGAAAGAAAGTGAGAAAAAAAAAAAACAGTAGACATGCGCACCGCATCCTCGGGGAGCCCAACATGTTAATGACAAAATGAAAATATTCAGAAACAAAAAAACTATAGAGAATGAGACTTGGATACTGGAAGCACAAAGTAGAAAAGCCAATATGTATCGAGTGCATGGAAGACAACACCACTGAATACTGTAGAAAATATAATCGGGAACTGTAAACATATTGGCAAAATATTAAAACAATAGGAATGAAGGAATTCCTACATGCAGAGAGCAACAAGTTTGATTTTTAAGAGCATGCATCTTTCCCATTGCAACATACGCCTGTGAGACCTGGACACTTACTAAACTAACTGAACAGCGCATAAATGCCTTTGAATATAAAGTTTTGGACGGGTTCTAAGAATATCTTGGGTAAAGACAAGAACAAATGCATCCATACAACAAGAGCTGAATACTGAAGCAGGTTGGCTACTAAGGATGAAAAAAAACTAAGAAAATTTAAATATTTTGGTCATTTTAAACATCATGAAAGTTTGGAGAGAACAATTGTGGAGGGGTATATGCCCAGGAAGAGAACAAGAGTAAGGCAAAAGAGAAGATGGGTGCAGGATGTGGCAGATGATGTTTACAGTACCCTTGGTACTAATTCGCCTATACCGTTTCTTTTTAGGAATAGGAGGATTGAGCCTCTCTCTTTCGGTTTCCAAGTTTTCTTCTTTCCGAGCCTTGCAGATTGGCAAAAGAATGCATGCCTCCTCTTTGTGAACGTCAGCCTCCCTGCGTTCTATCAGAGTGTCCACTTGAGTGATTGGCTTTTCCTCAGCCGCACTGGTAGACACCTCCCCGTTCAATGTTTCCAATTTGCCGTTTCCTCATGTCATCTTCTTCATCTTTGTGACGCAACTTTCCTCCGTATGCTGCTTCAACTACTTTTCTAATTTTTGTTTCCCTTTCGTCCCAATCTTCCATCTTGTATCTAATATATATTTCTAGACGCTCTCCTGTTAAGCTGTCCAGTATGTCCCACCTTCTAGTGGACTCAAAGAAACAAGTACGCAGATCCATGATATCTTATCGGCTTTACTCAGGCAAGTATATATATTACTACCCTACACAGAGCTAGTCAGATATATACTAGACCTAGATAGTGACACGAGGAACAGACAATCTGAAAATGATAGTAGTGAATTGAGTGAGAAAGTTAATGCAAAGCAGTCCGTCCTACATTGAATTACATAAGCAGAGTTGAGTTGAGTTAAGAACCGAGAAAGGAGAAACCTGGTGCAGAAAAAGACTTGCATTAGCAAAGAACACTGTCTCAGCTGACCCAAGGTGAAATCTCATTCTGAGACCTGTTTTCCTGTCATACAAGTAACATTTTAAGTTACGTATTTTATCGTACATGTTGATGTAAAAATCATATTTTTATATCATTTCATACGACTATCATTTCACTTCACTACCTAATATACGTGAATGTCTTATGTCTCAAAATCACCAGTTCACTAACATCATACCATAAACCATTATGTTCTGAATTATTTATCTTGATAGATAATTAACACAGTGGTATAGTCTGTTTACTTTTGTCTGCCCCAATATAAAATTCCATATCTCAGAAACCAACTCAGTGAAAATGATGAGATTTAGCATATAACCTTATCATTATGTCCACCCAAAAAATTTTTTTTTTGTTCTCGAGATTGTACAGCAGATTTCAAAGTTTGTTTATATGCAGAATATAATTTACGGGTCAGAGATGAAGTGCACATTATTAAATGTATTACGTTTTCACACGGAAACATTAGCATTGAATAGTTAATTTCCTTGTGGGACATGGGATTGGCCTTATGACAACAGCTTCGCGTAGTGGAAAGGGGCATTACTGTAAAACAAGTTTGTTAGTGAGAAATCACTAGTTTTTCACCAAAACATCAAAGAAATGTTTTAAGTTGCCTTTGGACCTATCAAAGACATATTCCTTGGGTGGGAGTAAATATAAGAAGGCAGGAAAAATTTCTCTGAACATGCTGCAGAAAATTGCAACTGGTAGTTCCCGCTCCAAATGGATAGACAGAATTCAGAAGTCATGCCTGACATCACTCGCCTGGATGTACACACCCGGACATGCCAGAGTAACGGGTAATGAATGTGCAGACCATCTGACAAATAATGCACCAACGCAAATGGGAAGAAGCATGGACATGGCTGATATAATCAGAGCAGTGCGGACTCATTTTTGACAATATATTGACAATACACAGACTCTAGCCCGACTGCACGAACTGGGAGTAAAGCCTTGTCAAGCACATCAATGCCGCCTTTATGGGAAAGAGAGCAGATACCATAATCAACTCCTCATGGGAACAATTTGCAGTGGTGTCATTAAATATAACAACATAACTTTGTTAGTTTGGAATTTTAGTACACGTTACATTTTATATCTCCCTTTTTAACCTCCATGAGGTAGGAGATATATATTCTGAAACCCCCAAGGTTCATTTTGCCACAGAATGAAACAGCATCGTAGTTAGTCATGTCATCAAGTTCATTCACTTGTTTTAGCAAACTAATTTCTGTTTTCCTTCAGCAAATGACATTGTGCTTCCTTCCCATCAACTATTGTTCCATGATTAAGTTGTTGAGTTGAGCTGAGTTAAGAACCGACATCACTGAACTCAGGACATTCCCATATGTGCTCTGTCCCCTCATTCAACAGCCAGCCTGAGTCATACTACTAATTGTTCCCATCGCTATCTGATTTAAAGTTCTCCTGGTCTTCCCTCTCAGTTTTGAGATTCTTCCAGAACCTCTACCGATCCCCAGCAACCTCATTATTTCCACATCCGTGTTCTCAATCTGTTCCCCCACCTTCTCCACCTGGTCCCACAAACACATGACAACCTCCCCTTTGTTCATAGGTAATCTACCACCAAGAGGTGCATTCCCTGCCAGCCTATCAGCCTATTCATTCTCCCGCATCCCCCGCATGGCCAGGGCAAATTTTTCATACAATTCTCACAATCTTTGACTTCTGAAGCGGTGATAGCCATTCCACATGAGCATGATGTTCCATGATTATCAAAGTGTAAACTTGTGATAGGGAAGAACCCTGTGGCAGACACAGTATAATGTCACCAGGTCTCAGCAGTGTCCACACACAGCTCCCAGACAATCCCTGAATCGCTAGTTTTGCAGCCTCATGTCTATGATCTGTCTGCTCTAGGCAACATGTAATGAGGGGTTTTATTCCTTGACCTCAGCTTATTTATGTCATGTCTTAACCAAGTTTTGGAAATCGTGGATACCAGTGCACTCTGTGAAATAGCAAAAATGTTGAATGACAATCTTGATATCATCAAGTACTATGGCATTATCTAAGTGCATAAATAAATCTGTCTGCAATTGTCATTCTTACCAACAATGTATTAATAGTCCAGCCTGCCACATGCCATAGGTGTCAAGATATGCAGGATAATGGCCCTGTCAATTAATGTTCCTTAAATGTGTATAGAATTGTTTATGAATTTTTCTAGAGCCAATAAAACAGGCAATGAGTTAGTGAAGATAATGAGGTCTGAGGCCTATAAAGGAAAGACCTCAAAAGCAGTATAAAGGCCTAATAATCCTCAACTGGAATGTCATAAAACAATATAGCGCAGGAAAGCAGCTTATTCAAATAATGGAGGTAATGCAAATGAATCCATCCATTCATCAATTGAAATACAGGCTGTAAACATTGTTGCAGAAGCGATGACTCAAGAATCTACTGCCAGTAGGCTGCTGCAATGTATGTTCTGCAAGCTCTCAAATATGAAAAACTGCCAGAACTAAAAACAACCCTAAGGGAAACAATATCAACAAAAGGGTAATACTAAAGTGGATACCATCTCATTGCGGTATAGCCAAAATTGAAAGAGCAGATATATTAGCTAAAGAAGACACATATCAGGACCAAAGAGAACAATCAACTAGCTCTCATGAAATGAAGATGCTTATAACATCTATTATAAAACTAAACCAATAATGAAACAAATATTACTATCTTTAATGAGTAAAACAGGGAACAATATTTTGGGATAAAGGCATGCCTATGACAATGAACAAGGAGTGAACTTGAATGGGGAGATTTATAACACAGATAGATTATAATGATGGAGACATCAGGGATGCATTTAGAGAGCATCTAGTAAGTTTCATAAAAGACAACAGTTATGGGGATGTCATACAGGTAGACGATATACAATACATATTCTTTTAAAAGCTGGTGACTGTATAGTCCAATGCAAGAGTGACAATCTATGTCACAATTTCTGCGTCTGTAAGGTCCCGCAGCAAGTGACTGCATTTTATGCCTGCGTTTCTTATCCTCAGTTTGTTGGATCAGATTGTGCTCAAAGAGCACCAGTCCGTTTCATACATCTCTTCTCCAGAAACAGGTACACTCATATGAAAGATATGAGATTTGCTCAATCTGAGCATTAGGATAACATCGACTCAAGAGTGGGTGCATAGCTATTTAATCCAACTCCCCAAGCCAGACAAAGACCATTCAAGACTCAATGGCTGGATGATTATCACTATGCAGAATACATTTGGTAAAGCACTGGAGAAGATAGTTGCTGTTATGCAAAAGGAATACTTGGAAAGGAAAGAGCTACTCCTAAGAAAGCAGAAGTTCCAGCCAAACAAAGATACCTGGTCAAACACTGCAACATTTGCTTTTGATGTTTATGAGGGGTTCCAGATCAGACAGAAAACAATGACAGCAATACTGGATCATGAGCATGCATATAAGATATGAGCTCTTTATGCACACTCTTATGGAGAAGGATATTAGTCCCTGGGCGGTGAATTGGATAGCACCTACCATATAATCTCGTAGGGTTGGCACAGATGGCTCTGTGCTAAGAGGCAAAAGGAGTGCCTGGGGGTGCATAGCAAAGGTTAATGCGCAATGTTTAGTGCAGGAGAGTGTGGTATGTGATATCATATCTGGTCTGAGAATAGAGGTGAAGTCACTGCAGTGTTTTGTTGGCTGGAGGATAAACAGCAAACACATGCAGTGATTGTAACAGACTCACAGAACATGCTGAGAAGGGTGAAGACAGACATGCTTTATGCAGAGTGGCATGCATCAATTAAAAAATAGAGATTATCCATTGGATCTTTTCCCAAAGACTTGATGGTGTGTTGAGAAATGAGCAGGCAGATAGACTAGCTGGGTGTAGTATTGGTGAACGATAAGGAAGATGTGGCCAGAGCCCTTTGGGATCATGTTTATAATATGGAAGACCAGATAAATCATCATGGCCTGGAGAGCATGGCATGGCAGGAAGTGACCAAAGTCTGGCAGACAGTACTCTAAGGGAGGGCTAGAAGGACATATAAGCAGACTGTAGCTGGCACCAGTAGTATTGGGACTCATAACTGGCTGTTGAAGATAAGGATGGAGCACGTATGGGAATGACCTGAGTGCTGAAATATGTGGCGAAACGCCAATGGCTCATGTCCTCATGCCTTCTTTTATTTTGGGTAAACAGGGGGAAACAGCTTTCGGAACTCTCAGTTCTCTTGTTCGCTCAATCACCATGAAAGATAGTTCTTTGGGTTACTTTCATAACATGATCTTTTCATAGAGCGATTAGATATAGGTCTTTTCTTTCGGGTAGACCCGATGGAGCGCCTTGCGCCAAATGCGCACTGGTGCGGCTTCTGGAGGATTCATGTCCGTTTCTACTGATGGTTACCCACTGCCTAATGTCAAGATGTCAAGTTAAAGTTTGGGACATTTTAAAGGCAGAATACTGATGGGCTATGAAAGGTAATCTTAGGTGGTAATTAGTTTTGCACTTATAAATCCAGATTGTCTTAACGACTGAGATGATATGGCGAAACGACAGTCTTGCCATATTGGGAGGGGGTGACCGTTGGCCAATCTGGTTAGGCGTCTTGGTCTTGGCATGGCAAGGGAACAAATCTGAACAATGAATATTTCCCAAATGATATCGCTTGTTCTTGGCAGCCGATGGACGAGTGCTATCGTTCTTCCTACGGCTTACCTCTACTTAGTAGCATCTCTCATTTGAATATAAGCACATTAGATAGCTACGGTGTGCCGGAAGGAGGGAAGGGCTCCTTGGGGATGGGGTCCACCAATCTATGATCTACCTTCTTGAGCCGGAAGAGGCTATCCACGGTGCTATCTCTTTCGTCTTTTAGTCGATAGGATGATGTGGGGAATATAAATAAACTTCTTTATCTCATTGAGAGAACATGCATTCCTCTGAATCTACGTGTTAGGTGAGGCACTGCCGGTACATTGCGGCGACAGCTCAGACAAGAGCAGCGGCCGGAAGGGGTAGTATCTTCTTTCCTATTCTTGCTGGGAATGGGGAACTACAATGCATGCCATACAACCCCACTACTATAATATTAGTTAAGGGGGAGAAACACACAGGTTACTGGGCACACCACACCACAAGATCTTTGTCGTGAGAAAGGCATGGTTTGCAAGGGAGAGAGAAGCTGGGAAACGAATGTGCCCAATAATAATAAAGGCAGGGTATGAGTGTGGAGAGTGAGTCTTGTATGTCACAGGGTGCGTAGGGTAGCCGACAGGACGTCTACAAGTTGGAGGTCTAGGCAAGCCAGGACGTAGCCAATCCAGGGGCTACCTGACATGACAGACGCATTCAAGCAAGCCACTTATATACTGGTCTTGGTAAGCCGAAATGCATAACTAATGTAATGACTGAGGCCCAATTGGACCTCAGGATTGTGGTGCATGAGTCAGCTTGATACCTCACTAGAATTTTATTATCTACAGGGTCCTTCTTTTGAAGTCTTCTCATCGACTTAAGGTCGAGTGTTTACCGTAAAGTGTGGTGAAAGACTCGACAGGGCTTCTATGCCAAAAGTTATAAGTACCTGATGAAGCCAGGGCAAGTCAGTGGACATATCAGGTATATTGTTTCTATTGTCAATGGAGAAGCATTACAAAAATTAAATGAGTGCAGCAACCACAACGCAAGTCTTCTCATCGACTTAAGCTCGAGTGTTTGCTGAGGATGCTGTTTGGACCTACGCCAATTCCCATCCTTGTCCAAGACAGCGAAAGACTCTGACTCATTCCCTATACACAATCTGGTCTCAGGACTTTGATTCCCATCCTAAATTGTGCCAAGTGATCCCATGGCATTTTCCCAGACCAGATGAGTGAATATATCGTGTTGGCCTAGGAAACTTGGACGCTGTTGTTCGAACAACCGACGCTGGATAGAGAGACTGGAAACTTTGCCCGGTGAGGCAGTTGTGAAATAACAGGACAATTTAGAGCTTTGTGATCTATGAACTTCAGAGTTTTCTGGCTTCCTATCTGGACTAGAGTTATCTCATCAGTTTTTTGTTTTTCTAGATGTTTATAGGTTTACCTGTCTTGGTGTTCTTCTGTGTTGTCTTTATTACGGTATTAAATTCTAATTATAGTGACTGAGACGATCGTCATGTTACGTTTGTGTCAGCCAGAAATACACTGCAGGAAATAACCTGAGGTCGAAAGAGAGATTGACAGTAAGTCTGGGGAACGGATGAGGGTTGGCAGCAAAGACCTATCCCCAGCCAGGGCAAAAGAATAAGTTTGAAATATTGTGACGGGACATTATGGGACCCTCCCCATAGCTTGTTACAAAATGTAGGTTCTCAACTCAACTCAAAGATTTACTTGTCTGATTTTTACAAGTTCACTATATATATAGACGCCGGTTCTACGGAGTTCATGCACTAAGCTGAGTTTCTCTGGACTCAGGCTTTAGTTAGGAGTAGAACGGAGCATTTATGGGTTACACCCGTGTGCCGTGATGTTGATCCGTCGACTAAACTAAACTAAACACTATAAATATAGCATATACTAATGCAGTAGTTCTCAACCAGCGGGGAATTCCCCCCAAGGAGGGAATTTTAGGGTTTCCTGGTGGGGAATTAAGACCACAGATTGGCTGACTCAAATTGGCTTCAGGAGCACAAAAATTGCAGTGTGCATCGGTCCGCTCTGCTGAGAGGCCCGCTGGGATTTCTCTTCGCTAGCTTGTGTGTTTTTGTTATTAGTATTTTGTTGGTTTCGCACTTACTTGTGTGGTTACCTAATGCAAAATGCGCATGCGTGCACCTCTTTAGTCCGCATTAGTGCACATCTTTTCCCTTCCCTTGGATCCTTTTTTATTAGTGCCCTTCCTCCACGCTCTGCAGTGATTGTCCCCCTTTCTTGAATTATGTGAGAGCGTTCTTATGTGTGATTGTTGCGTACAGTTTAAACTTTAAACACACAATAAAGAAGTCTTGTCATAGAAGGACACATGTTCTCTCTCTGCAGTCTTCTGCAAGTACTGGTAAGACATTGGCTGCTGTGCTTCTCTAGTTTCTGTGGTGTTAACATGAACCATTATCTCCCATATTTGTGCATTTAAAAAAATATTTCTTTGCCATTAAAAACTACACTATAAAGTTAATCTATGCATGTAAAGGTCATGTGCAAATATGGATGAAAATAAGGATTTTCAGTATTATAGGCTTGTTATTTTGAATGCACCTTTTCAGGCTGACAATTTTGGAAAGGGGGTAATGACATTCTGACATATGGTGAAAGAGTACATGGGCCAAAATAGGTTGAGAATCACTGTACTAATGGTATCAGTTGCAGTTAAAGCATAAATATATGTAGATGTACTATTATTGGCCTTAAATCCCGCTTGAAGGTTTTTTTAGTGTGTGAAGTTGCACACCAGCATACTGTCATTTACTGCCAATATAGTACTTGCGATGTATGGCGCTGGGGCTGGGGGGGGGGGGGGTGTTTGTTTGAGGCCGAGGAATTAAGGCCGGCTGGCTAGTGCAGTCGCCGCAAACTGTGCAGGTTAGGATTTTCTTTTTGCCCCCGACATAAAAAAATCCCACACATACATAAGATTAAATTAGCAAATGTATAAATTGCAAGACTACTTGCATTGTAATACTCACTGTGAAATTAGTAAAAGCTTTTTCAATTGTCAGTAAGAAGTGTTCAAATTTTTTAAACAAGTTTAGTTTGTCATTGTAATCCATTAAAATACTGTGACCTGAAAAATAAAAAAATTAAAAAGAAATTGTATTACTACAGTCCGATTTTCTTGTCTTATAATTGCATATTTAATAGTGACCAAATATATATATATATATATATATATATATATATATATATATATATATAAAAGATTTTATTGCATTCACATCTGCGGAAGTCTGATCGACAACACACACACTGCAAGATACCATATACAAGGAGGCGAATGGTTCAAACTACTTGAGGCAAAAGACGCCCAATGTTTAAGACTACAAGAAAGAAGGGAAGTGAAGAAGCTGCTATTGGCATCGCGGGTGTCAAGATGATGAAGGGAAAGAGCCCGCCTATCCGTTTCAGCATACCACCACCACTACACAGCCGCAGCTGAAAGAAGCAGCAGCACTAGAAACCACAAGTGATGCGATTACTACTTTAACCTACAGAAAACACATGACGGCATAGTGGCTACAGTCAACTTTACTTAAACATCACTTATACTACAAGATATCAACAAAGTTAAAAGAGAGCTGAAACTGCCACACGACATTGTCATTGAAGCTACCATCCACAAATCTCAAAGAAGAAGAGTAGTCAAATGTACCAAAACTGATCTTTCAAATGACCAGATAATGGAGCAGATACAGTAGGAAAATCTACACATCAAGATCCATAAGGTGGAGCAACTGCTGACATACAACAAAAGTCTAACAGCAGTTGCAGTAGTAACAGCTAGACAAACGACCACAGCAACCAGAATGCTACATTCCAAAAATATTACAATGTTGAAGTTGCCAAAATGAGTGGCACAGTAGAACAAACTGTCCCACAAAGTAGAAATATGTCGTTAATGTGCTGAACAACATCTATTTTGTGAGTACCCTCTGGCCAAACAAGACAGTAATTTCCAGAAGACAAACACAAACAGAAAATGTGCCAACTGTTTTGCTTCACACAGAGCAAGATACCTGCGCTGTCCATATCTCCAGCAATGTAGAAGGGAAAAAAAAGTTAGTTGCATATCATTTACAGGACATCGCAGTCAACCCCAGAAATTTTGGATTGTTTGTGATTTCCTGACTAGCTTTCACATTCAGCAGTTTGCCATTGCTTTCTAAATGACCGGCACACATACCATTGTATAATAACCAATGCGAGGCGGTCTGCTGCCAAATCACCTGCAGCTATGTTTCGAATGCGGGATTAAGAATTGTGTTCGTAACCCCTTCGCCAAGAGCAGGTAGTTTCAATGTCGAAACACCATAAACATTGTTATCACAGCACTACACCTTAAGGCATACTGGGGATATGGTTCTAGCCCCATATCTTTACTGACAAATGAGCATTCGAGGGGTGATGTGGCTATTATCACTTCAGCTGCTTTACTTTCCAAGACAATTTCCGGTACCCTTTTAGGCTGGGTCATAGTAAAACACTGATAAATCATTAGCTTGATTGCAACTGTGAAAAGGTAATGTTTGCCCTCATTGTACCACTAACAATGAAGATTTACTTAACTATGTACCTAAAAATACAATATTTAATCTAAACATATTCAGCTAACTGCTCTATTGTCTCTTGTCTTTCACAACAGGTAATCAAGAAACAAACTTTTGCAGGATACCATAAACAGGGAGCTATATGATGCCCTAAATATTGGTGGTCATGACATACCAGAGATTCGGTATGCTGATGATACAGTATTGCTATTCACAACACAGATTGGTATAGAAAACCTAATAGCCTCGACCCAATTGAATAGTGAAAATCACAACTTATATCTTGACATAGCAAAAACAAAAGGTAATGCATACAGATAAAACCACTATGGAGAAAGAAATATATGTTAATGAGGAAAAATTGGAGGTGGTGGACATGAATATCTTGGGTCATTGATTACCAACAATGGTCACACTTCTTCTTCAGCGTTCCGAGCCATTGAGGTTCTTTGCTGCAAATACAATCCGTCTCCATTCGTCTCTCTGGTGGACCTTCTCTTGCCAGTCGTTGATTCCAAGTGCTTGTAGGTCTGTACATGTATTATCTCTCCACCGTCTTCTTGGTCTACCTCGGGGTCTACGGCCATTTATTTCCTGAGTGTAAGCGAGTTTTGTTTCCCTATTATCTTCCATTCTTTCTATATGCCCCAGCCATTGTAGTCTATTAGCCTTCATGATACCAGTGATTAGCGGGGACTTAAACAGATCATAAATGTCTTTGTTACTTCTTCTTTTCCACTCTCCACTTTGTGTATCCCTAATGGGTCCAAAGATGCGTCTTAAAATTTTGTTCTCAAAGGTTTGTAACAAGGCTTCGTCTCCTTTCGTTGTACTCCAGGTTTCAGAGCCATACAGCACAACTGGTCTGATCAGTGTTTTGTATATTGTGATTTTGGTGTTACGAGATAGCGCCTTTGATTTTAGTAGATGTTGTAGTGCATAGTATATCTTATTTCCAGAGTTGATTCTAGTTTGTATTTCTTCCCTTATGATGTTGGAGCAGTTGAAGATCGTACCCAGGTATTTGTATGTTTCCGTTCTTTTAATGGTCATATTATCTATTTGTATGTGGCCAGAGTTTCTAGCCATTCCGTCTCTTGAAATTACCATATATTCTGTCTTATCTTGGTTGATAACCAGCCCCATCTGTTGGGCTTTTTCCTTTAAGTGAGTCAATATTTCCAATGTCTTTTGTTCACTTTGCCCTATAATATCTATATCATCTGCATAACCAAGCAGCTTGGATGTTCCTCCAATATCACATTCCTCCTTTACCTTCCTTACAACTTTCTCTAGAGCCAGATTGAAGAGTAGCGGCGATAATGCATCACCCTGTTTCAAGCCAGATGTTATTTGGAAGGGGTCTGATTTCCTGCCTTTATATGTTACTATATTATAAGTATCTTCCATGCATAGTCTGGTCATGTTGATTAACTTCCTTGGTATTCCAAATTCCTGCATAGCATTCCATAGACTATTCCTATGGACACTATCATAAGCCTTTTTAAAATCCACAAAAATGTTATGGAGATCTCTTTTATATTCCCAATGTTTCTCGGCTATTTGTCGTAAGATAAATATCTGATCTATTGTTGATCTGTTTTGTCTAAAACCCGCCTGGTAGTCACCTAATATGTCTTCTGAATATGGTTTTAGTCTATTTAGTAATACTGCGGATAGTATCTTATAGCTTGTGGACAGTAGTGATATTCCTCTATAATTTCCACATTGGAACTTGTCTCCTTTCTTAAAGATAGGTATCAATAATGACTCTTTCCAGTCATGGGGTAATTCTTCTGTCCTCCAGATTTTTATTATTAGTTCGTATAGCTTTAGATGTAATGCATGGCCACCTGCCTTTATAAATTCAGCAGCAATTCCATCAGTCCCAGTTGCCTTATTGTTTTTAAGTCGTGTGATTACATATAGGATTTCTTCAAATGTAGGTTCTTCAATTTGTGGTTCGCATGTTAGAACCTCTTCCTGTGAGAAAATGTTACTTGGAGCTTCACAATTTAGTAATTCAATAAAATATTCTTTCCATGTGTTGCACATTTCCTCATTGGTATTTATCATATTCCCATTTTTGTCTTTTAAACCATATGTGTTTTGTTGGTGCCCTCGTTTCATTGACTTCAGTTCTTTAAAAAATTTTCTGGATTCATTTTTCTGGTGATTAGTTTCCATATCTTTGATTATATTACTCATATATTCTCGCTTCTGCTGTCTGACTATTTTTGTAGCCTCTTTACATTCATTTCTATAATGCTCTTCCTTTTGGATGTTATTGATGTCATTTAACCATACATGTCTGGCATTCTTCTTCCTAATGACTGCTTCTTCACATTTTTGATTGAACCATCTGTTCTTTCTATGCGTGGTTAACACACCGAGACATTCTTCTGCGGTAGACTGAATTGTATTCTTGATGTTCAACCAAGTTTGGTCAATGCTTTCCTCCAAAGGGTTTTGCAGAGTTTCAAGTTTACATTTTATTTCATCTGTAAATTTCTCTTTGACTGTAATGTCTTGCAGTTTTTCTCTGTTATATGTTGGGTGTAATCTTTGTAATTTAGTATAGAAAGCTCTCTTAAGTTTTATTTTAAATTTTGCTCCAACGAGGAAGTGGTCACTGTGGCACTCAGCTCCTCTATAACTTCTGACTTGCTGTATGTTTGATGCATTTCTGTTGTTAATTAAAATGTGATCTATTTGATTATAGGTTCTCTTGTCACATGATTTCCAAGTTTGTTTGTGTATATCCTTTCTTTGTAGTCTGGTACTGCTAACCTGCAGTCCTTTGGCTTCTGCCAGGTTGATGACTCTCCATCCATTATCATTTGAAGTTGTATGTAGGCTTTCCATACCGGCCACTTTTTTATTAGTTTGCTCTCTCCCTATTTTTGCATTGAAGTCTCCCAGCACAATCAGGATGTCCTGTTTGGGGGTTTCTTCTATGACATCTTCCAGATCATTATAAAAGTCTTCTTTAATATCATCTTCTTTCTCTTCAGTAGGTGCATGTACATTAATCATTGTTATATTTTTCCATTTACCTTTTATTCGTAATTTACTAATCCTGTCATTAAAAGCTTTAAAGTTTAAAACGTTCCCCCATAACTCTTTTTTGATGACAAATCCTGTTCCTAACTCATGTTTATTTTGGGTGTTTCCTCCATATATTATAATCATTCCATTTTGCTCTAAAGTACCCTCTCCTGGCCACCTTATTTCTTGAATTGCTGTTATATCCATTTGATATTCAATCAGCTCCCGGGTTAGTTCTTCGGCCGCTCCAGCTCGATATAGTGTCCGTACATTCCATGTTCCAAATCTCAAAAGTCCTTTAACGTTCCAAGGTCGTTGTCCAGATAAGTCAGTCCGATATCGAGGCTCATGTATTTGTTTCGTAACAAAGAAAGGTTTTTACAAAGGTGGGGATGTTAACCCCACGCTTCAACCCCCAACCTGGAGGACCAGGGTGTTTCTCTTTGTCTGTTCTCTACCCTTTGACCTGTCCGGCTTGGGAGGCCCTGCTGGTAGCTACGCTACCGCCGGCATAGCTCTCAGGGTCATTGAGAAACTCAAGCTCCCCCACCACGACAAGGTGGAAACACCATCGGGGGAGAACAATGGTCACACAATGAAAGAAATTAAATGACGACTATCAATTGCTCTTCAAAGACTAAAACAACTGAATAAATTATAGAATGGAACAGACAGAACTACAAAAATTTGATTTTTAAGAGCATGCATCTTTCCCATTGCAACATATGCCTGTGAGACCTGAACACTTACTAAACAAGCTGAACAGCACATAAATGCCTTTGAATATAAATGTTATAGACGAGTTCTAAGAATATCTTGGATAAAGAAAAGAACAAATGCATCCATACATCAAGAGCTGAATATTGAAGAACGTTGCCTATTAAAGACGATAAAACACAGAAAATTGAAATATTTTGGTCACTTGAAACGTCACGAAAGTTTGGAGAAAACAATAAAGGAGGGGTATATGCCTGGGAAGAGAGGACGAGGAAGGCCAAAGAGAAGATGTGTGTAGGATGTGGTGGATGATCTCCAGATGGGTGTATCGGACGCGGGACATCTTGCTTATGATCGAGAGGTTTTCTGGAAGGTTGTTATAGGAGTGAGGTTCTGCAAAGGACATGCTACTGAATGAATGGAATGACCCGTCGAAAGCCTTTTTCTGGTCTAGAAATGTAATATTCTGCTGGCTTTTGTATTCAGTCCCCCCCCCCCCCCCCCACATATTTGTCTTTTTTTCTTTTCTTTTTTTCCCCACTCGTCCATACATGTGCTACTACTTCTAGTACACTGGACTGATTTTTGCGTGTGAATTAGCTTTCCCTATTACCAGTGTCCTTTGGCTTGAGTGATACATGGCTATGTTTTCTAGTAATTATTCTTATATCCCATATTCTTCAAGGATGGTCCATAATTTATGTCTATATACTCTATCTAAAGCTTTTCCCTGGTCTACAAACACAATATTCTGCTGATCACTGTATTCTATGGTTTTTTTTTCACATATTTGCCTTAGTGTAAATAGTGCATCAGTGCAATTTTTACCTTTCCTGAAACCAAACTGCTTCACTGAACTGTTGTCTGACTATGGATCCGGCGCTTTGTTCCAATAGTTTTGGGTACATTTTCCAATGCGTGACTCAAGGGTGATATACCTCTGTATGTTTCACACTCTCTCATATTGCCTTTCTTTTTCCTTATTGGTACTATCTGTTGCCTATTTTCTGGGACTTTTCTTTCTTCTCATGCTATATTAAACAAATCTTGTTAGTGATTTAATGCCTATTTTCCCACAAGCCTGAATAGCCTCTGGTTATTCCATCTGGTTCTGGCGATTTGTTTTTAGGACTGTTCTGTGCAACTGATTTTACTTCTGCTGGTATGAAGTCTGATGTGTAATTTATCCAAATTGTAATTTGTAGTCATGGGCTATGAAGTGATGCTGTATTACATTATAAGTTTGATTTTTAAGATAAAATAAACATCAATATTTGTATAAGCTTCCCAACCAGCCAACTTCCTATTGATTTGTTGTTTTTTTAGCCTTTGGTGCATTTTGGGTATTTTTGTACCCCATTTTAAGCAGTGATCTACCGTAATATCAAAGAATGGAGTTTTCTCTTCTATGATTCCCTACCCTTATAGCTGTAACTTGACCCTTTTTTTAAATAGAGAAAATATAGTGTGGGAGACAGCCTGGTGTTCATGAGTTTAAATCCAATTAAGGTGCATTTTTAAAATTCACACCTGGGCCCTCAGGTCAACAAAGCCTAAAATGGTTACCTGGAAATTTCCTAGAAAGTAAAGGCGGCTGGCATGATACTGACCATACCAAAGATAGTGCCAAGTGGTATATCAAATTATGGGGATCGCACCATTTGCCTAATATGCCTCAAGGCATGATACTGACCATACCAAAGATAGTGCCAAGTGGTATATCAAATTATGGGGATCGCACCATTTGCCCAATATGCCTCAAGGTTTCATAGGGTCTTTTACTTTTTTACTTTTGAATATAGCATTTGGTGGATTTTGAGCAGCCTGGTTATTAATTTTCAAGAGCCTGTAAGAAACTTTGCATAGTATACGAGCAGTATACATTTTGCTGAAATCCACATAGAGTCATTTGCATTTATAGAATTATAGACATCTTCATAGGGTTTCTCTGTAACATTGTCTGTATTTTTAAGAAGCTGTGCAAGAGAAGAGGATTCCACCTTGTAGGACACCTAGTTCAGTATCTTTTTTAATACTTGTACATTTACATGCAGTTAATTACCTTGCAGTTCTGCATCTCTGATAGCACCGTTGAAAGCATGTTCTGTCTCTTCAAGAAGCTGATGGATGGAATAATTAACATAAATTATTAAAAAACTCAAAACAATGTATTCCCTTACTGGATTTAAACACAGAAGCCACAAAAAATATGTTGCATGATTTCTTGCCTGGCATATTTCGCTGCATACTGTAGATTTATATATTACATGAATGAAGTGAATAAATGAATAATACTTAAGCTGAAACAAATGATCAAACATATCATCATTATCTTTATGTGCCATGCTGATAAGAGTGGGTGGTCATGGTTCAGCATATCACATGCTCACCTGAGCCTTGGATCTGGTCTGTGTTCTTGTCCTGATTGTGCCATGTGGCCAAGCCATCCAGGCTCTTTGCCTTCCACTTGCTCTTTTTCCATCAATTTTTCTTGGTGCCACTAAGTTTTCAAGTTTATTTCTTAATCCCCAAAACATCTTAATTGTTTTCATCTAATTTCTCTAATCAATTTATGATTTTCATTTGATTCTTGTAGGACTTTCTCATTAGCTTTTCTATCTATCTATGACATTCTTTGCCTTTTTCTAAGACACCACATTTCCACTGTCATTAGATGTTTCTCAACTTGTCTGCTTATTGTCTATTTTTCACATGCTTATAACATTAGTGGTTCTATACAGCATTTCCACACTCCTTTTTCATTGCAACTGACAGCATTTTATTGGTATATTTTCGATCTTTCAAAAGATTACCTTTGCCATAACGATTCTTGTTCTAATCTCTACAAGGCATCTTCCATCAGAAGTTATGACTGCACTTAGATAGTTGTAATGATTCACCTGTTTAAGGGGGGGGGGGGGTCTCTTGCATAGTGGTTAAGAGCTATGCCCAGTATATAGTGCCTCCAGAAGGAATGATTGAGAAGGCAGAGAGACATGAATAGTTTGGAATGAGAGACATGATTCACCAGAAAAGAGTGAAACATGAGTGACTGTGTTGTTGAGCAAATGTGGGAGAACAAGGATAATCAATCTATTCTGATATGTCAACGAGGAAGAGTGATGACCAATGAGTCTTCTTCTTCTTCTGCGTTCATCCGGATTTTTTTCCCGGATGTGACTGCGTTGTGCCTGTTTACAGCACAGCTGCGTTCTTGCGCCGTTAGGCCGGCACATCCGACTTCTGCGGGCATTTGTTCACCGGGTTAACCTTCCCGGGGACCAATGAGTCTCAGACCAGTGATATGGCAATCATCAACTAGCCTGTGTGAATAGAGTTAATAGTGCAAAAGAGAATTGCATACCACTGTGCATGAAGCAGAGCTACTTGCATCAAGTCTCTCCCCTGCCTATATGCAAGGACATCATCTGCAAATATCAGTGTCCTCCATGTTCCATGATTCACTGGCATACAGCAGAACAGGTTCTACTTAACCTTTCAGTACTCCCATTCTGACACTCAATGATAGTGACTTATTTTATAAGACATTTTCCATTTTCTGAAATGCAGCTTGGCCTGTTCTGCTCTTAATCTCTATCATGTATCTTCCACCTGATCTTATGAATGTCCCTAGATATTTAAATTTACAAATCTGGTTAAACATTTTCCCTTATATATGATATAACCATTGTTTCTGTTCTCGTGATATTCAAGCTTTCCTCTATTACGACAATGTAATGTCCAACAGCAGATGTAGATGTTTTGCATTTTCTGCTATCTATGCTGTGTCAACTACATATCATAGATTGTTTGTTTATAGTCTCCAGTTGTATTCCTGGCCTCTCTTTTATCTCACTCATTATTACTTCGCTATAGTGAGAGAAGAGATACAGTGACACAACACATACTTGTCTTACTACATGCTTTATCTGTTCATTGTCCTCATTATTTCTTACTTTCATTGCTGTATGTGACATTTTCAATTTCTTCATTACTGATTGTGATCTTTGGTTGGCATGTAGTTTTGTCCATGGAAATAAATTCTGTCTTCAACTCAGAAGAAAGATTTGGATTTTTACTGTGCTCTTAACAGACATATTCAACTTCTCTAATACTATAGCACTATTTGAGAGGAGGGCTATATGATCTGCATATTTAAGTTCTGGTATTGGATTTTCATCAATTATGAATGGACCAAAATTGTCTTTGGTTTTATCCTTCTTTACATTTCTTATTTTATACTGAAGCACATTAAAAACGTACCACCTGTATAATCAGGAACAGAGTGTGAAATGTAAATACAAGTGTTTACAAGTTTACATATATGGAATCTTTATTCATTTTACTATGAATCAATGCTGGTCATTAATTTGTACATTTGATTGTTATGAAATTCATTGCATTCTGTGCTGGCAAGGTAGAAAACCAAAAATGAAACCAAAAACCAAAAATGAAAAGATAAAAAAATTCATTCACACTATCCTCAGTATCTGGTATGTCCACCATGTTCTTGCAAACAAGCTTGGCAGTGACTCCACATGGGATGCACAAGAAAATTCTGGGGAATCAAGTCCCATTCACTTGTAAGAGCAGCTTTGAACTGTTGCAGATTAGCTGCAGAACCTTGCCTTTAGGCTCTGCGCCAAGCTCGTCCCACAGATGTTCTACAGGGGACATGTCTGGTTCACCATTTTATATAATACCAGTCTCTGATCAGGTCTGTCTTGTTCTGATTATGCCATGTGATCAAGCCATCCAAGTATTTATCTCTCTGCCTTTTCCTTGTTCTTTTCCTATTAACATTACCAATAGTCACTATATTTTATAGTTTATTTCTCCTTATTATATGCCCAAATAATACTCATTGTCTACATCTAATTTCTCTAATCAATTTATGATTTTCATTTGTTTTTTTAATAGAACTCTTATTCGTTTTTTTTTTGGTCAGTCTGTAATAATCTGTAGTAATAGTAAACACTAACATTGAATAACATTAAACATGAGGAGACAAAGTAAGTTGTATTTTTATAAGCAAGTAATTTCATACTGTCAGAAACACATCAGTTTACTTGAAAATCATATATATTTTGCCAAATAGTTATTGCTAATGAAACATAGAATGCAGAAGGGACCAAAGGAAAATCCCAAGGTACAACAAAGTGAACAGTGCACTGAAGCCAAAGAGACAGGATGCGTCACAAAAGCGTAAAACCTAACAACGGGATACGCTGTGAAGCCACGTTACAAACCAGTCGGGGTTGAAATTGTGCGACCGACTTCTTGTGGCAAATGGTTGTTCGGATGCGGTGATTTCATGATATTCAAGGAAGGATAACAGGAGGAACTTGTTGATGAGAAGCCATGGCTGGTTAGAAGAACAGGGAACCAAACCTAGACAAAGATTCAACGAACGAGACAGCAAGGATCTAGATAAAGGATGGAAAAGAGGCGTCAGGGCAGACCATAGGGTTAGATAGGATGATAATTCTTGGTCATTGAGTAGGCGTTGTCCCTACGATAAGGGCGCGATACGTTACCATTAGAAGTTTGTCTTAAGACTCTACAAGGACGAAATAAAGGACTTGAAACGTTTGCTGAACTGTCCGCTTGTGTTTTCATGTTCACCTATTTTACAAGGTGAGGTATTCAGATTTTGTTGTCAACGTTCTGAATTCACGAGTTGAGAATGCTTCGTCGTAAACGTTCGTTTATCATTATTAATCAATTGAGGCGGAGTTACGACAAGGCATATTTCATACAGCATAATAATCTTAAGTGTAAACTTGTCTGAAAAGAATGAATTTAAGCTGGTACTTACTTTACACTTCCTGGCATGTAGTTCTCTGTCTATGTCATACACATGTTGACTGAGTCGTTTGTCATCATTTTCAGCTCTCACTATATTTTGTTTTGATGTCTCTATCAGCATATGCAATTTTTCTTTCAAAGTAGCCAATGATTTTGTGACAAATTCCTGCCCACAGGTGCTCATGTCATCACATTCATGCAGCTTGTGCTTCCCTTAAAAATATATATATAGCTCTTTCAAAACTTTAATTAACACTGTGTTACATGTTCAAATTTAGTATTTATCTGATCATTATATGGTGGCTACATAAAGTAAATAAAATACAAAGACTAAGCAGCACAAATTGTTGAGATTGATTGATTGATTGATTGATTGATTTAGGAACCGACATCACATCATTCGGGGCATTCCCATAAGCGCTCCGTCAACATCCTCAACAGCCAGCGAAGAGTTCCAACACTAATAGTTCCAGCAGCAATCTTATTATATGTCCGTCTCGCCTTTCCTCTGAGCGTCGAGTGTCGGCCAGATCCCCTCGTCACACCTCACTGCCTCATTCTTACCAGACTATGGTGATCCATTTGCTCCTCCGAGATGTACACGTGCTCCCCATAAGGCCGCAACCACGCTGCCTTGTCATGCATCACTACACCACCAAGTTTTGCTGAGCCAGCCAATCTGTCCACCTGTTCATTCCCCAGCACACTGGCATGCCCTGGAGAAAAGATCCAGGTGATGCTTGCTACCCGTGACCTCCGAAGCGAAGCAAGCCACTCTGCACGAAGCCTGCCTGTCCTCACCCTCCTCAGCATGCCTTCTGAGTCATTTACAATCACAATGTGTGTATGTATCATGTTCTCCATCCAGCGGAAAGCTGCACTGACCGCCTCCACTCCATTCTTAAGCTAGATATTGTGGCAACATACGCCAGGCTCTCCTGCACCCAAACGCCGACCATTAGCTTTTGCTAAGAATCCCCAGGCACTTCTCCTACCTCTTAACACCAAACCATCCGTGAAGATAATCACATCACCCTCGCGAGCATTATCCTGAATTAGTTGCTGGATTTCTACTTCCGTGGCCCCTGCTGGCCACTCCCTGCACTCCCGGCTCAATGTGATATAACTCTGCACAAGCCTGACTACACGCCGGCACTCTGACCCACTCCCTAATGAGGGGCACACCTGTCTGATCGTATCCTTCACCTGAGCCATCCATGATTTCCCTCTTATCAGTCTCTGACCCTTAACTTCGTCCAGCACCTCATGCAACAGGTGATCTGTGTCTGCAGCTACTCTGAGGTATGCCTTCACCTGCATCACCTTGTGCCTACCAGCAACAGTCGGCAGACCAAGGATGTAACGCATACACACTACTAGGGTGTCTCTGGTGCATCCCAGAATGACCCACATAGCTTCGTTCTGTATGCGCTCTAATTTCACCAGCTGACTCTTTGAGACAGTGAGCAGTTCTAGTCCATAATCAATTACTGAGAAGATCAAGTGCTGGTATAGTGTGAAGAGCATTCTCTGCTCTGTGTCCATTGCAGCCATAGTTTTAAGTGCATTGAGTCCCTTTTGAGATCTTGTCACAACCGTCTCCACATGGTCCTTGAAGGATAGGCTCCTGTCAAATGTGATTCCCAGATACTTCAGTTTGTTCTCTCTGTTGACGCTTCTACCATCTATAGTTGAGACGCTTCCACCATCTATAGTTTTTATTTTTATTTTCTTTGTATTTGTTGAGATAAAAATACAAAGAAAACAAAACTATGATTATCAACGAAAATAATACTAAGTAAAAAATTACAGTGCTTGAAAAGGTACTGAAATAAGTCAACAGTATTTAATATCTTGAAAAATGTATAACAGACACTTGCCTTCAAATATATACTTGCAAGAAGTAGAAGTGTCATGTAATGACTGTCTATCTAGGTGTTTCTTCATAAATGCTTACTTGATAAGTCTATATCCTAGTTCTTGAGGTACCAATTTCTGCTTATTCAAAAATTTCTTGAGTTACCAAGCTCAGCTGATTCAAAATTATGTTTGCATGAACCAGAAATGGGCTGATTCTTGAGTGCACTGGGACCTTGCCTGTTAATTAATCATCACTACAAGAGGCATAAGTCCTAGGTTTTTTCAAACTTATCTGAAGTACAGGGAATTTGACCATGCACCTAACAACGAAGACCACAGTGAGCTAAACTACACATGGTGTCACTAGATGCTGATGATGATAGCAGCCAAATGTATTTAAACATATAAGCTGTTCCAAACTACATCCCATCCATTATGTGCCATGCCGATAAGCGTGGGCGGTCATGTTTTGCCATCTCACTCGATCAACAGTCGTGGATCAGCTCCGTGTTTCTGTCTCGACCATGCCACGTGGCCAAGCCATCCAGGTATTTAATTCTTGGTCGTCCCTTTGGTCTCCTCCCTTCGATCTTGCCAGTTGTCACCAAGTTCTCCAATTCATTTCTTCTCATAACATGCCCCAAAAATTTTGACTGTCTACGTCTGTATCTAATTAGTTTACGATCTTCATTTGTTTCTTGTAGGACTTGTTCATTGGTTTTTCTGTCTGTCCATGGTATTCTTTACATTTTCCTCAGAAACCACATTTCCACAGCCATCAGATGTTTTTCAGCTTGTCTGCTCATTGTCCACGCTTCACATCCATATAGAAGTACAGGTTCTATGTAGCACTTCAACACTCTTTTTCTCATTTCAATTGATATCTTTTTATTGGTTAGTATGTTTTTCATCTTGCAAAAGGCCACCTTCGCCATGGCAATTCTTGTTCTAATCTCTTCAAGGCATCTCCCATCAGATGTTATGACTGTTCCGAGATAGCTGTACCGGTTCACTTGTTTAAGAATATGCCCATTTACCTGTATATTACATTGTGGTATTTCTTCCTTCCTAGTGACAACCGTAATCTGCATAAATCATGCATATTATTGTCACAATAGATAAAGATAAAATATAAATACCGAGTAGCGTCATCAGCAGATGAGAACTTTTCTTTTCTTAAAAACGAAACAAAATGTGAGCAACAAAGGTACTCACCTTTTAAGCTACAATCTCCACATACTGGAACCCAACATTCTTTACAGAAGTACTTTAGCTCGTTGTCAACATGGCCTTCCTGCTCACAGTAATTGACAATCAAACACAGCCTAGTGAGTTCCTGCAATGTCTGCACATGTTGGCAACTTACTAGCTTGCACAACGGACAATAAATTGTATCAACAGAGGTATTATGAGAATAATCCTCTTCCTGGTCAGTTACTGGAGCATCTTGAGCATCACCACTGTGATCCCAAATTCTATTTCTTAAGGTCTCGGGCTGCATTAATAATTGGATTTTATGGTCTTTCATGTGAGACAGGCGGCAAGAGCCACACAGATTTAGACCACAATCAAAACAAAACCAATTTGCGATATCATGTTGTTGTGAGTTGTCACAAAACATGCGCTCTCCAGATGCCTGTTCTAGACCTGAAATCAAATGCAGAATCTCAGGTCTGGCATTCTCAACATTACACTTTGGACAATAAATGTTGCAAGCTCTGACTGCTAATTTTTTTTCACATTCCAGACACAAAATATGAAGGCAGGCAGGCAACTGAACAGGCTTTTCCACAGTATTGGAGCAGCTGACACATTTTACATCTTTCCACAAAGAGTCTGCCATTGCTGAGATGGTTTCTAGCAATAAAAATAAAAATATGGAATCATTTATTAATTTAATAAATTGCTATAAAGATATGTTCTAGTACAATAAGCCCAATAATCCTTAAGACATGTAAGAAGGTTCCTTTACATTTTTGTTCACTTCATTACAAGACATTTCTCTTTAAAGAAACACTAGCAGAAGGGACCGTTAACCTGAAAACACAGATGAAAGTTATTTCAGCCAAGTTTGAATATTTTTCAATAGCCATTGATGAAACAGTTGATGTTATGGGTATAGCACAAATTGCTATTTTTCTTAGAGCTTGAGATGCGGACATTCATATTTATGAAGAGTTAACTGAACTTGTGCCAACCCACGATACTACACCACAACAAGCTAGGACAATTTTTAAAAGGCAGAACAAGTTTTGATGAAATAAGCTTTTAAACTGAATAAACTGAATTTTTTTTTTAAGCCACTGATCATGTTGCCAGTATCACCAAGACTCATTATGTGTCCATTTTCATTTTATCATCCATCAACAAAACCTCTATGTTCAGTCATTTTAAAGATGGATCATGTCATCAATCTTGTTAGTAATACCGTAAACTACCTCTGCAGGTGGCAGCCAGTTGTTGGATGTAATGGATAATGAATTTGGTGGTGTACCTTTTTACATTGAAATATGTTGGTTGTCATGTCACAACATGTTAAAAAAAGATTCTTTATTCTGAGAAGTGAAAGTATTATCTTTTTAGAGATGAAGGGACAGAATACAGTAGGTACTGAAAGATGAAAGCTGAATCCAGAGTCTAGCTTTATTTAGTGTACATAACTGGGCTTTATCCAATTAAATTCTGAAGCTAGACGACAAAAACAAAACTGTTATAAAATAAGTTGTATAATGACCTAAAGTCTTACAAGATAAAAAAATATATATGGATATCATGGTTCATTTCACTACTAGTAAAGAGCTAAAATCTAAAACTGTTGAATCTAATATGAGCTTTGCAAAATATGACAGTTTGCTGAAATTCATATCAGAAGAATGTCAATAGATTTCTTAGCCTGTGAAGACGAGTTTGCTTTGTTCACAGATCTGTTGTCCTATGATATTGCAAACGCAGAATATACAGATTAAGCTTTTGGAGTTCTCACTCAAAGCAAAATTCAGCGAAGAGGGATTACCCAATTTTTTGCCCACCTTCCTCATCGATTTGAGAATAACCTGAGGTTTGCTATCAAAATTCCAAGCAATGTTTGGTTCTACTTAATGTGTGTGAACAACTGTTTTCTTTAATGAAAGAAACAAAAACTGTTGAAAGGTCCAGGTTGCCTGGCAAACATTTGTCATCCAGGTCCTCTATTCAACTTTCTAATTGCTTGTTCATTGTACAGGCTTCTGCACCATATAGTAGTGTTGAATATACATAACATTTGACAATTCTCACTTTTAATGTGTTGTTGATCTCTCTAATTATTAACATTGATTTTATATAGTTAGAGTTTTTGGCAATTCTATTATCTTTTTTAAAATTTCTGTTTCACTTCTGCTATCATCTGTTATTACATATCCAAGATAGGAAAAAACTGTTATTTGTTCTAGTATCTCCCCGTTTACTGTGATGTTCATTGATGGTCTCTCCTTTCCAATGATAATTGTCATAGTATTTATTTTTTTATATATTAATCAATCCATCCATCATGTGCCATGCCGATAAGCGTGGGAGGTCATGTTTTGCCAGCTTACTCTATCACCAGAGTCGTGGATCAGCTCTGTGTTCCTGTCTTGACCATGCCACGTGGCCAAGCCATCCAGGTATATACTTCTCGGTCTTCCCCTTGGTCTCTTCCCTTCGATCTTGCCACTTGTCACCAAGTTCTCTTTGTCATTTCTTCTCATAACATGTCCAAAAAATGTTGACTGTCTACGTCTAATGTCTCTAATCAGTTTACGATCTTCATTTGTTTCTTGAAGGACTTGTTCATTGGTTTTCTATCTGTCCATGGTATTTTTTGCATTTTCCACAGAAACCACATTTCCACAGCCATCAGATGTTTTCAGCTTGTCTGCTCATTGTCCACGCTTCACATCCATACAAAAGTACAGGTTCTATGTAGGATATTAATATCTAAGCCATATTCTGCACTATGCCCATTTACTTGTTCCATCCAATAGGTTTTGTAACGCTTGCTCGCTTTCTTCTAGGAACACTGTATCATCAGCATACCTAAGACTATTTATGATTCTTCCATTGATGGCAGTTTGACTTGAAATTCTCACTGTATATAAGTTGAAAACGCTTGAGGACAACATAACATGCATACCTGTCATACTTCTCTTTTTATCTCTATTGGCGATGAATAATTATTTCCATATCTAACTGTCACCACTTGCACTCAGTACAGGTTACTAATAATTCTGATTATCTCTGAAGTCTGAGTGGGTTCGCCTGATGGCGAAGGACACTGGTAATAAGAAAAGCTAGCCCACACACAAAATTCAGTCCAGCATGGACTACGCTTGAGTTTAAAGTGAGCGAACGGAACAAAAATAATCAAGTCTGATGTCATGTCCGTCTACTCATATATCTTGAAGGCATGTAATTGATCGTTCATGCTGTATTCTGTCAAAAGCTTTCTTGTAGTTTATAAAACACACACATATTTTTCTGAAATTCTATACATTTTTAAATCAACATCCTCAAACAGATTATTGCTTCTCTGGTGCCACTGTTTTTGGTGGAACACAAATTGTTTTTCAACAACTTTCTCATCAATTTTATTTTGAATTCTTTCTTGTATGACCTTGAGTATCTAAGTTCTATTGCTCATTAAACCAAAACTTATGTAATGCTCACAATCAACAGCTCCTGGCTTCATGGGCAGTGTGATGAAAATGTATGTTTTAAAATCCTTGGGGATATAGTGCTGCAGTCATTATTTCTCTAACCCAATATTACATTTATCATTACATAATTCTGTGATAGTATCAATGTGAAAGTTGGATAAGGATTTTATCATTTCCGTTGTTATTTTGTCAGGACCTGCAGCCTTTCCTTGTGGTTTGTTCAAATGTAGTGTTTTTTTTTTTGTTGCCTCAATATAAAATTCAATATCTCAGTAACCAACTGAGGGAAAATGATGAGATTTAGCATATAACCTTATCATTATGTCCACCCAACAAAAAAATTTTTGTTCTGGAGATTGTACAGCAGATTTCAATGTTTGTTTATATGCGGTATTTAATTTATGGCTCCCGCATTCATGCCATCATTTTAACAGTATTACAGCTTCAGCAAGACACACCCCCGCTCTTTTCGAAATTGTCTGGCGGATTTCGTTTTGGCACAAACAGCGCGAAGTTAAATGGGTTTGTTCAGAGGTGTCTCAAATGGGGGTTCTTTCATGAAACGTGATTATATAAATAAACTAGCTGACTCGGCCTGGCTTCGCCCAGCTCCTGGCGGGGATCTATCTATTTATCTATCTGCCTATCTACCTACCTATATATCTATCTATCTGCCTGCCTGCTGGCCGGCCGGCCGACCCACCCAGCCAGCCAGCCAGCCACCTACCTTTCTGCCTACCTACCTACCTACCTTTCTGTCTGTCTGCGCTATTAAATATTGATAAAAGTTACTGGAAAAAATGTGAGGACCATGTGTTGAAAGAGGAAGAGGACTATTGGAGAAAGGATGGATTGAATTTTATGCAACCGAGAGCAATCATGAACCTACTGGAATCGTCCGACACAGATTAAGGTCTGAGCAGATCGCAGACCTTAATCTACGTACACACTTACTGGGATATTTTGCTCCAACTATTCAGACAAATTGCAGGCCCTAAACATTACAGCATCAGCATCAGCTGAAGAAACAAGAAGGAAATGAAAAATAAGGTAAGAAATATATTCCTTCTACTTTCCTGTTAATTTACAAATTATTTACCCCGTGCCTCTGTAAATTCTCTGTCTTTACTAATATTACACATTGCACCCCTCTTGGGATTCTCCGTGGTGAAGTGGTCAAGCCGTCTGACTCGGGCTCCGAAGGTTGTATGTCCGATTCTGGGCCGCGTCCTTCGTTTCTTGAGTGCATTTTTTCGGAGACTCCCGAGGGTCGTCGCTTGAGCGATGGAGTTCGTGCTTTGTGCGACGCTTTCCACGCTGCGCAATGCAGCCGACCCTGTCGATTTTAAGCTACTTCTTTCATTGCACCCACTCCCATACGAATCTGGATACGCTTTTGTGTGTCATCTGAATTGGCAGGTCTCCCATTACTGTAAACATAACTTCGTTAGCGAGAAATCACTAGTTGTTCAGCAAAACATCAAAGGAATGTCGCCGCTTTCGATGATTTAAGTTGTTTTTGGACCTATCAAAGACATATTCCTTGGGTGGGGGTAAATATAAGACGGCTGGAAAATTTCATAACGATGCAACAGACAGTTTTCAAAATAATTGATCGTGAATGAAGGCATTCAAATCAGAACATATTATAGTAATTAACATCTATCCATCATGTGCTATGCCGATAAGCGTGGGCGGTCATGATTCACCATTTCACTCGATCACCAGAGTTGTGGATCAGCTCAGTATTCTTGCCTCGACCATACCACGCTGCCAAGCCATCCATATATTTACCCCTCTGTCTTCCCCTTGTTCTCTTCCCCTCAATCTTGCCAGTTGTCACAAAGTTCTCCAATTTATTTCTTCTCATAACATGCCCCAAAAATTGTGACTGTCTACATCTAATTTCTCTAATCAGTTTATGGTTTTCAATTGTTTCTTGTAGGACTAGGTTATTGGTTTTTCTGTCTGTCCTTGGTATTCTTTGCATTTTCCTCAGAAACCATATTTTCACACACACAGATGTTTTTCAGCTTGTTTGCTCATTGTCAGCGCTTCACATCCATACAAAAGTGCAGGTTCTATGTAGCACCTTTTGTCTCGTTACAAATGACAACTATATATTAATCAGTATGTTTTTAATCTTGCAAAAGGCCACCATCGCCATGGCGATTCTTGTTCTAACCTCTTCAAGGCATCTCCCATCAGATGTTACGACCGTTCCGATTTAATTATACCAATTCACTTGTTTAAGAATATTCCCATTTACTTGTATATTACATTGTGGTATTTCCTTCTTCTTAGTGACGACCATAATAATCTGTGTCTTCTTACAATTGAATTCTAACTCTAGTTGTTCACTGTGTGCAACAACAGTACCCACTACATGTTGCAGATCCTGCTCATTGCCTGCAATCAGTACTGTATCATCTGCATATCTAATGTTATTGATGTTACGTACCTCAATGGTGATTCCTTCCATATCTTCTATATTTATGAAAATATTTTCACTGAATAGCGGGGAAAAATCTGGAGACATTACACATCCCTGTCGCACACCTCTCTTAATAGGCTGATATTTACCTACTTCACTATCAGTCCTTATGGCAGCTTGTTGTTTCCAATGTATGATTTTTAAAAGTTCTTTACCATTAGTTTGTAGATCTACAAGCATCTTCATCATGTTCACATGTCTTACTTTATCGAAAGCCTTTGTGTAGTCAGTAAATCAAAGACAATGGTCTTTGTTTACTTCTATAGAACATTCAATTAATGTTCTCAGCATATACACAGCATTTACTGTACCCTGCCTACTATGAACCCACATTGTTTTCCTATTTCAGGTTGTATCTTCTTCTTAACTCATTGCATGATGATTCTTAGCAAAATCTACTCTGGGATTCCATTTGTTTGGGGTGAATTAAGGCAAAATTATGAAAGTTTAAGGCAACCATAAATCTTAGGGTTTATTACATTATTCACAATTTTTATTATTACATGACAGTCATGGAGTACTATTTTTGCATTTGGGAAAATGCGCCATATTATTAAATTGGCTTTAGGAGGAAGGAGGGGGAAGAATGAGGAGTAGGAGGAGGAGAGGGTTGGAGTGGAGGAAGAGGCAGGATGAAGAGGGAGTTTAAGGTTTTCATTTGAATTTTGGGTACTTTTGCCTTAATTCACCCCAACTAAACGTCACCAGCTATATTTAGGATCACCAGCTATATTTAGCACTGACGGTGATCTCCTCTGTGTTCGGGTACAGTTCGTGTCAGTGCGTTTCAATTGCCCCACAGTGTTTCTTTGGGCTTTGGCAACCGTTTCTGTGTGTGTGAGTGTGTGTGTGTGCATGCGTGTGTGTGTGTGTGTCTCATAAGTTTTCTGGAACTGGCAGCAGCAGCAGCTGTCCATGACAAGCCAGAGTAGCGTTGCCTTTTCTGCAGCAGCATCCTGGCATCTGACATTCTGCTAGACACTGTTCTCATAATCATGTCATCATGGTGCTATCGCTGACTGAGCATCAGGACAGATGGGAGATGCCGACGACGACGACATTAACCATGTATGTCGGCAGGACATCCTCCCGCTGAGACAAGGCCACAT
Organism: Cepaea hortensis; assembly: GCA_963921405.1. Classification (NCBI taxonomy): domain Eukaryota; kingdom Metazoa; phylum Mollusca; class Gastropoda; order Stylommatophora; family Helicidae; genus Cepaea; species Cepaea hortensis. Next base: position 343,013,505 of record OY992876.1, read on the forward strand.
GGCTGCAAGGCCTCGCGTCTCCCGTACAGACAGATCATCATCATTCTTTTCGTATACTGCTGGTCTCAAGAGTTGACAAGCATTTCATTTGGCCAGTTACAGTTGGGGCGGGGGATGTCGCCGACAGCAACTGTTGCACACCGATAAACTTGCGCACCGAGCTACGGCGCAACACAGGGAACCCCTAGATGTGACGTCATACTCTGGGATTCCGTTTGTTTGGGTTGAATTAAGGCAAAAGTACCGAATTTTGCTTTCTTACGCCGGCCCTCAAAATAACAACATGAGGAAAAATCAAGAGCAGTTATCTGCCCTTAGCGTATGTGTTTTGGTCACACTTTGTGAAAGGGTCAAAATCTTATTTTCCTCTTTGTTCATATTAAATGAGAAACTGACACTGATGGATAAACATTAATATCTCGGCTTAGAATTGAGCTACAGACTAGAATAAGGTGCCATTGGATTTCGTGTTTCAAGAGGTATCCAACTATCAACTATTATGATGCAGGTTGCATAATTTAAAAAAAGCAATTTAGAAAATGTTTCTAAAAAAAAGTGGCTATGGAAAAAGCCTTTCCTTTATTGTGCAGTAAATGAAGCAAAGATTTAGGTCTTTGTTTTACTTCCGTTTGCCTCTATCGAATGCTCAATTGATGTTCTCAGCAAATACACAATAATTTAATTACTGTGCCCTCGACTTCTACAAACCTACACGTACTCGACACAACAATTTCAATTAACAATGGGAAGGTTACATCTTACACTTACATTTGATTTGATTATTAATTAGTTATTTAGTAAGTTCATGGCTTCTTAGTTTTTAAACTTTAAATTCTACAACACACTACACTGCTTTGAAATTCTTACATATGCTGTTTCATCTGTAAACTATGCGTATAATTACAATTATTTAGCTTAAATTATGTCGTTAACGTAACGAAAAGCTTACAGGGCGTTACGCGGAAGAAATAAATCCAGCTCTTCTGATTCATGCAATCTATATGTAATAACCTCCCTTTCGTGCATATAAAAATGGCACCTTGGCCACGCTATGAAACGTATGAAGAAAGGAAAAACAGCGGGGCCAGATGAAATCACAATAGAAGAATTAGAAGTATTGGGAGAATTTGGAGTAGATATATTAACCAAAATGTTGAATGATATTTACAGCAGTGGATATTTACCCAGTGATATGCTGAAATCTTTATTTATAGCTATACCAAAAAGACCAGGAGCAATTGATTGTGAAGATTTTCGTACAATTAACCTTATAAACCATATCACTAAGCTTCTACTCAGAATCATAATGAGAAGAATCAAAAAGAAAATAAAAATGGAAATTAGTGAAGAACAGTATGGATTTGTGGAAGGAAAGGGCACAAACAATGCAATTTATACATTACGGACACTAATAGAAAGGTCAATAGAGAAACAGAGAGACATATATTTGTGCTTCATAGATTATACTAAGGCATTTGATAAAGTAAAACATGATGAACTGATTAAAATGTTGGAAGATATCAACATTGATGGAAAAGATTTAAGAATAATAAAGAATGTTTACTGGAACCAAGTAGCAGCAATTAAAATGGGAAATAAAGAGGGTAGTTACAAACGGATAAAGCTAGGAGTACGACAAGGGTGTGTCTTGTCACCAGATCTTTTCTCCCTGTATAGCGAAGTAATAATGAGAGAGATCAAAGAGATGCCAGGAATACTAGTTGGAGGTTATAATATAAATAATATACGCTATGCAGATGACACAGTATTGGTGGCGGATAATTCAACAGACCTACAACAATTATTAGACGTTGTTGTAACAGAGAGTGCAAGGAAAGGACTCTCCTTGAATATCAAGAAAACAGTAACAATGGTAATATCAAAGAAAATGGTGACACCAAAATGTGACATAGAAATAGAAGGGAAAATCCTTAACCAAGTTGATAATTTTAGATACCTAGGGGCATTTATAACATCAGATGGAAGATGTACAACAGAGATTAGGAGTAGAATAGGGCAGGCAAAAGCCGCTTTTCAGAAAATGAAGAGTATCTTATGCAATAAGTCACTATCACTGAATGTAAGAAAGAGAGTGCTGAAATGCTATGTAGAACCAGTTTTGCTGTATGGCAGTGAATCTTGGAACGTAAATGAACAAATTAAGAAGAAATTAGAAGCAACAGAGATGTGGTTCCTGAGACGAATGTTGCGAATTCCTTGGACTGCCAGAGTAACTAACGACGACTGCCTGAAACAGGCTAATGAAACTAGAACATTATATACAACAATAAGACAGAGACAAACATCTTTCTTCGGTCACGTGATGAGAAGAGAGGCATTGGAGAACATCGTAACAACTGGAAAGATCGAGGGGAAGAGAGGCAGAGGTAGACCAAGAGAAGTGATGCTGGATGGATTGAGACGGTGGCATGGAGGAATATCAGCACCAGAGTTGATCCAGAAAACCAAAGACCGAGATCTATGGAGAGCCATGAACGCCTACGCCAGCCGGCACGGCACTTGATGATGATGATGATGGCCACTTTGTGGCCGGATTTACATTTAAACTTGTAGCTAGCAGATGCCGATCTCCGCTGCAAAGATGTTAAGGACGCGGTTCGTGATTTCGCTTACCTGCGTTCGGAACACAGCTACGACCGATTTGGCAGCAGACTGTGTCGCGCTGGGTAAAGTTAAAGTGTTGGTATGAGTTTGTAGAAGACAAGGGTACAGTAAATGCTGTGTATATGCTGCGAACAGTAATTGAACGTTCTACAGAAGTAAACAAAGATATGCAAAGGCTTTCGATAGAGTAAAACATGTCAACATGGTATATGACACATGCCTGGGTTCACTATCATAAACAAGTTCACGAGGTAAAATGGGGCCGGGTAGTAAGTAAGTCCCCGGAGGGGGCAGATGAGAGGACAGTGATGGAAGGGGCAGTTGAGGAGAATTCAGCTGGCTAGTGTAATTGTGGGGTAGTGTGTGTGGAGCCTAGGGAGGGCTGCAAGAAGGATTAAAAAGACAGTAAAAAACATTGACGGGGGACAGTTGAAGTTGAGACCGAGAGAGGGTCGGATCGTTTTTGGACAGTTGAGTTTTGGAGACCGGACAGTGTGGTCGGCGGTCTGAGAAATGGAATGATAGTGGAGTTGTGGAGAAAGCTCCGAGCTGTGGTTTTCAGTGATAGGAAGTCTGAGACTAAGGATTAAAGACTGAGCCCGGTTATCAGCAGACATAGTGAATTGAAGCCTAGCCCTAGAGAGTGTCGGATAGTTAGCGGAGGCTTAGATCCAGTGTGTGATGGATCGAGTGAACTCGGGCCGGGAAGAGTGGCTAGTAAAACTGTCGTGATGGATAAGATTAAGTAGGCCTTGAGAAGGCAGTGTTATTTGAGTTGTAAGTTGTGATGAAGATATATTCTGAGAGAATTATTGTTCCTGGATTTATATATTGTATGGTTCCGTGTTAATTCAGCATTAAATGTATATGATGTGCGCAAACTTAGTCTTGTTCACTGACTAGTGGATGTGTGCTGCAGTGGTGACTGGTGGTGTGAGACAGGTGGATAGTTCAGCTTCCACTCTGCAGTAATATAGAAGGAGTAGTATGACCTAGGCAACGATAAATCTTCGTTTGGTACAAAAGAGTTTGTGTCAGTATATAAATATATGTTTGCATATCCTTTACAGGACATCGCTGTCAACATCAGCATCTTTCAGCTGATTGTTGATTTCTTGGCAAGATTACGCTCAGTAGTTTGCCATTGTTTCTGAGCGGCCGGCTCACATACCCAGTAAGTTACCGACGCGATTCGAACCACTGCTGATTCTCACCGACGTCACGTTACTTACGAGAGTATACGAGATTACGGAGAAAAATCGCTAACCTCTAGGCCAGGAAGCCGGCCAACATGGTATAGTCAATTAAATTGTAAGAAGACATAAATTATGGTCGTCACTAGGAAGAACGAAATACCACACTGTAATATATAAGTAAATGGGGATATTCTTCAACAAGTGAATCGGTACAATTATCTCGGAATAGTAATAACATCACGGGAATATCGATAGAGAAGCCCATAAGCGGGCGCTCTCCCGCTGTTTATACTTCACCTCGACACCGCAAGGTACAAGAGGAACATGATGAGATGAGATGACATGACATGAGAGTAATAACATCTGATGGAACATGCCCTGAAGAGATTAACAAGAATCGCCATGGCGAAAGTAGCCTTTAGTAAGATGAAAAACATACTGACCAGTAAAAAGATGTCAACTGAAACGAGAAAAAGAGTGTTGAGGTGCTACATAGAGCCTGTACTTTTATATGGATATGAAGCTTGGACAATGAGCAGTCAAGCAGAAAACATCTGATGGCTGTGGAAATGTGGTTTCTGAGGAGAATGCAAAGAATACCATGGACAGACAGAAAAACCAATGACCAAGTACTACAAGAAACAAATGAAAATCGTAAACTGATTAGAGAAATTAGACATAGACAGTCACAATTTGTTTGATATATTATAACAAGAAATTAATTGGAGTAAATAAATAGCAAACTACTAAACGTAAACTTGCAAAGACAACAACAACAGCAGTGCTGGCGTTGACAGCGATGTCCTGTAAATAGGATATGAAACCCAAAAAAAAAAATAGCTAGCAACTGCTTACACCAATACTCCAATAGCCCGTTCCTTCAGCTAAAAGCTGTCGTTATTTGGAGTTGGCAGGTTTCAATACATGCATGCCTGCTTTCAGTCTTTAAATCTAATGTGCTCTCCAACCCCAGCCTTATTACTTTTATGAGTGCCTGAAAAACATCTGATGGTTGCGGAAATGTGGTTTCTGAGGAAAATGCAAAGAATGCCAAGGACAGACAGAAAAACCAATGACCAAGTCCTACAAGAAACAAATGAAAATCGTAAACTGATTAGAGAAATTAGACGTAGACTATCAAAACTTTTTGGGCATGTTATGAGAAGAAATAAATTCGAGAACTTGGTGACAATTGGCAAGATCGAGGGGAAGAGAACATAGGGAAGACAGAGAAGTAAATACATGGACGGCTTGGCCACGTATATGGTCGCGACAAGAACACTGACCTGATCCACGACTCTGGTGATCGAGTGAAATAGCGAATCATGACCGCCCATGCTTATAGGCATGGCATATGATGGATGGATGTTTGTATTATCGAATTTAATTATAGTTAGTTGTGGTGTAGGGTAAAGTTAGGGATAGTCGGAGCCGTATCCCTCGTGATAGACCAGGATCCTATTTGGTTCCTATCTCTTTACCTAGCTTATGTATGGATGGTTCCACGAATACTGCTGTGACCACACGATGACAACAATCTTGGCGGGCTGGTTAAACTATATGGTCGAAATAGGGATTAATATCCTACTAAACCTGGAATGTCCATCCCTAGTACTCAAAAGACTGAGGCGGTGGATGAATCTACATACATCAACGTCTTCGAAAGACAAACAGCAGAGTGTGTGCCACACATGAGGCTTGTTCAGGAAACAATAGTGTACGTGGAAGAAATTGGGACCTAGCCACGTAGTATCCCAAAGACAGCAATGACACTATAACTAAAGGAAAACGGCGATACGGGTAGTTCTTGACCCCCTGGAGATGAGCCTGATGTAAATATGCTCAGGGAAGAGACACGCCATATAGAGAATAAGGTTGCGAATAATGACGAATGCATCTTAAATTCTTTTGAAAGGACACATTCTGACAATACCTACCTAAAAAGTAAAAGGAGAAGTCTGTGAATCGGTACGTGGAACGTACGCACCCTTTATCAAGCAGGGAAATTTGACAACCTGATGTCGGAAGCAAAGAACATGAATTTATATATTTTAGGTATGTCAAAAACAAGGTGGACAGACGCTAGTTATGTCAGTAGAGACAATTATATATTCATTAACTCGTGAGGAGATGTCCACAAGAGATGGGTAGGTATTTTAGTAAAAATAAATGTAGAGAAAAATATTAGTGGATTCTGGGCCCTTAGACACATTGACACCTTGCCGTTTTGACAGACGATAGTTTGTGCTTTAAAAAGGCATAATAACTTTTACTTATGGCAGTAGCGAATATGACTGATAAGGCCAATTTGCGCTGTAAATGTCCGTTCACAGTGGGTGCATGTGAACACGTGGTCATTTCCACCATCATGCACCATCTTACGTCTCACATGCTCGGTGTGTGACTTATCTGCAATAATTTTCTCCTTTGTCTTTATTCCATTTCTGATGTTTGCCCTCCATGCAACACGTTCAGCGGCGACTTGCTCCCAATGTGCATTATCAATGCCTGTATCAATCATGTCCCGCTTACACACATCTTTGTATCGTAGTAGTGGCCGACCCTGAGACCTCTTACCCATCTGTAATTCACCAAAAACAGATGTCCTTTGGTATTCTACAATCATCCATCCTCCTAAGATGTCCTATCCATCTAAGTCTAAGAAGACTGAGCATGGAATAAACAGTCATTTCTTTTTTTTTTATTTGTACCTGGTGCATTGGTTTTACAGCCTGCGATTCAGATTTTGTCCTAGCCCCAAGCACCCATTGAAGCAGGCAGGCTGTGGCGGATCAGCACCCAGTTGGCCGGGGGCTGCCCAGCTTGAGGCGGGCGGTAGCTGATCAGTGACACCTGCAGGTGTCTCCCACCGTCAGAGGCAACGCGTGGCGCCCCATGTCTACGCCAATTGACAGGGACTTATAACCCGTAAGAGTTGCCTCTCGTTTTGATTCCGAGACCAGTTAAGACCATGGATGGAGTTATTGCCTCTCCATAGCACAAAGCCTGGGCTAAAATATAGAGATCATGTGTTGCCCATGCAGCATGATCCCTCTCTCAGCCTGCCTAGTTCACTCCAGAGGAAAGATAACACCCCTACATCTAGAACAAGACAAGCTGCAGAAGCTGCCGGATCAGCAAAGCAATGCTCTAACTGTCCGCCTGTCGGAGCTTCGATCCTAGACCAGCCGCCAACCAAGGCTTAGGGCCTGGTTTGCCCTGCCATGACATTTTGTCTTTAGCTTGCATTTCCTCGCACCAGGGTAAGGCTTGTAGCCTCCCAATTGCGCTCTTCCGCCCGAAGCCGTTGGCACAATGTGGGGTGTCGGGTTTGGTAAGCGCCGCCCAACGTTCAGCGCTAACAGAAAGCAAGGAACGAGATAGGCGGATACTACTCAAAATTAAGGCAAGACCTTTGGACATAGTAATTCTACAGACGTATGCTCCATCAACTGTGATAAGAGTTGCGAGAGAGAGTGAGAGAGAAGAGAGAGAGAGAGAGAGAGAGAGAGAGAGAGAGAGAGAGAGAGAGAGAGAGAAAGAGAGAGAAAGAAAGTGTATGTGTGAGTGAGCGTGTGAGGGAGAGAGAGTGAGCGAGAGAATGAACGAGTGAGAGAGAGTGAGACAGTGAGTGAGTTAGTGTGTGTGCGTGTGTGTGCGCATGCGCGCGTATGTGTGAAAGAGGGTGAGAGACAGAGAGAGCGAGTTTGAGTGAGTGAGAGAGAGAGAGTGTGTGAATGAGAGAGTGAGAAAATGAGTGATATAGTGTGTGTGTCTGTGTGTTTGGGAGAGAAAGAGAGAGCGAGAGTGAAGGAGAGAGTGCGCGAGGGAGAGAGTGAGAGTGAGTGTGAGTGATAAAGGGTAAATGAGAGAGAGAGAGAGAGAGAGAGAGAGAGAGAGAGAGAGAGAGAGTGAGTGACAGTGAGAGAGTGAGTTAGAGTGTGTGCGTGTATGTGTGTGTGTAAGAACAAAAAGAGATCATGCATAATCACATAACATGCTATTCCATATATTGTGTGTATTTTCATCTTTCCTATGTTTATTTTCATGTCACTTGATTTCACTATTCACATTCCAAGGTTCCTGATTTCTTTGGGATTGCAATAAATATAGGATTACATAATTCTGGAGGTATTTCCCCAGTATCATATATTGCATTCAGCAGTCTGGTGACCTGGTCTATTCCATATTCTTCTAAGGTAGGGATGTCAAACTCAATCGCTCAGCGGGCCAAAACTCAAATCACACGTAAGGTTGCGGGCCGAACAGGATAAACATTCAATAAGCCGAAAATTACACCTTTAAAAAAAAAAATATTAATATAAATTAAAACATAAAAAAAATTTAATAATAAAAAATCATTGGTATACACATTTCACTCTTGTGTCGATTTGTCAGAGCACGATGTTTCTATCTATTGTCAGTCCAACGAGTTTGTCCCAAGGCAGATTCATGTTGGTTAAACTTTGACACACGTTATCAAAAATGTATTTTCGTGTCGTTGTCCCATGCATGGATTTCATGTCCAATATTTCTTCTGTAACATTCAAACCGGAGTCCACTCCACGGATGAAGATGGCGAGTTGTGCAGTGTCAGTCGTGTCATTACTTTCATTAACAGCAAGGGAGAATGCAACAAAGTCTTTCCCTTTTTCGATCAGCTGTTTTCACATCAGTGGTCATCTCAAATACCCGATCAACAACCGCATTTTTTCTCAGGCCTACCTTTGCAAACATCTGCTTTTTGTCTGAACACAAGACGTCACACACTTTCACCATGCAGCGCTTCAGAAACTCTCCTTCTGTAAATGGTCGGCCTGATTTTGTGATCTCCTCCGCCACAATAAAAATTGCTTTCACAGCAGCTTCAGTTTTTGATTTTGCTTTGGTGAAAAACATCTGCTGTGATTTTAGATGCCTCTTCAATTCTTCTACCTTCTGTAGCTTCTTCTCTGCATTCAGGCTGTTTAACTTGTCATGATGTTAAGTCTTGTAGTGCCATCTCAGATTATATTCTTTGATCACAGCTACATTATCTCCACAAATTAGACACACAGGTTTACCGCCAATATCAGTAGACATATATTCAGCCTCCCAGCGGCTTTTAAAAGTACTGTTTTCAGAATAAACTTTTCTCTTGGTCATTTTAAAGGCTAGCTTAGATTTAAAAAAAAAAAAAAGATTGTGCGTCTATCAACCGACGCTTGATTGATATCAGGTTAGCCTAGCGGGAACAGATGATGTAATATCTGGCCACTACACTACTTTCATTTCTTATGCGCCAAACCGAAAAACGAGCAACAGAACGTTGCTAGGTCACTATAACGACGAACATCCATTCACTACACAACTTTTATTTTCACTTATCCTGATCGAAGCGAGAACGCTCTCAGGTAGCCTATCATTATTACTATCATTCGGCATGGCTGCTAATTAGGGAATTTGATTTGCACTTTATATCGTGGCCATTAAAATATGTTTGCCTAACATTCTCTCTCGGGCCGAATATATTATTTGTACGTCGGTTGAGACCTGTCGGGCCTGATATGATTGTACGAGGGGCCTAATGTGGCCCGCGGGGCTTGAGTTTGACACACGCGTTCTAAAACGATGTTATATGGACCCGTGTCTTGCCAGTTTTCATATGGTTAAGAGCATTCTAAACTTCCATCTTCAAAATTAATAGTCCTTCATTATTATTCCGAAGATCATACTGTTCTTCTCTTGTATCATCATAAAGGTAGTTCACATAATCTGACAACGGATGTAATATCTGACCCTTTTCTATTATGATATAGCCATCTTTGCTTTTTAGGCAACCCGTTGATGTGTGCTCTTTTGTTAGTGATGCCATTAATTCTTTTGTGCATTAATTTGGTATTCCGTGTGTTGTGTTGGTTTTCAATGCCCCTGCAATTTTCCTCAAGCCATGCTTCTATTGCCTCTTTGCATAGTTTCTTTTTTCCCGTGAATCTCCTCATATTTATCCTTGTTATTTTTCTTATTTCTTCTTATTTCCATGAGTTTTAGGATGTTTTCCGTCATGAATTTCTTGCGTCCCATTAATTTTATTTTTTGGTATAGTTGTTTCTGCAGCTTGGTTGAGTGATTTCTTTAATATTTCCCATTGGTCGCTGACACCTTAAAATAATATTTCCATATCGAACAAAGCATCAAATCTGTTCTTTACCTCTACGTTCAATTTAGCTGTTATCTCCTCCCTCTTCAGTGCCCGTAAATCAAATTTTGTGTTTCTTTGTGTATATTGACTTGACTTGATTCGTAAACAAAAATTCCGAATTCGGTCTCGTTCAACCTACTTCTTTCAGCCGTGGTTAGAGTTGGGATCAGAGGTTATTGTGGTTTTATTTACCTTGTTTTTGTCTTGTGCGCTCTTACGAGTGAGTCAGACTTGTTGCTAAGTGTTTGTGTCTGTGGCGTCAGCTGGGGGTTTAGTCGGTGGTGATCCACTGTGGTCGTCTCAACCATCTTGAAATAATATTTACACATCGGACAATGCATCAAATTGTTCTTTACCTCTACGTTCATTTGATTTGTTATCCCCTCCGTCTTCAGTGCCCGTAAATCAAATTTTGTGTTCTTTGTGTAAATTGACTTGATTCGTAAACAAGAATTCAAAATTCGGTCTCGTTCAACCTGCTTCTTTCAGCCGTGGTTAGAGATGAGATCCGTGGTTATTGTGGGTTTTTTACCTCGCTTTTGTCTTATGCACTCTTACGAGTGAGTCCGGACTTGTTACATAAGCGTTTGTATCTGTGACGTCAGCTGGGGGATTAGTCGGCGGTGATCCACTGCGATCATATCCTCTGGTGGTTTCCTTGATCAGTGTTGGTTCCTGGGGCATCTTGTTTGACTGGTTGCAGTCCTTATAAGGACTGTTTATTTGGTCTTTTTGCCTCATTTTCTGTGTATTGTCTGTAGATGCTTTTCGATGTTTTAATTTTCCTCCTTGCGCCTTCTTTCACTTTCGAGTTAGAGCTCCTGCTGCCTTTCGATTTATTCCTCTGTGGTCAACCACGGGACGACCTCTCCATCATTTATATAGAATTCGACGTCGGCCTCACAATCATAGTGTACACCTAGGTATTCCATAGGTTTTCCCCTGCATTTCTTGGGCTTCTTCTTTCCTTTTTCTTCCCACCGCCTTCTGAATTCCTTGCGCCTGAGTTCCTCTTTAATTGCCTTTCTCCTTGCCTTGCGAAGAATCGTCATAATCCGTTTTGAAAAACAAAGCATAAAAACCCTGAAAACTTTAAAAAAAATCTGATCAAAGTTAAAGAAAACACTTGCAAATGGTGCCCACGTTATCAAGTTATCAGCAAACCCGGACGTAAGCAATTGAAAGTCTCGTAAAGTCTCGAGATTGCGTGTTTTCAACCCTTAGTTTTCACAGACACTTCCAGACGTTTTGCCCGTTCGGTAGTAAAGATGTTTTTGGCCGCTGTGCCCTGTAAAGTATTAAAAGACAAACACCTGTCAAAGGTTATACCCAAGTACTTCAATTTACTCTCTCAACTAAGAGGACATCTGCCTTGACGATCCGGTTATCCAGGGAGTACCACACCACCGATGCTTTGTCTGGGCTTATAACGGCCTTTGCGTCCCAGCACCACTCTGCCACCCTATTTTCCATAACCTACCTAGAAGATTATGGACCTGGAGGAGTCCTGATAGCAAGATTAGAAACCAGATTGACTACATTCTCATTAGCAGAAGATTTAGAAACGCGTTAACAGTAGCAAAAACAGTTCCCAGTGCTGATTGTTATAGTGACCACAGACTACTCACAGGAACATTGAGGATAAAGTTGAAGAAAGTCAAGTATATAACAGGAAACACTAAATATGACTTGTGTACATTGAGTAATGACAAGGAAATACAAAACAAATTCAACATAGAAGTACAGAACAGATTTGAAATATTGTCTGATCTAGAGATCCTATTCCAGGATGTGGATGATCAATGGGAAATGTTAAAGAATTCAATCAATGTGGCTGCAGAAACAACTATTCCAAAATTAAAGAAGGTGGGTCGTAAGAAATGGATGACTGAGGAAATTTTACACTTAATGGAAACAAGAAGACTCAACAAAAATAATCCTGCCAAATATGAAGAAATTCACAGACAAGTCAGAATATTATGTAGGAAGGCAAAAGAATCATGGCTTGAGGAAAAGTGCTTAGAAATTGAAAAACAACACAACAGTCAAAATACCAAATTAGTGCACAAAAGAATTCAGGAACTTACTAATAAAAGAACAAGTACATCAACAGGCTGTCTAAAAACTAAAGATGGCAAAATCATAATAGAAAAAGATCAGATTCTACATGTATGGACAGATTATGTGAAAGACCTGTATAATGATAACAGAGAGGCTATGCTGTTAGATTTAATAATGAAGGACCAGCAATTTTAAAGATGGAGGTTCAAAATGTTCTTAAACATATGAAAGCTGGCAAGGCCCCCGGTGCAGATAACATCACAACAGAAATGATTAAAGCTTTAGAAGAATTTGGACTAGAGCAAGTCACTAGACTGCTGAACACATTATATGATACTGGAGATATACCTTCTGAATTATGTAATTCTGTATTTATTGCAATCCCAAAGAAATCAGGAACATTAGAATGTGATCAACATAGAACAATTAGTATAATGAGTCACATCACAAAGATTTTGTTACGAATTATCATGCAAAGAGTGAGGAAGAAAATACAACCTGAAATAGGGGAAGAACAATGTGGGTTTGTAGAAGGAAAGGGTACAGTAAATGCTGTGTATATGCTGCGAACAGTTATTGAACGTGCTTTAGAAGTAAACAAGGATATACATCTTTGCTTTATTGACTACACAAAGGCTTTTGATAGAGTTAGACATGTCAACATTGTGGATATGCTTGCAGATCTACAAATTGATGGGAAAGACATTAGACTTATAAAAAACATATATTGGAAACAACAAGCTGCCATAAGGATTGATAATGAAGTAGGACAATATCAACCTATTAAGAGAGGTGTTAGGCAGGGATGTGTAATGTCTCCAGATCTTTTTTCCCTATACAGTGAAAATATTTTCAGAAATGTAGAAGACCTAAATGGAATCAGCATTGGAGGACGAAACATAAATAACATTAGATATGCAGATGATACAGTATTGATTGCAGACAACGCACAGGATCTGCAACAATTAGTAGACGCTGTTGTCGTACACAGTGAGCAGCTGGGGTTGGAATTAAATTGTAGGAAGACACAGGTTATGGTCGTCACTAGGAAGAACGAAGTACCACAATGTAATATACAAGTAAATGGGGATATTCTTCAACAAGTGAATCGGTTCAATTATCTCGGAACAGTCATAACATCTGATGGCAGATGCCTTGAAGAGATTAGAACAAGAATCGCCATGGCGAAAGTAGCCTTTAGCAAGATGAAAAACATTCTGACCAATAAAATGATGTCAATTGAAACGAGAAAAAGAGTGTTGAGGGGATACATAGAGCCTGTTCTTTTTGTATGGATGTGAAACTTGGACAATGTGCAGTCAAGCTGAAAAACATCAGATGGCTGCAGAAATGTGGTTTCTGAGGAAAATGCAAAGAATACCATGGACAGATAGAAAAACCAATGACCAAGTACTACAAGAGACAAATGAAAATCGTAGATTGATTAAAGAAATTAGACGTAGACAGTCAACATTTTTTGGACATGTTATGAGAAGAAATGGACTGGAGAACTTAGTGACAGCTGGCAAGATCGAAGGGAACAGACCAAGAGGAAGACCGAGGGGAAAATACCTGGATGGCTTGGCCACATGGCATGGACGAGACAGGAACACTAGCTGATCCACGACTCTGGTGATCGAGTGAAATGGCGAATCATGACCGCCCACGCTTTCCGGCATGGCACATGATTGATTGACCAAGGTGATACGTGACGTTTCCAGGTGGCTTGCCAGATCAAGTGTTTTGCCAAGAACTTACAGCAAACATGCTTCCGTAATGATGGAACATGATAGTCCTGCTGTGCTGGTTGTGATTGTTGTAGTGATTATGCCTCCCCTCTCTCTCTCTCTCCCTCTCTCTCTCTCTCTCTCTCTCTCTCTCTCTCTATTTGTGCATACGGCGTGTATGTGTATTTTCTTTTAAAACTTAACTTTGTATTGTTTAATAACTTTTCTGCCTTTTAATTGGTTAGTACTTATTACAATTTCCAGTTTGTTGTATTGGGCTTACTTATTTACTTATTACCTCTAACTTTGTTGTCAGTTACAAATTTGAATCGTCGCCGGAGCTGCGGAGCACGTGCTCTGCGCTTGACACATCTTTCAGAGGTTAGCGAAGAGAGAGTGAGGAGGAGAAGACGAGAAAATGATGTGAGAAGAAGGTATAGAAATAGAAGGGCAGGCGCCAGGAGAACAAGACAAAAAATGGAGAGACTAGGTTTCAACCATGTAAGAGTGGGATACTGGAAATGTCGTAGTGCCAGGCAGAGAGGTCCTGTATTGGAGAGGCTAATATATGATTTTGATGTCATCATGCTCCAGGAGCTAAATGCAAACAAATACCATTGCCCTGGGTACGCTAGTTATATAAAACCTATTGGGCAAGGTCTGCTGGTGAAGGAAGGAGTGAAGCATGTGGTACTTGACTTTAGCCAGTGGAACCACAGTGCAAGAGAGGTCCAGGGTATACAAATGGAGATTGGTGGCTTAAGTTGGAACATCATAAACGTATATGCCACAGTGGACTGTTTTGTCAGAAAGGAACACTGGGACTGGTTTAAGGAACTGGAGGAATTACCAGGTGATAGGCTACTCATATGTGGAGACTTCAATGCGAGGAACAGAGAATGGGACAGTAGTGGAGAAAACCGACAGGGAATTGCCCTTGCGGATGCCATGGTGGACTCCGATGTGGTCTGCATAAATGATGGGAGGCCGACCAGAATGGCAATGAGGCCTGGCGATGCAGACACAGCTATTGACTTGGCACTTGTCTCCCTGTCATCAGTCCTTGATGTAAAGTGGACTGTTTTGAATGACCATGGGAGTGATCACATGCCATGTTCAGTCCTGATCTCTAAATCCAGGAAAGTTAAGGCTGGGAGAGCGCGCAAGACCTTCCGGTATGAGTGGACCGATAGCCTTCTTGGACGCCTCAGACAGGAGGATGCAACAGGACTGTTAAAACTCCTTATTTGCAGCCCCCTTGGTGGACTCCAGAAGTAGACCATGCTTGGAAAGCAAAGAGAGCTGCAGTGAAGCAGCTAAGGAAAGTGCGACAGACACCCCAAAGCTCATGAGAGGAAGTGGATACAGCGGAAAATCTCAAGAAAGATAAGGTGGAGGTTTTCAAGCGCTGTGCTGCAGAAGCCAAAAACGCAAAATGGGAATGTTTCATGAAAGAGATTGGAGGTGATAAAACATTGCGAAAATTCTGGAAGCTGCACAGACAAATACAATGAAAATATAGGCCTATGACAGTGGGAACAATTTATAGAGAAGATGGTGTGCGCATAGCAACAGACAAGGAGAAAGGGAGGCGTTTCTCCAGAGATTTTTAGAGCAGACCAATCATAATGATGCGGACACCAGGGATGCAGGTAGACAGGAGTTATCTGGCACCATGAAGAATATGCATTATGAAGACATCATACGGGTTGAAGCTGTTAAACATATTTTGAAAAAGGCAAAAGACACGGCACTAGGGCCTGATGGGGTTATGTATGACCACATGAAGGCTTTGAGCGATATTGACCTGAAGGAGATGACCGACTGCTTTAACCAGAGCATTAGGACAGCATCAGTACCGCAGGACTGGGTGCACAGCTATCTCACCCCTCTCCCAAAACCATTCAAGGATCATTCAAAGCTCAGCGGCTTTAGAATCATCACCCGTCCAAATACATTTGGGAAGGTTTTAGAGAAGATAGTCGCTGTCAAGCTGCAAGAGTTTTTGGAAAGGGGGAAACTTCTTCCAAGAGGTCTGGGGAGCTACAGGCCAGGAAAAAATACCTGGTCGAATGCAGCCACTTTTGCCTTTGACGTTTATGAGGGGTTCCAGAGTAGACAGGAAACGATGGCGGCGACGCATGATCTCGAGGATGCATACAATAGAGTTAGATATTATATTTTGATGACCGCCCTGATGGAGAAGGGGGTCAATCCCTGGTTGGTGAACTGGATAGCAGCCGTCTTGTATTCTCGTCGGGTTGCTCTCCGTCTGGGGGCATGGACCTCGGAGCCACATATGTTAACCCCGGGACTGCCACGGGGATCTGTAATCTTACCGGTGCTCTTTAATGTGTATACGAGCAAGATTGCAAACCTAGAAGCACCAGGGGTTGGAAGAATACTAACATTTGCAGATGATATTCTTGCATATAGGCAGGGAAGAGATAGGGAGCAAACAGCCCAGGAGTTACAGGCGACAGTAGATAAAGTGATTGACTGGTGCACTGAAATGAGTGTTGTCATCCACCCGGAAAAGGCGGCTGTTTGTGGTGCTCCCTGGACAACAGGATTGTGAGTGCTGATGTCCCAAGCCTCACGATAGATGGTAGAAACGTCAACAGAGAGAACAAACTGAAGTATCTGGGAATCACATTTGACAGGAGCATGTCCTTCAAGGACCATGTGGAGACGGTTGTGACAAGATCTCAAAAGGGACTTAATGCACTTAAAACTATGGCTGCAATGGACACAGAGCAGAGAATGCTTTTCACACTATACCAGCACTTGATCCTCTCAGTGATTGATTATGGACTAGGACTGCTCACTGTCTCAAAGAGTCAGCTGGTGAGGTTAGAGCGCATACAGAATGAAGCTAAGCGGGTCATTCTGGGATGCACCAGAGACAACCCAGTAGTGTGTATGCGTTACATCCTTGGTTTGCCGACTGTTGCAAGTAGGCTCAAAGTGATGCAGGCGAAGGCATACCTCAGAGTAGCTGCAGGTATGAGGCGCTGGACGCAGTTAAGGGTCAGCGACTGATAAGAGGGAAATCATGGATGGCTCAGGCGGAGGATACGATCAGACAGGTGTGCCCCTTGGAGAACATTAGGCGAGGAGAGGAGTGGGTCAGAGTGCCAGCGGAGCAGTCAGACTTGTGCAGAGTTATAATCACATTAAGCTGGGAGTGCAGGGAGTGGCCAGCAGGGGCCACGGAAGTGGAAATCCAGCAACTAATTCAGGATAATGCTCGCTCGGGTGATGTGATTATCTACACAGATGGTTCGGTGTCGAGAGGTAGGAGAAGTGCCTGGGGGTTCATAGCAAAAGCTAATGGCCGACGTTTGGTGCAGGAGAGCCTGGCATATGATATCACAACATCTAGCTTAAGAATGGAGGTGAAGGCGATTACTGCTGCTTTCCGCTGGATCAAGAATACGACACACACACATCGTGACTGTAACTAACTCAGAAAGCATGCTGAGGAAGGTGAGGACAGGCATGC